>CM040451.1:720068-821416 GCA_022749755.1 Azadirachta indica | reverse complement strand
TTTATTATTTTCTGGATATGTACTTCTGTTTTCAGGAATGCTGTACTGATTTTAAGTTCTGAATATGATAAATGTTATGAGATATTTGTTCTATTCTCTGAATAACTGAAAGTATTCACGTTTGTGGACAATGGATTTCCCGCTACGATATGATTCTTTTTCCTCTTTTTCTTTTTGCTTTTGGGTCCTTCGATGCAGGTTAAATGATTAGATTTATTAATAATCTTCAGCATAGCTGATTTTCAAGCCAGATGAGGTAGAATAAGTTAATAATGTTTCTAAGGATGTTATCTTCTGTAGTTCTTAATCCAAATACGGCCTCCACAAACCCCCTCCCTTGTGCTCAAAATATAAAAATTTAAGAGAGATAGTAGAACTGTTGAAACTGAGGCAAATTTCTTGGTCATTGCTCCATGAAGGCAGCTAAACTGATAAAATAATTTCCTCGGATAACAGCTGCTGTTACTGAGTTTGATGTTTTGTTACAAAACTGTGCATTTAGTGAATTATGCTATTTCCTTTTCAATGAAATTGCCTATAAAATTATGGATTTTGTATGTAGGCTTAGTACGAATCATGACAGACGATCTGACTTGCAAAGACGCAAACAAGTCCGTTTTTTTGTTGCTGCCCTTGTGGTTTTGAGTTCAAGAGTCGTCGTTGACAAAAATTGGAATAGTTTTTCAGTAGCTACCTTTTTTCTTTGTTGAGTTAGAAAATGATGTGTTATCTGGAAATTGGTTTGAGGCAAGGAATGGGAAATGTTCTTCCCGGGCCAAAGGCACGCAATGGCTTACAAGGGCCGGCGTACATCAGTGTTGCTCATCTGTTTCACGACAATTATGTTACCTTGTGCTGTTTCTAGCCTTTTCCCTTTTTGATTCTCTAGTTTGCTTTGTAATTAATGCCCTTCGTAATACATCCTCCCAACAAGCATAATTATAATCTGGAGTCCTGCTTAAGACTTTGTTTCCCATGTGTGTCCCTGTTGTCAAAACCCTATGACGTTCTTTTCTCCACTATCAGCAAGACATTGTGCGAGAAGCTTGTGGGGCATTAATTCAGAAATAGAGATTGGAATACTTCTATGTAGTAATGAAGATTTGAAGTGATGACAAACATGCCCTCACAATTGGTTCCAGAACTAAGTATTGGATTTAATATTAGCTGCATTACGAACAAATGCTCTGTCTTTCCATTTTTATTACAATATTAGTGTTGTGATTATGCCATTACACCTATATTTACAGGATTGTTCGTGCTGTACTGTAGTTGCCAAAAAGTTTGCAATGAATTTACCAGGGATTTTGGCTGGGCAAGGATTCAGTAGAATTTTGGTATTTACTGCTAAATTCTGTGGTTTTCAGATTTTCTTGGATTGCCTATACTTTTAAATTGTAATTTCTTTTGCTAGACATATTTTTCCAATTACTTGAACGAATTCAAAACTTGATGGGGCATAATGAGACTTAAGCAATCTGATTGAACTTCAAAAAGGGGTCATATGGAGCAAAGAAGGTTTGCAGGCCACATAGATACTCATAAAACTGTTAACTGGCTGCATTATACATACCATTTTTGTTTTGCAGCAATCATCTATACACTGCCCCGGGCTTTTCTATAAACAAAACCAACCAGAGAGTTTTATTTAACATTCTAAGCAATATTTTTTCCGATCTTCTCATTTTGTTTTATGTTCCTTTTCTTTTGATTTTAGAGTGATAGCTTGAACGTATATGGAGTGATATCTGTTCAATTTAGTCTTATATTTTTCCTTTATTTGTCACTTGAATTTATCTTTCTTACCAAATTGTTTTATGTTCTTCCTACCATGTGCAGCTAGCTGGCATACTGTTAGACACAGGGAACTTAACAAATGTTCATTGTACCTCCAAAGATAAATACATGGCTACATTGTTGATCAATGGGGCAGGTCGTTTTGGATGCAGCGGTCTTTACCAAATAAGTATGGTCTTTTGTGCTCACTTGCGTTTGTGATTCAGAAGGTTCTAGTTTTGCTTCTTTTTTGTCATTTTCCTTTCTTGTTTCTGTTTTATTAAGGCTCATTTCTGGAGGTGAAATTTACAATCTGCAGTGAGATACTTAATGCACGATGTGTCCGATCTCAAAGTAATCGATATTTTGCACAAGGATTTCAAAAAGTGGACAAGAGTAGGTATGAGCTTGCTTGCAGTAGCCTTCGATTATGATACTCAAAATGCAATTGAAATTTTGTTAATCTGTTATGATATACTGTTTTGACACCTTCTATTCCAACTTCAACTTCTAGAATCTGCGATATAGTGGACTCCCAATAGTAGCATCAACATAAACATAATTCTATTTAAAACTTGTCATTGGCGAGTTTACCTGAATCCAACAATTAGATTGTCTTCCTGGTGTGGAAAACTTATACTCAAAAGTACTTTCATTGAGTAGCTGATCAGTGCTATGTAATGCATTATGCTCATACAAAGATCCAGACAACAGACATAAAGCAACATGATTTTAATCTTGTCTAATGTGACTTAAGTCATAAAAAGGTGAAGTTACTTAAGAAACGCACTTTGATTTCCAGCCTATGTCCAACGTATATTCAAGGGTGTACAAAGGTTTGTACATTTCATTTACATATATAATGTAGTGATTACGCTTTTGTTTTCCTTGTGTTATAAACATAATGTCGAACACTTCAACAAAGCAAAATGCATGTTAAATTTTAAAGAGATTATGCTTGACTAAGACTTCCAAATAAATTATAAAGAAGTAATGTCATTCTGCCATTGTAAAGTATCAGTACAACTCTAAACTAATCATTCATTGTGTCTAATAATATTCATTTATATTATTGTGTATTTTCTAATCAACTTCAGTGCAAGTAGAGGACTGTTGATCTTGCTTGAAAAGTTAGTTCACCTTGGTTGTTGCCTGGTAGTGATTGTGAATATTGTCGTGCTATTATTTTCTGTGAAACACATCCTTGTGCCACTACTTGCAATTTATTTCACTCTATTAATGTGGGATTGCTGAGCTAGGTAAACAAGAGAAAATTGCTTCAAGATCAATGGTTTCACATGTTGGGATGAGTTCTATCGGAATGTCAATTCAACAGCTTCTAGAACATGAGGACACTTCGACTCAAGAGATAAAGTATTTCCAGCGTGAGTGTTGAGTCCATACCCAAATATGAAATTTTATAAGTGACTTTGATTAGAAATACATTCACTCACTCTTATCCCATTTTTCTGCTGCAAAAATTGCTTCATTGCACTTCCTTACCCACACACACGCTCACATAAATTCTGTCTCACTTCAGTTTTAGTAAATATATTCATTGATTCATTTATTAGGGCTACTTTAAGGTTCTTCGCACATTCCTCTATTGTTTTCTTGTTTTCCTGGCTACTGCTCGATATGGCACTGTCATCTTAATGAAATGAGCTATTTTTAACAGTCCTCATGTTATATTATTTATAAATTTTAAAACATGAACATGCACGCTTAGATGTGTCTACTATCGAGCTTTCTCTTGATATATCTGCTTTTATCATGATACATAAGTCTACCTTAGAGTTGAGTCAGTTATCTCTTAGCTTTTTTTTTGTAATTACAAAACTTGATAGTAGATTCAACTGAATGAACAAAATTATATTCAAATCAGGATTTAAAAGGTAACTATTGTATAAACAAAGCTATTAAGAAACAATCTGGGTGACAGCTTTTCCTAGCTTTCATATTTATGTGCATAAAATATTCCTAGAATCTCTTGCTTTGTCTTTCGCCAGTCACCTGAATGAACTTTTGGTTCTTGGATTATGTGCTGCATTTAAATATTTCTCTTCAATGCTTTGTTCCAAATTTTCAGAGATGGAGAAAGTTCGGTTACTAATGGTTGTTTCTGGCTATTATGATTCAGAAAAGAACTTCAAGGTTGGCAGCAATTTATGTTTTCACTTTTTTTTTTCATAATTACTTTAGCTAGAAAAATAGTGATTTGGGTTGTCGCAACCACTTTGGAGATGATAACTGAAATGCTTGAACTCACGAGCTCTAGAATGATTTCTTGATAATTTCAGCTTAAGATGGGATTTGAGTAATTCTACAACCATGGTTTTTCAATTCTATATTTTTAAATGGGAAAAGCGATAAATTAACTTCCTAAAGGTTCTTAAATATTTTAGATTAGTTAATGCATTTCCTTTTCCTACATTTGACTTAGAAGAGGACTATACAGAGTCTTTGAAAAACAAATTTTTGAACTTTTCTTTCCATAGGAATAAGGGACTGTTTAGTATAATTTTTCAAGTAAAGTTTTTTAAATTAGATCTTTTCCAAGTAGAACTTTTAGAAGTGAAACTTTTAACAAAAGTTCATTAATTGTTTAGTTGTTACAAATAATTTTGAATAAAAATTGTGTAATTATTTTAATAGACAAGTTTTGAAGGGTATATTATAAGAAAATAACATAAATCTTTGAAATAAAATGTGAGTATTTTAAACAATTTAACTTTTTTCAAAAAACTCAAAAAATTCTATTGCCAAAAGTCCAAGATTTGGGTTGCTTTTAATAAAAGAAAAATGGCTTTTTAATTCCTAAAAGCTCTCCTTCAGTGCCGACTAAATGATATCAAAAAAATTGAAAAAGATTTTTAATATTGAAAAAGCCTTTTTGGCTAATGAAAAGGCTAAACCAAATAAGCACTAAATATAGGTCATTACTATCATGGCATTAGGAAATTACCTAGTTATGATGCTGAAAACTTGGTGAACATCAAACCATCAGGTTCTTCAAGGTCTGACCCAAACAAACAATAAGTTCACTATAAAGTAAGTCTTTGAGTTAACGTAGTAAAGAACCCTAACATATTTCACAATAAGATTCTTTCAACATAGCAAGGACCCCTAACATATTTCACAATAATATTCTTTTCCTCTTCTTTTTTCTTAGTTTGAGTTTATGAATAGTGATTTTTTCAAATATGTACACACAATATCTGGTGTAATTACCAACTACACACCCAGCATAGTTACTAATGAAGTCTGTCCTCATAATCTAAGTGATTATTCATGAAATTTTCCGTCTGTTTTGCTTGAAAAGATGACATTGGTTGCTTGTTGATTTGTATTTGTACTTTATTTTTGTTTTGTGTTTTAGAGAGAGATTCTGGTCTCTGCTGAATCTGTGGAGCTTCTGAGGAATTTGCTCTCCTTCTTCAATTCTAACGCCTCACAACTGACGCTTAAAGTTCTTCATCAGCCAGGTCAGCATTGCTGCTATCAATTGTTATCTGCATAATTAATTTGTTTTCTTCTAAAAATATTGTTTAGTACAATGTGCCAATGGAATCCTAACTTGCCTATTTCTTAGTGTGAACACTCATATAGGAAAATAGATTACAGGCTTACTTCTAAACATCTATCATATATGCATGAATATTCGAGTCTTAGTATAGAGAGAGAGAGACAGAGAGACAAAAATTGTGGTTGAGCCTCGTGTTGAGAATTTGGAATATTATGAGCCTAAAAATATAATCTCGCGTTCCTGTTCACGGGGGTTCAACAGATACTCCACCAAATTGACACTCTTCACTTCTTTCTATGACCATCATGAATGTTATGATCAACCATCTAATTCATAGTCGATTGAACCATTAACTTTTGGTATACATGCAAGAACCAAAAGATAACAGCATAAAGCTCTCAGGCTGAATTCCATATCAGTACCTCATACTATGCATTTGTAGGAAGACATTAAGACAAAATTACAGCAGCCTGTAGAAATTCCAATTCTGAATTGTAATCTCTTTTGGATTCATCTAAGCTAGCTCTTCTTAATCTGGTGGTCATGCAGGGCTCAAAGATGAGATGAGAGCATTTGAGATTGACAAAGTTACATCGAGGAAGACAATTGAGCGCCTATTGGAAGAATTCAGTGGGACATCTAAAGTTCATGGGATTTCCTTCTTAAGAAATTAAGAAAAGAAAAGAGAGCATGGAAGCACATGTCATTTTCTCCCCTCTTTTTCTTTCTTTTCTGTCTTGAATTTAGTTACTATACTTAGTTTGAAGTTGTCAGTGAATCGTAAACTCCTGTATTTTGTTAGCATTTCCTCTTTGAATTTGTTTTTCTACTTTGAATTCATCTTTTGAGTTGGGTTCGTTTGTGCAGATAGATTGAAACTGAATCTTGTGCGTTGATGATTTTCACTTATATGGGATTAAAATAGGTTTTGTTCTTGGCAATCAAATAGTATTATTGTAGGATGTTATCCTTAATGAAATAAAAAGTTGTTTTCACTTTTTAAAATCATTTTTCTAATTTCAAAATCGTTTATTTAGCCTGACAATGATCCAATCTATATCATACTTGATGGTTTATGATAATCTATACGTTGTTAGATATCACATGATCTTTCTATTCTTGCATTTCAAAATGATTTTCTGGTTTCAAATTTTAATTAACAAGTTTTTACGCTGACACCATTTTGTATATCAAGAAATTTCGGAGCCTGATAATACGAACAGTGTCAATGTCATTTTTGTGGTCACTGACAACATAAATTTCTTTTTTTTTTAAAATTTATCCAGCTATTTAAAATATGAATATTTAATTCTCAAATAAGTGATTATTTGTACTGTTAACTGTCCTCAAAAAGCAATTTTTGGGTACAGGTGCTGATTTTGTTTTTCACATAAAACTGGGATAATAGCATTTTCATCCCTGAATTTTACTAAAATAACCAATCTGGACATTTTGCCCAATTTTAACAACTTTGTCCCTAATAATAGGTAATTAACTATTCACAAATTACTACAGGATTTGTTAAAATTAGCAAAGTTGTTATGGCAAAGTTTAGAGACCAAAATATTTTTACCCCGCCTAAAAATCTATGATTTCTTTAATCCAACAATCCAATCAAACCTTATTGATTTGGTTACATGATCAAATGAATAAAATTCGAAGCATCTGAATTAAAAAGCTCAAGTTTCCTTTGAAAGTAAGATACTAAATTTTCTCAACTCTTAGTATCTACCTTTACAAAATGTGAACTATGTGCAGACACCATACCAGAAAATCACAGCAGTTCATGATGCATAATGTCATGATTGAAGCCCCTCTGCTGCATTTGTTGAAACGTTATCAATGGTGCTCAGTCCGCTTTCTGAAGCAATCACCACCGTACACCTGTAGTATATTTGAAACAAATGAATATAAGAGTGCGTTTGACAATATTTTTAGAATGGTAGTTTTGAAACTATAAAAAGGATGTTTTGTAAATTAGAAAATGTGTTTGGTAATGTCTACAGTGGAACAAGGATGAGATTTCATTAACATTCTTTGGCACATTGTAGCACACAATTAACAAAAGCCGGAAAAAATGCAACTACAAAGAAGGAAGTGATTTCATTTATTTGTAGGTGCTACAAACATGGATTGATTTGTAACATGAAGGAGCAAGGAAACTAACGGGGACTTAGAAACAACTCCATGATCCACAACCCCATCAACATTGTCAAGGCTTTGAGCTACTTCAGCTGCAATTATTAGTAATGAGTCAATAAGGAAAATTTCGGAACATAATTGCAAGCACTGAAGTAGAAAAAAACTTAAAATTTGCATAACCTACCAAGTCTCGGTATCGGAGATGTGAAGATAACATCAAGAACATGATGACCTTCTCGGGTAACCAATGGGAAGTCACCTCCAAGAGGACCTGCATAACCAATAGATGGCCTCCTCCAAACCTTCAATTCCCAAGCAATTAAGTGGAAAAATCATTCATACAGGCAATATATTTTCTTTAAGGAGAAACAAGCTAGCTCCTTCTATTGTGGGATTACTCTTTACGATTTCAAATTTGCTATCTTCCAAGAGTTATGAAAAGACTACTCAATACTCAGCTTAATGACATTTGGGATGTATTTTGAGAAGACCATACCTCTGCATCACCTAAAAACATATCATCAATCTCCTCCGCAGTTTCCATCCAATTAACCTGAAATATATGTAGTTTTCAATCTTAATTAGGATATCCTTCGACCAATCCAATAGTTGCTAATTTCCTCAGTGTGTTTTGCTGCTTACAGGTTGAATCAGAACCGGAATAGAACCATCAACAACACCTCTACACTGATTCTCTGATATCATGAAAACTAGTTTACCAGCTGCGTTCAATACAGACTGCAAGCAAAATATTCTTAGTAGGAAGCTTCAGCTTAAGTAGTGATCTCTTAGTATAAAAGCTATAGAATAAAACCCACCTTCTCTTCAATTATGGACTCATCACCTTTCAGTTGCCGACGACCAATGATGGCAACGAGTGTTTCCTCTTCAATAATATCAGCATCATCAAATGCAAAATCAATCTACAAAAGTGAACATTAATACATTAATCATATTATATCTTAAGAGTACTATACTGTCTGATTATCTCAAAAACTATCGAACCAATTAACATGGAAATTCAATTTCACATGTCGAGATAATTTTGTTGCATATCAAACTTTACACAAGTCATATGACCACGTAATACTCACAAACAACAATAAGAAGGAAATTTAATAGATGATTAGAGTCTGTGCACACATGAGATGTATCTTCACATTGATCCAGTGGAATCCCAGCCGTTGCTGCGTCACTAGCACTTGCTATAGACCTGCATAAGACCAAAGTTGCAGGTTTTAATGTCACAAAAAATTAAGGTACGCCAGATTCCATTTCAAACAATTTTCTCTCCTACAAATCTAGAAAATGCATTCATTATATCAGGATTGCAAAACACAAAATTCACTTCACAAAAACTAATAGTAAAACTCAAAACAATTTCAGGAAGTAGGAAACAGAAACAAATTTGTACCTCTTGGGAAAGAAAAACACTTTTTCAATTGCTTATGCTTTCAAAATGCATTCCAAACTTTGACATTACAAGATTTTATTTCTAAATTTTCTATAAAAATAGTTCTTCAAAATTAAAAGAAAAGAAAATTTTGCAAATCAGTATCAAACAAACCCTAAGACAACATTGGGGACAAGATAATTTGATTCACAATGTGATTCAGAATAAATTCATAGAACCCCGAATACTCACGTGGGTATTCCTACAACATCCTTTAAAGTACCAGCACGAAGCTGCTGACCCAAATACTGTATAGCCATTGCAGATGCTATACCAGACCCTAACCCAACAACCATTCCACTTTTCACATACGTATCAACCTACAAATCAACCCAAAAATCAAGTAATCTTTACAAGGCAATTGCATTTCTAAGTAGAATTCAATAGCGAGGAATGTTACAGTGTGCTGAGCTGCTCGGAGGAGAACCGACGAGCCATCAGAAACAGGGCTACTGCCACTGCTACTGCTTGCACGAATCATTGTTTTGCCAATTCTTCTGTTGTTGTTCTTAAAAGTAATGAACGAACGGTGTGGGATTGACGACAATGGCGATGATAACAGTGGGATTGACGTCAATGCCATTTGTGTTCTGATTTAGCTTTAGCTTGGTTTCGTTTTCCCTCCCCAGTTTAGTGTTATCCCATTCTTCTGGTTTCAGATCCATTGAATTGAATGCACTTTGTCTTAAAAGTATCGTGGAATAATAACAATTAGGTCCTCATATCGTAAGATAATAATATATAAGGACATATTTTAAAATTGTAACAAGTCGGTTACGCTATTTTTGGGACCTATTTATCATAAATAAGTAAATTTTGTTCTTATTTATTTTTTTAAGAAGATAAAGGACCTATTTGTTGTTATATCAGGTTAGGCACACATGGTTTGACCCGACAAATCTGATCCGAATGCTCGTCCCGGTCCGCTTTCGGTTATCTGAACCCAAATTTGCGAACCCGGTCCAATCCGTTCGGAATATATGTTACAAGTGAAAAAGAGGGGCTAGTGACATTAAAAACTACTAGTAAGATAAAATGTCAATACCCATAAATTAGTTAATATATTTTTTTAAATATTATAATAAAATAAATTATTTTTCTAATATAATGCAAGTAAAATCTTGTATTATTATAAAAGATTTTATCAGTTGAACCAACTAATACTCATAAATTATCGTAAAATATTATAATTCGCTATATATATAGAATTTACACATTAAAAGTTCAATCTATTATATATTTTTGTACAATATTACTAATATGATGTGATATTTTATCAATTTTTAATATTATATCTTATAATTTTATATTTAATATGATTAACAATTTTCTTTTGGGTATAATATTATATCGATACAATTGTGATATAATGTATGTTTGTTTGTTTATATTTTCTATTTACATTTAAATATAATATTAATTAGTGTCAAATTTGATATCTATTAGTATTAGCAAACCAATTCATTAAAGGCAAATTAGAAAAATGCTTATAATATATATATATATATATTATATATATATGTATATTATTGTGAGAAAATAATTCAAATTCCTCTCAAATCTAATAGGTCAAATTTGAACCTCAAACCTCTTGTATCACTTTAAAAAAAAATTACCAATTAAACTAACTAGTACTTAAAACCTTGCCTAAAATTAGTCACAAAAAGTAATGCAAGAGAGAAATGTCTGATATTCCTTTGGCCTAAATACATAGTTCCCTCTATCATTTGAAAAATGCGGCACAAAAATCGGTTAATAATTCAATCCAATTCAAATTTAAAACATTAAAGGCAAAATCGAAAGATTTAGAATTTATGAAAATACCACGCTTTTTTTAAAAATAATAGAGAAGAATTACATAATTAGGTGATGCATTAAGAAAGTATTGATCTTTTTCTTAATAAGATTAACGTAACCAAAATTTGTATTAATTTTTAATGCAAAACTTAACTATCTTGATATTTAGAAGCTCTCAAAATTTATGGACATGCTTTAATTCTATGTCCTTCAAGATCCTTAAAACTTTATGTAAGGACAGAGTTAATTGATTGATCATTTATATTAGTAAACTACCGAGTATCAATTATATAAGCAAAGAATTTAAATAATAATAATAATAATAATCTTTTTAAATTAAGAAAGAGATCATTTATTCAATTATTGTAACTAAACATTGACAAATTATAGCACTATGATATAAAATATATTACATAAAAATTAAAAAGATTTTATAGCCACATTTTATAAAGTATTTTTTTTTCTTTATCTTACTTATTACTATACATATTTAATTTTAAAATAACTATATACAAAATAGAATGTTACTAAATAATATAATAAAAATCCGCTTAGAGCTTTTTTTGGATAAATTTAGGTAAATAAAAATAAAAATACTTAATAATATTATACCATTAAAAAACCAAATGGAATAATGATCAAAATCTTAACTATGGAACCCACTTGCCCAATACCTCTCTTCAAAAGATCAAAGAGAATATTTGATGAAATGCAAACACCATTCCCACTAATTAAGGCAAAAAGAGCACTTTCACAATGTATATATAATAAAAGATAGCAATATGCTCTTTTTACCAACTTCAATTCTTCCTTTTCAATACACTATCATATCAATGAAAATGTTTGTCTCAACCTCATAACATGAACTTTTGATATTATCCTTCCTAATAAAAAAAGCAATGTAGGTAATTTTAAGATAAGTATTAATTGCCATCCAACCCTTCACTCGATGGTAAAGAACACATGCCTTTTAAGGGTAGAGCATGTGTTCCAGTCTTATATTTTGTACTACATAAGTGGTCAAATTTTCTTTAAATCCAAGTGCTAATATCATACTATATATGCATAGATATGTGAAATTCAAGTGAAATTTAATTTGAAAATTAAAAGATTATACTTGAATTTTAAGTCAGATTATATGGTTAGTTAGTAGGTTAAGATAGAAATTGCCATTATGAGAATAAATCTACGAGGATAATTTTACAATAATATTCTAACTGGACTCTTGGTAGATCCTTAATCATATATTATAAGATTATATTGTGACCGTAATATTAAAAAAATTAAATCAAATTATATTGAGTTATAATATTGTAACATATTTGATACAAATTTTTTGTTTCTTTTGAACAAATTAATAATTGATTAAATTATAATACATGCCTGTCGAGAGAAGCTCGAGTGGTCTAAGATATGGTGCTTTTATACCATTTTGAGTTTGAGTAATAATAATAAGAGTTTGTTATTTCATAAGTGATATTTTGATAATTTTTATCCAAAACTTTTAAAAGAAAAATGAATATAAGTTTGTATATGAGTGGAACGCTGTATATAAATACTATTATTTGGATCTATACCTTTAAATTTAAATTCTTAAACTAAGTGATAACTCAAAACATGAAACACTCTACCTAATATGATAATTTAATTCTCAACATAATGCTTCTGAAATTAAATAATTGGTTCTTATTTAAATAAAGTGGTAACTTAACATATTAATATACATTATAAGTATATAAAACATATTAAATACTTCAAATACTAAACTTTTAAAATTAAGTTGAAAAAATACGACAATAACATACCTTAAATATTTGTTTAACAAAAAAAAAAATCGTTGTTCTATAAGTTTGTGATTTGGAAACAAATTTATTAACCAAGATAGGATAGATTTATGTTCGTTCTAGTTTTCTTAAAAATTTTAAAGATAATCAAATTTTAAAAATGAATCGAATCAATTAAATTTGATTGGTTCGATTTGATTTTAATTTTCATTTTGGTTTGAGCATGCATAGTGATACGAACCCCGAGTATATTAAACTTGAGACCCAATATCTTTACGCATGGAAGCAACCCTTTGGAAAGTTAAATCAGATTCACCCAAGTTTGCAACCCAATTTCAACTTGTGAAATAGAACCTTAGAATAAATACCCTCAAAATAATTAGTTTTGATTGTAAGAACTTTAATTCAAGCAAGAATCAAAACAAGAGAAAACACTCTCAATTTAATTTCATTCGAAAAAAGTAATTCCTCCTCCATGGGAGCATGTGGCTGAATATATAAGGGTACAAGAGATAAGTAACCCTAATTGGAGTGTTTGGCCACAAAATTAAACTTATTCTAACTTAAAATAAAATAAACTGAATTTGGGCTTAATAATTAGAGTTAACAGCCCAAACACATAACAAACTATAAATATATGTTTATAAATAAGACTAAAATAGCTAATGGGCTTGAACAGCAACATAGCCCAAACTGACACATGGAATCCGAAACTTGCATCATGATGACGACTGCAATTAAAAGACTTAAACATGCTTGCTTAGCCTTGAGATGTCATTCGAATATGGCCTTATACAAATTTGAGAAGTTGAATTCCATAGAAGCTTTAATCTTTAGGTTTTTCCTTCTTGTATTTGTGTCAATGTTACCAAGTTGTGATTATTGTCTTGAAGTCCAAGCTTGATATTTGACTCTTTCTTACACTCTTGAATTGTTGCAAGATCATCCCACAAACCTTGAATCATCCCATTCAATGCATCTTTGAATTTCTTCATTCTTGCTCTTGTAACGGAACCATTAGGTAGCTGAATTGGATCATTGCTCTTGTGTGCATCCGTATTTGCATCATTCCCTCACTCTTCAAGATGATTCGTCCACGAATCTTCACCATCTACATCAAAAGGAGAAAGATCAGCCACATTAAAAGTTGCATTCACAGTATACTCAGCAGGAAGATCCAATTTGTAGGCATTATCATTGATCTTCTCAACAACTTGAAAGGGACCATCTCCTCTTGGATGTAGCTTTGACTTCCTTTGAGTTGGAAACCTTTCCTTTCGCATATGTACCCAAACCCAATCACCAAGCTCGAATACAACGCGCCTTCGTCCTTTGTTTACTTGATTTGTAATTTGTTGATTCTTCTTTTCAATGTTCTTGTACACATCTGCATGTAGTTTTCTCACCAATTCTGCTTTCGTTTTCCCATCTAAGCTAGTTCTTTCATCACAAGGTAAAGGAACTAAATCCAAAGGGGTTAGTGGGTTAAAGCCATAAACAATTTCAAACGGTGAAAAACCAGTAGTAGAATGCACAACTCTATTATATGCGAATTCAACAAATGGAATGCACTCTTCCCAATTCTTCAAATTCTTTTGGATAATAGCACGTAACAAAGTTCCCAAAGTCCTATTCACAACTTCTGTTTGACCATTAGTTTGTGGGTGACAAGTAGTAGAATATAACAATTTCGTACCCAATCTACTCCACAAAACTTTTCAAAAATGACTTAAAAACTTCACATCTCTATCACTAACAATAGTTTTTGGAATGCCATGCAAACGTACTACTTCCCTAAAGAACAGATTTGCAATATTAGTGGCATCATCAGTTTTATTATAAGGTATAAAGTGTGACATTTTGGAAAACCTATCAACCACTACAAAAATAGAATCTTTCCCCTTTTTCGATCTAGGTAAACTCAAAACAAAATTCATGAAAATATTAGTCTAAGGTTCACTAGAAACAGGTAAAGGAGTATACAAACCTTAATTTAAAACTTTGGATTTAGCTTGTTTGCACACAACACATCTATCACAAACTCTTTGCACATCATTTTTCATTTTAGGCCAATAGAAGTGTTCATCTAAAGTGTCTAAAATTTTTGTAATGCCAAAATGTCCCATTAAACCACCCCCATGAGACTCTTTTACAAGCAATTCTCTCAAAGAACAAATAGGTACGCACAATTTATTTTCTTTAAACAAAAACCCATCCATTCTATAAAACTTACCATATGCAGCTTTCTCACATACTTTGAAAATGCTAGAAAAGTCAGAATCATCATCATAAAGAGTTTTAATATGTTCAAATCCAAGCATTCTTGCATCTAAAGTATTAAGTAAAGTATACCTCCGTGAAAGTGCATCAGCCACAACATTGTCTTTACCTTGCTTGTATTTAATCACATAAGGAAAAGTCTCAATAAATTCGACCCATTTGGCATGTCGTTTGTTCAACTTACCTTGACTTTTAATGAACTTCAAAGATTGATGGTCAGTATGAATAACAAATTCCTTAGGCCACAAGAAATGCTACCGGTTTTCCAAAGCTCTCACCAAAGCATAAAGCTCTTTGTCGTAAGTAGGATAATTCAATGAGGCGCTATGGAGCTTTTCACTAAAATAGGCAATTGGCCTCTTTTCCTGCATAAGAACAGCCCCAATGCCCAATCCTGATGCATCACATTCAAGTTTAAAAGTATTAGTAAAGTTAGGCAAGGCAAGAATGGGTGCCTTACAAAGCTTATCTTTCAATAAAGTAAATGCATGCTCTTGTTCTTTGTCCCACTTAAAAGTACAATTCTTTTTAATTACCTCTGTAAGGGGTGCCGCAATGGTGCTAAAATCTTTTACAAACCGTCTATAAAAATTAGTCAATCCATGAAAACTTCTTACCTCACTTACCGATTTAGGAATAGGCCAATTTTTTATAGCACTTACCTTCTCTTCATCAACTTCAATGCCTTGAGCACTTACCACGAAACCTAAAAACACAATTCGATCTAAACAAAAAGAACACTTTTTAATGTTAGCATATAACTTTTCTTTCCTCAAAATATCAAGTACAGCCCTTAAATGTTTTACGTGTTCATTTGAATTTTTGGAATACACAAAGATATCATCAAAGTATACAACAACAAATTTTCCAATTAAATCTTTCCAAACATGGTTCATAAGCCTCATGAAAGTACTAGGTGCATTAGTTAAACCAAAAGGCATAACTAACCATTCATACAGACCATATGTTGTTTTGAATGCAATTTTCCACTCATCACCCTTTCTCATGCGAATTTGATGATACCCACTTTTCAAATCAATTTTGCTAAAGATAGTAGAACCATATAATTCATCAAGCATATCATCTAGCCTAAAAATAGGATGGCGATACTTTACCGTAATGTTATTAATTGCCCAACAATCAACACACATACGCCAAGAGCCATCTTTCTTAGGTACCAATAGAACAAGAACAGCACATGGACTCATACTTTCTCTAACATATCCCTTGGTTTAACAACTCCTCAACTTGCCTTTGAAGCTCTTTTGTCTCCTCAGGATTACTCCTATAGGCTGGTTTATTTGGAATTGAAGCTCCAGGAATAAAATCGATCTGATGCTCGATACCCCTAATGGGTGGCAATTCATTGGGTACCTCCTCGGCAAAAACATCTTCATAAGCCTGTAAAAGATAAACAAATGCAGTAGGCAAAGAAGTATTAAGGTCATTAGTGTTTAAGTAAAGTTTCTTGTACATAAGTACAAGTATACTTTTGTTGGAAAACCAAGCCGCCTTAATATCACTCCTTTTTGCATAAAAGCTCACTTGTTTCTTTTTACACTCAATTGTTTCTTTTTCCTCCACTCTTTTTCCCTCATTTGAATTCTGCCTCTCTCCATTCGAACTCACTTTTTTTTCTTTCTCATTATTTTTGCCACTCTTTTCTTTTGAAAACTCACCCTCCTTTGTTACACCTTCACTCATTCTTTTCTTCTCACTCTTGTTTTCTCTCTGACTTTGCATTCTTCTAAGCTCACCTCATAAACTTCTTTAGGTGAAAGTGGTACAAGAGTAATTTTCTTCCCATCTTTCTCAAAAGTATAATGATTTGTAAAACCATTATGTAACACCCTTCTGTCAAATTGCCAAGGGCGTCCTAACAAGAGATGACCAGCATGTATGGGCACTACATCAAACAACAACTCATCTCTATACTTGCCTATTTTGAAGGCAACAAGAACTTGCTTTGTCACCCTAATTTCCCCACAATCATTAAGCCACTTCAACTTGTAAGGATGTGGATGTTTTAAAGTAGGTAACCCCAACTTTTCTACAAGAGTAGTACTAGCAACATTAGTTACACTGCCACCATCAATTATCACATCACAAACCCTATCCTTTACAAGACACCTAGTATGGAAGAGATTCTCTCTTTGATCACGTTCTTCCTGTTGGACTTGCATATTCAAAACTCTTCTTGATACAAGAGCCTTACCACTTTCTGCCATAGTAAATTGATCATCCCCTTCTTCATCACACTTGCATCTTCAAGAGTTGGCATCGTCTCTTGTTCATTCTCCTCTTCACTGGCCGAATAGTACTCTCCCTCAAGCATGAATATGGTTCTTTGATTTGGGCAATCCTGCTTGTAATGTCCTACACCTTGACATTTAAAACATTTAATATTTCTGGTGTTAGTAGTAGAATCAAGCTTACCCTTGTCTTTACTTGAGTTGGATGTTTTGGGAAACTCTTTGCATTCAATTTTAGGCTTGGATGATGAAGCTTTATCATCTTTTCTCTAATTTGATTTGAATGAAGAAGTATAAGAGGAAAACTGACTTGTACGACCTCTCTTTTTCAGTTGCTTTTCAACCTTCAATGCAAGGTGAAGCAAGTCTTCTAGCTCCATATATGGCTGCAATTCAACCACATTAGAAATCTCCTTGTTCAAACCATTGAGGAATCTTGCCATTGTAGCTTCATTATCTTTCTCTACATTTGCTCTTATCATTGCTACCTCCATCTCCTTGTAATATTCCTCAACACTCTTAGACCCTTGAGTGAGATTTTGAAGTCGATTATACAATTCTCTATAGTAGTAGCTTGGTACAAATCTCTTGCGCATGATGGATTTTAGATCTCTCTACTCTTCAATGGGCCTTTCCCTATTTCTCCTTCGCTTTTGCTTAGTATCATCCCACCAAGTAATAGCATAAGCTTCAAAAACAGCCACGGTAAGCTTCAACTTCTTGGATTCAGTGTAGTCATTGCAATCAAACATTAATTCAATCTTCGTTTCCCAATCCAAGTATGCCTCAGAATCCATTCTTCCATAAAATGGTGGAATTTTCAGTTTGACCCCACTGTTGCTATTGTTATTGTTTCTTACCCTCGGTCTCACCTGTTCTTCCTCTCCATTGTCATCAAGTGATTCACTATCATTAAAGCTATCATCTAATTGAGCTCTTCTCGGAACTCGCCTAATTTGCATGGTTGGATTAGGAGCATTAGGTGGCTGCCCTCTTGTGGCTGAAACCTCCAGCCTCTCCATTCTATCAACCAACTCTCCATATTTTCTATCCATGACTTGCAACAACTCAGTTAAGGCTTGAAATCGATCTATCTCACCTTGTGGATTTCTTGCTTGTCCACTCATCCTGCAAGACAGTTAGTAAAGCAAAAGAATAATTTCCTCACTTCACTCCCTCACGTGTTTCACTCAAATAATGTTATCACTCAAGTTCGCTCGTGTTTCACACTTAATTTATGGCTTTTCTCTAGATAAGCTCACACTAAGCCTTTTTTTCACTCTAATTCTCTCATTAAGATTAGTTGCAAAAATCAAAATTTATACAAACTTACTAAATACAATGAAAAGTAAAATAAAACTAATTTAGATAGGCAACAAATTGGGTAAGCACAAGGACTAGGAAATAGATTTTAGAAATGATAAACGAAATATTAAGACCAAAGAAAAAAAAAATTCAGTACAGGAATAAGAAAGTCAACCAAAAATTATGGAAAGATTAGGAAGCAAATCCTATCTTATTTTGGAATGTAGGCTTGATTTGGTCAAACTCCTTGAAGTAATCTGATTTTTCTTTTTATTTTCCTTATTTTCGTTCAACACCTGCCCCCTTTTTTTTTTTTCTTCTCTTGGCCAAATGCTCTGCTTTTCTCTTCTTTTTTTTTAATATTTTTTTTTTACTTCCAAACACCTAGGAGTGACCAAACAAAAATAAATAAAAAGAGACACAAAAGAAACGAATTAGACAAAGACTAAATCAACCGAATTGGAGATTGATAGAACCCAAACTTGACTTGCTGTGAATTGAAAGGAAACCCTCTTCTTGTTTTTTTTTTTGATATAATAAACACAAAAAAAAATGAAAATAAATGGAATTGAAGCAAAACAGACTCAGAAACTAAAGAAACAAATAGACAAATTTGAAAGACGATATAACCTGATTTAGAGCCGTAGCTCTGATACCAAACTGATACGAACCCTGAGTATATTAAACTTGAGACCCAATATCTTTACGCATGGAAGCAACCCCTTGGAAAGCTAAATCAGATTCACCCAAGTCTGCAACCCAATTTCAACTTGTGAAATAGAACCTTAGAATAAATACCCTCAAAGTAATTAGTTTTGATTGTAAGAACCTTGATTCAAGCAAGAATCAAAACAAGAGAAAACACTCTCAATTTAATTTCATTCGAAAAAAGTAATTCCTCCTCCATGGGAGCATGTGGCTGAATATATAAGGGTACAAGAGATAAGTAACCCTAATTGAAGTGTTTGACCACAAAATTAAACTTATTCTAACTTAAAATAAAATAAACTGAATTTGGGCTTAATAATTAGAGTTAACAGCCCAAACACATAACAAACTATAAATATATGTTTATAAATAAGACTAAAATAGCTAATGGGCTTGAACAGCGACTTAGCCCAAACTGACACATGGAATTCGAAACTTGCATCATGATGACGATCTGATTCGAACTGCAATTAAAAGACTTGAACATGCTTGCTTAGCCTTGAGACATCATTCGAATATGGCCTTATACAAATTTGAGAAGTTGAATTCCATAAAAGCTTTAATCTTTAGGTTTTGCTTTCTTGTATTTGTGTCAATGTTACCAAGCTCTGATTATTGTTTTGAAGTCCAAGTTTGATATTTGACTCTTTCTTACACTCTTGAATTGTTGCAAGATCATCCCACAAACCTTAAATCATCCCATTCAATGCATCTTTAAATTTTTTCATTCTTGCTCTTATAACGGGACCATTAGGTAGCTGAATTGGATCATTGCTCTTGTGTGCATCCGTATTTGCATCACATAGACCTGAATTAAATCGAGTGATTTTAGCTTTTATTTAGAAAAATATATTTTACACCTTAGTTTATATTTTTACTTTTATGAATGAAAAGATAAAGTACTCACACATATACTAGAAATTTTTTACTTTCGAATTTTTTTTATATTTGATTAATTTTTTTTTAAATATTTTGATATTTCAAATAGATTTTTAAATTTATTTCAATTAAAATCTTAAAATCGAATCAAACCAACCGATTCTCAAAAAATTAAAACGAAACAAAACTAGAAAAGAACAAAAAAAATAAATAAATCAATTGAGTGAAACTGATGATCAACCGTTAAGATGTTTATACCTTTTTGTTCATCTTTTTAACGCTAAACTTTGACTTCTTTTAATTATTTCTTCTTAATTATATTAGCCAAAAATTGAAGTGATATTTTTTTACACATGTCCTCACTACTTTTCACCGCATTTTATTATATACAGTAAAACAAAATGATAAAAGGTAGTCTCAAATGGAGAAAGGGAAGAAGATATCAATTATAAATCAAAGTGAAAGGTGATGCTAATGATTGTAGAATCACCTTCTTTTCTCAACGACTATATATTCTATCAAAAAGACGCCATCAAAACGGTGCATGGCCAAATCATAATAACTTGACCCACTTCCTCTTCTCACAACACAAAATTATTGGGAATATTTTATTACCCAAGATATCAAGTATATATTAGATCAAATATGTATCATTAGTAATTTAGTTTTACGTATTTTTTATAAATGATCGGATATAAACATTTTTATTGGTTAAGATTTGATCTGAAACATATAATTAATATGGTATAATTAATGCACATTTCAAATTTAATTACACCTATTGGAAGTACCTTAATCTAACTGTTTATAAATAGTATAAAAAATGTATAAAATTAAGAGCTATTCATCCTTTCTTATATTTACATAATTAATGAATTAATTAAAAAAAAAAAATAATAATATTTAGAGGAAGAATCCAATCAATCAAAGTATTGTAAAGAATAAACCCCATACCACTTCCACTTACTTTTGTTTCCATAACTTACTTTTAATTACCATGTGCTACTACTAAAAAACATTTTGTGTGCTATATGCACCCACCGTCCCACACTATCCCCATATTAACTTGTAACCCATTTGCTATTCTTTTATCCAGATCTTTCATGTCTTTAAAAGAAAAAAATTATATATACTTTATCTTATAGAAAAATAAAAATAATAAATTAATATACAATTTATTCAAATTTAACATTTTTATTCATATCCGGGATTTTACTAAATTAAAGACTAATTTTTTTGAAACTACCAAAATATATTCTAATATGTTATTTTGTTAAAGACTAAGGACCAAAATGTTATTATCCCACACGTGGTGCTGTGTTACACTTGTAATAGTTGGCTGATTTGAGGATATCATTTTGTATCATTTATAAAGTAAAGATAAAGATTGGAATTTTATATTTGTAAAATTGAAAGTTTAATAATCCTTCCAATTTACTAGATTTTTACAAATAATATTCATAATTTTGGATTTGAATGATACAATTGTTATTCCTAAATTTTATTAAAATAATAAATGAAGATATAATTTACTGAAATTTAACAATTCAGTCTTTAATATGATGGGTAATAGGTAGGGACTAAATTATTAAAATTAAACTAATTATTTTGACAAAGTTTAGAGATAAATATATTATTATACTATTTTAAAATGTTACATTTATGAAAATACATTTTATGAACAAAAAGATGCTTACTACAATTATTTCGTGAATCAATGAAAAGGAATTTTTTTTTTAATGATTTTTAGAGGTATATTCTCCAAAAATGCATAAAACAATTTTAAAAGCTTAGATTTTCAAAAATGAATTTAAAAATTATTAAATATTAGTTGCATAATTTATACTTTGTAAAATTAAAAAAAAAAGGGGCAAATTGAATGTGAAAGAGAATCTAAATCCGTGAACATAATTCTCCTTTATATATACAAATAATTTGCACAATAATGTTATCCACGGTGTCACAGGCTAAACAAAATATACAAAAATAGAAAATTATTATTAATTTTCATCCCTAAACTTGTCAAACAAGAAACTAAGTTTTAATTTTAAAATTTTAACAATTTAGTCCCTATTATTATATGCTACTAGAAGTAAATAAATGTCTATTTGGTTTCACTTTTTTATGAGCTATAAGGACCTTTTTAATGTTAATTTTTTTATTTTCTTTATATTATTTAGTTAATACTAGAGAAGGACTTTTACGAATTAAAAATAACTATTTTTACTAAAAAATAATTTAAATTTTATATTTTCGACAATAAAATTTTTAAAATTCTTTTAAAAATTTTTATTGTATTTTAAAACATATATGTTATTTTTTTATAACATAGTCTTAAAATTTTTCTATTAAAATATTACACAATTTTTTAAAAGTTATTTGTAATAATCAAATGATTAATAAATTTTTATTAAAATTTTTACTTATAAAATATTTACTTTAAGAAACTCTACTTGAAAAAATTATATTAAATGGATTTAAAACTAAAGATAGGGACTAAATCGTTAAAGTTGATAAACTATTTCCGAAAATTATTATTTTAGTAAATTTGAGGGACAAAATATTATTGTGCGAATTAAAAAAATTAGAACGTTGGGCAGAAGAAGAATAGACGACAAAAAGAAGAAAGAAAAAGTAAAAGGGACAAAAACCAACGGCCGACCCATCATTTTCATACCCAGCCCACTATCCAAGACTTTCTCACTAATTATGATAAAATGACGTATATACCCTCAAAACGTAATCACGACACTTTATTCTCACTTATTAAAATAAAAAGAATCCATACGCTTCACTTTTTATTTTTTATATTATTTATAAATTATTAAAGTGATATAATTTTAACAATAAAAGTTATATTTCACATGTATATTAATTATAATATATTAAATTTAATACCAATAAATGAAAATACTTAATAATATAAGTTAAGAAATTGCTAATCTATCCTCTTCTAAAAGTATGGTATAAATCTTATTCATAAAAAAGATTATTAGTTTAAATAGTTCATTTAGTTCTTAATTACTATTATTTTAATATTCTCTTAGTCATAATTTTTTAAAAGTTAAATTAACAAATTGTTTTTATAAATTCATATATTAAATTAATGGACAAAATTTTGAGCAAATATTCTAAAAAAAAATATACAGACTTGTTTGTTAAGAAATTTTGTTAGTTGGAATTGCTGATTAATTTTTCTATTATAATAACCTCTTAACTGTAATTGTTTTAGGAGTTAGATTTATCAACTTACCTTTATTTTTGTCCAAATTGATAAACTAAAGTAGCATACAACAGTTTACTCAAATATTTTTAAAACTATTAAAATTAAAGTGTATATTTGATCAAACTTTATATATATATAGTCATTCTTGCTAATTATTGTACAAAATTTAAAATTATGTAAATAAGAAAGTTAATTATTCGAATTTACTTACAACGTATTGAAAAAGATAAACATAAGTAAATTTAAAATGCATGAATAAATTATTAAATTACTTAATATATTTGTATTATAAATAACTATTATAAACATAAGGATTTCATTCATTTTCTTCTAATTATTACTGAATTTATGTTTGATTTGAGAAACAGATAAAAAGTTTTATTAATAAGAATTCTTAACTTTTTTATATAAATTTCAAAATTAATGAAATTTGGTTGTGTTTTGTCCAAACTTAAAATATAATCTTTTTAAAGTAATTTTCATTTTTTTCTAAACATTTTTTATTCTTTTAATAAATTTCTTTTTTGGTATCCATATTTCAATATGATAAAAATTTCTAATTTTGAATCTTATCAAATCTAATAAACATTTTCTTCATAAAATATTGTTGTGAATAATCCAATGGCTATTATTATAGAATGTTAAAAAAAAAAGTGATGATTGGAATCTCTATAATTTTGTTAAAACATGTTATCATAAATAAATATTTTTTCTAATATATAACTAAACATGTTTTATTTTACTAATATAATTGAGATACAGGACTAGACTTTTATTCATAAAAACTAAATAATTTAATTATTAAAAAATTTTTAATGGGGTAAAAGGTGTAAAGTTCAAATCGAGCTCATAATAAAATTTAGAATTTTTTTATATTTATATAATGTTAAAAAATTTTAAATTATTATTTTTGAATGATAATATCTAGGACCCTCAATTTTTAATTTTTTATAAATAACAATTTAATTTTTTGTTTATAATAAATACAAACTTGATCATTTATTAAAGTAATAGTCATCTAGTTAACCTTTTGTATTAAATAACGTATTCTAGTATTTTGATGTTTAGAACTTAATTTTAATATTACAATGATGATGTACTTTTTAAAATAATAATTTAGTTGATTTGATTTATTGTTTTAGAAGTAAGAGGTTAGATGGATTCTCCTTTAAATCAATCTTAGATGGAGAATTTCGTTAATTTTAGTTTATACATAGAGTGAGATAAAATTGAAAATATGATGCATGGAGTGAGGTTTAGGGTTTGTAAAAATGTGATTTATTCAATCTCAAAATTCAAGGTTAATAGTTGAATCTTTTTTAGTAACTAAATAAATTACTCCAATCTTAATATTTGATATAAAATACCCAATAAGATTGAATATTAGATACAAATTATATATTTAATATTTTGACTAAAAATGTAAATACGATATATTTAATTGAACAAACGTGTCAATTACAATAGAGTAGATAAACTTGATACAATTTGTTATTAACTCTCTATTTAGTTCGATTTATTTTAAAAATTTAAAGATCAAATTTTTTCTGATATGGTTTAGTATTAATGAAATTCGGATTGTGCCCACTTTTGCTTACTTGTAGTTTCACTAAAATTAAATGATCTATTTGTCGATGTTCCTATACTTATTTTCATACGGATTAGGACTTATGTGTTATAAATAAATAAATTATACTTTCCTTTGTGAAAATATACAAATTAGAGACCTAAATGTTATTACCCCTATTTTCTTTTACTATTTTTTATAGGTTTAAGTGTTTGACATTTCAGTCTGATCACAAAAAGGCTCAAGAAATAATTAATCTGATTTTGATTTATTTAAATATTAATAAATTATATTAAAAAAATAATAAATAAAAAATAAACCACAAAAATTTAAAAAAAAAGAAGGCAAATACCATTATTGGTAGAAAAAGACAGCAAAAGCCTTCCAACAGTCGGAAAATGCAAGAAAACAAAAGAAAACGTTCATTTTCTCATCATTTTCTAACATTTTTCTTCGTTTAAACAAAACGTTCAAATACACATTGCCCCAGAAAGTTGCTCATTCTCCATAGACTTCACTCCAGCTATTTAATACCTCTTCTCTCTCTCTCTTTCTCTCTCTTTCTACAAGGCATAGAATAACAAAAGGTTTCTTTTCCTTTGTTTCTTGGTAGAATAAAGTAGCATTGTTTTGCTTTCTTTTCTCTGCCATTACACCTCTCTTTCATGGAGGTTTAATGGGCAGTCACAGCTGTTTCCACTTTCTGCACAAGGGTTTTCTTCTTTCTGGATTCTCTTCCTCTCTGCAGTCCTTATCTACTTGATATAGAAGCTATAGAGCTTTATTGATACCCTTTTCAGTGTTATTCATTTGGGTTGCTTTTGTTTGTTTGTTTGGTCTTGGGATTTGGAGTTCGCTCTCAAATTTTCACCAAATGGATAGCAGCAGTTGCAGATTGCTGCACTTAATGGTAGTTCTTTTCTTGCGGTTTTTCATCTGCACTTTGTGTCAAGAAGATTCAGAAGATTCAATCACAGCTGTGTACATTGTTAGCCTTAAACAAGCTCCTTCTGCTCATTACTATACTGAAGAACTCAGAAGAACGAGTAAAAATCATGGCTTTCACCAGAAACGTGGAGCTTCTGGTAGATTAAGCAGGCTTACGAATCCAAGGTACTTTAATTTCATTATTACATAATTTGCTTCTTTTTACATAAGTATTGAATTCACTGCTCTCTGTGTTGTGTGCTAATTGAAATTACAGTGCTTTTTGACTTTGTTTATATTCATCTATTTTTTCTCCCTCTATCAATATACATCATAAATCTTTCACTAGTGAAGAGTTTTTGTCGTATGTGTAAGTCCCCTGATTTCTTGAATTTTATTGGCTAAAGAATTGAGATGTTTATTTATGGTTGTAGACCAATTGTCTCATGGGGTCCTCTTGTCCCGTTTTGTGGGTTCCTGTGTAAACTATTGATTATGAGACCATGAAACGTGCATATGTCTATCATATCATGTTCTTCTTTATTATATGTTGTTTTTTCTTTTTAGTCACCAAAATAGAATATATATCTGATGGGTATTTCTGTAGTCTGTATTATGGAATTTACTTGGAATTCAGAGTGTGAAACAGTGAGTGATCATTATTTAAGATATTTTTTTTTAATTATTCTTGCATAATTCGCCTGATGCTGATGATTATATCTCTGGTAATGCTTAATCTCCCGCTTGTCCACTTTATCCTCATTCCTTCTCTTTGTAATAATTCTTTAACTTTTTCATTATTATATTTTTATAAATTAATAGTTCACTTGACCAATTATGCTTTTGAGTGTATTATTTATTTAGGAATGTTTCAAGATCCCATCCGGGGTCTAGTTCGTATATTGCTAGAGTTCATGATTCAATATTGAGGAGGACATTGAGGGGGGAGAAGTATCTGAAGCTGTACAGCTACCACTACTTGATTAATGGATTTTCTGTTCTTGTTACTCCACAGCAGGTATATTATCAGTTAGTTTTTGTTGTCATAATTCATTATAGTGTAGTTAAGATGATTATGCTGGTAAAAGCACGGGTGATGCTCTCATTACTAGATTCCTTTCTTTTTCCTTTTTTCTTCCTTATTCTTTATTTTTTTTGTGTATTAAAAGTCAGAGACTTAAATGTCTTTTATTGTTACTTTTGTTTTATTCATTGTATAGTTGCACACTGATATCATACATTCCCTAGCACTAACTTTTGTGATGGAAATTTTTTTCTTCCATTTGGGTAGAAATTTACTCACATAAGTTCATAATCTTCTTGTATTGGTGAATTTACAAGGCAGAGAAGCTTTCAAGGAGGAGAGAAGTGGCAAATGTGGTATTGGATTTTTCTGTTAGAACTGCAACTACACATACACCACAGTTCTTGGGTTTGCCGCATGGGGCATGGGTTCAAGAAGGTGGATATGAAGCTGCTGGAGAAGGAATGGTGATTGGTTTTATCGACACTGGCATTGATCCAACTCACCCCAGCTTTGCTGATGATACATCTGCGCACTCCTATCCTGTCCCGGCTCACTTTTCGGGTGTTTGCGAGGTCACCCGTGATTTTCCATCCGGTTCTTGCAATAGGAAGCTTATTGCTGCTCGCCATTTTGCGGCATCTGCTATAACTAGAGGAATTTTCAATTCATCTCAGGATTATGCTTCACCATTTGATGGTGATGGCCATGGCACGTGAGTGATTTTTTTTACATTTCTTTACAGTTAGTACTCATAGTTGTGAAGTAATGGTTGGTCCCATATCATCATTATAGGATTATGGCAGCACCACTTTCCCTTTAATTCAAAATTGTTCTAGACAATTATCACTGCAAGCCTGCATTGTGACAATGAAAACACAGTTAAAATGTACTCAAGTCAGTGATTTTCTGGATGAAGGTGAATTTGGATGATTGAGTACACTGCCAAGTGATCCATTAAAGAAGACAATGCAAAAAATAAATTTTAAATAAAAAAGAAAACCATTTGCTGGTCTTTGTGATGATTAGTAATATCATTTGTAGCTGAATCTGGAAGTAACTTTGTTATATGGTTAGTAATATCATTTTCTATGGTTAATTTTTTTAAGAACTTGTAGGTCTTTGTGATGATTGAATCGATATAGGCTGTATGGGATGAACAAAACCTGTGTTGCCTGATGCTTCTCTCTCTATTCTTTTGGTGCATTTATGATGCTGACAGATCTTTGCTTGGCTGCCCTTATATGTCATACATTATTTTTCTTTCCTTTTTCATGTTTCCTTTTGATATGGCTTCCAAATGATTGTTAACAGAAAGGACATCCAAATGATGTAGTTTTAGTTTATGAAATCCTTAAATGCACTGTCCATTTTAAACTTTAACTCACCAAGATGGTTGCAGAAAAAGAAAAAATTATGTAAATGACCTGATTCTCGTCAAGGATATGAAAATTAAAAAAAATTATTTGCTAATACTGAATTAAGTAAGTAGTCTTTGCAAATGCTATGGAAAATTGTTTTATGATTCCGTTATTGTGCTTGTATTAGGTATCCTATCAATTATGGTGTTAGTTTCTATTCAATTCTTTGGAGTGCAACTAAACTGATTGAATTTACATATGCAGGCACACAGCTTCTGTTGCTGCAGGAAATCATGGTGTTCCAGTGGTAGTTGCTGGGCATCACTTTGGAAATGCAAGTGGGATGGCTCCTCGAGCACAGTAATTAATCTGAACCATACACTTATTTTTCTTCTTATATCTGATCAATAAATCATAATAGCTCTCCTTCTGGGGGTAAGTGCATTAAGCCAAGCTGAAAATTATCTGATTGCATGACGCACAATTTCTCTGTGTAGACCTCAATATTTTGAACCATTTCCAGTGAAAATCTTTTGATGAAGCAGAGCTTAGATAATACTCTGTTCTTACATGTGCTAACGTGCACTATAAAACTGAACATGAAGGTTATGCTGTTAATGATTCTGACTAAAAGATAGGTTACTAAAACCTCCATAGGATTCAAAATCTATCTCTTACAGAAATTATTTCAAGAAATGTATATAGACAACTTTAAACTTGTTTCGAATCAGTCTCAAATGTACTTGATATAATACATTCATTTCAGCATTATCACGGTGTTAAAAAAATTGAAAAACACTTCAGATGGTTTCCCAAGGCTTTATTTTGTGTACATCCATGAGACAACAAGGTCCCACACATATACCTTCAACTTCTGGCTTTTTTATTCATTTTCTTGTGTCCTTGCATGGACTGCTATCAATGCTCCATCCTTTGATCGTATTACATTTTCCCTATATTTTCAAGGCTGGTATCTATCTTTTCCACATTTTCATGTCACTTCTTGCTTCAAGAAAAAAGTATAACTATTAATCAGGACCAAACAGTTGTTTTGAGTTTCTATGTATGTTTGATCAAGGAAATTGCTGCCTACCAGACTAAGTAAACGTTATGCTTTAATCACCAAGTAAACGAGTATATTTTATAGTACTCTCACTTGTACATTTCTCTGAAGTTAACTTTAATTCTCTTTTGTTCTTGGCCGAATCGAAGAAAAAAAGAAAAAAAAAAAAAGAAGTTTTAGATTATGTGCTGGGTGGAAATATTTTTGGTGGTGATGCTGGTAAATCATATTGAAGCAATTTAGGACTTTAAAATAAATCTATCGTTTATTGCTTTGTCATTGTTGAGTCTCGTAAAAGGTTTTGGTGTGGCCGTGAACTTTGATGTTATTAAGGGGATGCGGTTTGAAATTTTTTTGAAAGTTCCCTGTATTGTATTTGTTTTTTTGCATTATATTTTGTGTCACTGACTCATCCCAGTCTATTAATGTCATAGCCATTTGTGTTGTCTTGTTAGGATGAAACATGCTTAAAAAATAGTGAAAGACAGAAAATGATAACTATATTCATCAGGTTTATTTCAATCTCAGCTGTCAAACATGAGTCCTGTTCAATCTATCTATAGAAGTAATGCATGGCATTTTATCTTTGCTTTATCTTTTGTCTGATTTGACAAAGGCGAAGTGTTTTACTTCACTTTAAAGAAATAATAGTATGTATTACTATTTCTCCAATATGTTCATGCCAAACAACGTGCATCAGAAGTTGAGGATTTTGAATGTTTATTATGTAAGTTTTGTTGATTAATGTGTTATTTAACTGCCATTTTTTCCAGTGTTGCTGTTTACAAGGCATTGTACAAGAGTTTTGGAGGCTTTGCTGCAGATGTTGTTGCTGCCATAGACCAGGTATGCAAGATTGGTCCATTCCTTTTCTGATATTGATTTCGTGGTCACAAAATTGATCATGCAAGGAGGCTTTTACCATAGAAATATTGATGTTTCTCTCAACCAGATATCATATCACATGTCGTAGAGAGAACTTACTTTGAAAGGAGATCATAAGCAAATATATGTTACTTAATAGAGAAGAGAAATGACCTGTTTATGGAGATTTTATTCACTCTCACGTATAACCATCCATATGAGAACTGTAATTGATATTTTTTGTCAATGATGCATTTGCAGGCAGCTCAGGATGGGGTTGACATAATAAGCTTATCAATTACTCCCAATAGGCGTCCTCCTGGTGTTGCAACCTTCTTTAATCCCATTGACATGGCTCTGCTATCAGCTGTGAAGGCTGGTATTTTTGTTGTGCAAGCGGCAGGAAATACTGGACCTTCACCTAAAAGCATTTCTTCCTTCAGTCCGTGGATATTCACTGTTGGTGCTGCCTCTCATGATAGAATTTACACAAACTCTATAATACTAGGGAACAATGTAACCATTGCTGGAGTTGGGCTTGCACGTAAGTTTGTCTTCTAATGTTACTGTGCCAATTCTACTTCATAGAATAATGCTGCATAAACTGAAATTGTTGATTTATTTTATAAACATGTCAGTTTGGCCTGTGAAAATGGGCAGAAGCTAATAGTTGGAAAATTGACTTAAAAGATAACTAGGTGCATTATTTGGTACTGTACCAGAACTGCACTCTAATATGTATATTGCATGAGCAAATAATGATTTGCAATTTCAAATTATGAAAGAATAAGATTCTAAGAAGCTTGGATGGGAAATTTTTCACTTGTTTTAATGAGCAGCAAATAAGCCTTGAATTTGAAGATTGCTGTTCCCTTCTTTCCTCTTAATAAAGGTAGGTCAAAATCTTGTATCTTTTGTCCTGTGCCTTTTTTTGTATTTAGTGATTGTTAGATATAGTATGCTATTTGCAGTCCTTGTGTAGTTTCTGTTGGTCTGTATCGGGGTCCCAACTTTTATGTGAATGGGGTATTCAACAGTTATAGTAGTCACAATCTGTTGACCATATTGATTGGACACAAGTACTTGTTGCTTTCACTCCTTGGATAATGAAATGCTTGGTACTGGTTACCACTTAAAGATAACTAGTATTCCCTTGTTTTTTGGTTCAGCGGGAACGGATGATATGTACACTTTGGTTTCTGCACTTCATGCTTTAACCAATGACACAACAACTGCCAGTGATATGTATGTGGGTGAATGCCAAGATTCCAATACCTTCAATCTGGAGTTGGTCAAAGGAAATCTATTGATTTGTAGCTACTCAATTCGGTTTGTTCTCGGGCTCTCTACTATCAAACAGGCCATAGAAACAGCGAAGAACCTCAGTGCAGCTGGTGTTGTATTCTACATGGATCCTTTTGTAATCGGTTTTCAGCTTAATCCAACTCCTATGGAAATGCCTGGCATCATCATTCCATCTCCAGAGGATTCCAAGGTGGGTGTTCTAAGTGTTTGTTCGTGCAAACACCAGCAAATCTTCTTTACATTATGAATTTAATCTCCAAGGTTCTAATATTTTCACGACCTGTTTTGCAGGTTTTACTCCAGTATTACAATTCTTCTTTGCAGAGAGATGAAATTACAAAGAAAATTGTTAAATTTGGAGCGGTGGCATTCATTTCAGGTGGGATCAAAGCGAACTACAATAACTCTGCTCCAAAGGTTATGTATTACTCTGCTAGGGGCCCAGATCCAGAGGACAGTCTCCTTGATGATGCTGACATAATGAAACCCAACCTGATAGCTCCTGGAAATTTTATTTGGGCTGCTTGGAGTTCTGTTGGCACAGAGTCGGTTGAATTCCAAGGTATCCTAAAATGTGAAAACATTTGAATTATTATGCCATGCACTTTTAATATTTTACTTGTGAAACATATCTTATACAACTTAACCCTGCAGGGGAGTGTTTTGCAATGATGTCTGGGACTAGTATGGCTGCTCCTCATGTTGCTGGACTTGCTGCACTAATTAAGCAAAAGTTTCCCAGCTTTAGTCCTTCAGCTATAGCATCTGCACTCTCTACAACGGCTTCTTTATATGACAAGAATGGTGGGCCGATAATGGCTCAGCGCGCTTATGCTAAGCCAGATGAAAACCAGTCACCTGCAACCCCATTTGACATGGGCAGTGGTTTTGTAAATGCAACAGCGTCACTAGATCCGGGTTTAATTTTCGATGCTGGTAAGCCATTTTTCATAGGGTATGTTTGATGTGGGTTAGGAGTACCGTTGGAAAAAAATTTTTGTTGTAGCACTATAAATTTAAAAATTATGGATATAAGAAAGCTCCAGAATGAGCTCCAAGGTAGGAAAGTAACTAAGAAATCATATCTGATTGTGGTGATTTGAAGCTAAGAGAGAGATTGAAGATGAATTGACAAGTAGAAACAAAGAACACTGGGGAATAGGGCAGCCCTGGTATTACATCTAAGGTTCTTCAACTCAAATGCTAGAGTTGCTAGGTAGCATCAAAGCTAGACAAATCTTTTGAAAAAGATCATAAGCCTTATTCTGACTATGTACATTATATGCTACACATCACTCTCCATTGCTTATAAATTTGTATCTGAACCTGTTTTAATGTGCTTAATTCTTGTAGGTTATGACGACTATATGTCATTTCTTTGTGGGATCAATGGATCAGCTCCGGTGGTATTGAACTTCACTGGTCAAAATTGTTGGTCATACAACACCACCATCACTGGTGCCGATTTGAACTTGCCTTCAATTACAATTGCAAATCTGAATCAGTCTAGAACCGTCCAGCGAACAATCATCAACATTGCTGGCAATGAGACTTATCGTGTCGGTTGGTTTGCTCCTTATGGGGTTTCTGTCAAGGTATCTCCTGCTCATTTCTTGATAGCCAGTGGCGAGAAGCAGGTCTTGAATGTATTCTTCAACGCAACGATGAACAACACTTCTGCTAGCTATGGAAGGATTGGATTATTTGGACATCAAGGCCATGTTGTCAACATTCCATTATCAGTTATAGTTAAAGTCTCATATAATACCACTACTAACTAATAGCTGAGCATTTTAGAAAGTGTTTTTTTGTGTTTGTTTTGTTATTATGCTTTCTAAATTTGTTTTGTTGTTTTGTTTTCTGTTTCTTGATAACCAATTATTTCATTCATTTTTCTGTAAATGTTGAATGTAGCTGTTTGTAATGTAATGTAGATGCCATGATGATTAATAATGCTCAACACTCCTGTCTTTGCTTCATCTTGCTTGGGCAAATGGGTTATTAGCTTTACCTAGTAAAATTAAATTACAATTGAGGACTAAATTGAAAAATAAATAATTGTTTTAGCTACCTATACAATAATAATACAAAGAATAACTTTTGTTTTCTATATAGCTTTTTAAGTTGGGTAATCTTACACGTTTTTTTAAATTTTAAAGTTGTCAAGGTGCTCCGAGATGTTGAAGTCTATTCATTTATGTTTAATAATATTTTTTGAGTTGATCAAATTTGACTATGTAAAAAGATAATTTTATCTTAATAAATTTAAAATTAATTTTGTCTTCTTTTAATTTTTTAATTTTCTTTTTCCTGCTTATGGTTACTGCATGTCACGTGCCGCTGAAACGCAAGCGGAATCACCGAAGATGTAGCGGCATCTCAGCGCGCAACTTCTAACACACCGGTGCGCAAGCGATACCTTTCGACGCACGAGCGTGCAAGCAAAATGGTTCGCGAATGAACAGTGCCACAGGTGAACAGTGCGCTGTGAGCTAGCAAGCTTGTGAGGGTGAACTTAAAGTGTTGGAGGCTTCATGGTAGATTTGGGGCAGTCTATAAGGATATTGGGTAGCTTGGACTAGCACACATGCAGGCTATTTATGTTTGGATTTGTTCTAAATGCTTCAATGTGGTTTTGGCTCAATGTGGACATGCTTGTAAATACACCCCATTGTTGTGAGTGATCCAATTGGCCCAATTTTATGTTTAGTGGTGGTAGGTGAGATTTTTATGTGTAAAGTAATCCCCACCATCCATTTGTATAGGAAGGGCCAAATTTTATCCATTGATTCCATGTATATAAATGTAAGTGTAGTGCAATATAATAAACCAACCATTTCCATTTCCAAAAGAAGGCAGAACGTGGGTTTCTTTCTCTCTACTGTTTTCACTGCAATTTCTTTTCTTAGATACTGCATTGCTTCTCCACTCATGCCAACGCACACCAAAAAAATGATCTTGGGTCTTCAAGGCTTACTTGGGCAGTGTATTTGAAGCTTGTCTAAGTGCTGCACGTAGCCGGAATTTCCGCATCAGTTTCCAGCACATGAGAGTTGGTATCAAAGCAAATTTGTGTGGGTTTTGTGTTCCTCATTGATTTTGGAAGAATACACTAGCTAGAAACCCTAGGTTGTGAAAATTTTGGTTGTTGTGTTGTGGCTGAAATTTCTGGGTTTTCATATTTGGTTTGTTGCTGTGATTGTGGAGTTTTCTGGGTAGTGGTTTGCTGGTTGTTGGTGAATCATTGCAGAATTTGTGTTGTGTTGGGAAGTTTGGTTGTAAACTTGAATCATTGCAGCCAAGGATGTGGAAGCTAGTGGTGTTGCGGAGGTAGTGCAGGAAGAATGTGGGCGTGTTCAAGGCTCAAGAAGAGGGGGAAAGAAGAGAGCTATGTCCAAGGAGATGATGGGTTCATTCGAAGCTAGGTTGGCTAGAATTGAGCTTTCCTTGGGTGACATTCACGAGCGTCTCGACAACCTTGATGATAAAGTGGCAGAACACGAGATGGATGGTGCTGCCTGTGTCGAAAGTCGACTTCAGCATGCTTTCAACATATTCGTTGATTCCATGAAGTTGGCCATGGATGAGTTTAAAGGAATGGTATTGGCTTAAATAGATGGCATGAAAGTGGAGTTGGGAAAGGTTCGGCAAGATCTTGCGCTTTGTAAAACCGCCATCGCTTCGGGCGTAGGTGCGAGCAGCGCATTGAGAATTAAGGTTCCGGATCCGCCCAAGTTTAAAGGCAAGCGGGATGCTAAGGAAATTGACATATTCCTATGGATGATGGAGCGTTACTTCGACGCCATTGAAATGCATGAAGATGTGCTCTGAATTAGTACTGCTACTTTCTATTTCAATGGTGATGCGGCGTTATGGTGAAGATGCTGACATACGGAGATAGAGAGGCGTTTATGTCGGATTGACACTTGGGAGGTTTTTAAGGGTGAGTTGAAGAGACAATTCTACCCAAAAAATGTTGAGGAGGCTGCGATAAAGAAGCTCCGAGGATTTAGGCAGTAAGGGTCAATTGCGGAGTATGTGCGAGAGTATAATTCGCTCATGCTCGAGATCACTGATATGTCGGAGAAGAGCCGGTTGCTGTTTTTCATGGATGGGTTACAGCCATGGGCAGAGCAGGAGTTGAGGAGAAGAAATGTTCAAGATCTTGCCTCGGCAATAACAGCTGCAGAATCCTTGATTGAGCATCATCGAAAGTCTCCAAAACACGACCAGAACCGAAGCCTGACTAAGAGTGGCCATGATAAAGGTGGGAGAGTGAAGTCTCACAAGTTGGGACCCCAGTATGAGACAGAGCAGCCACTGAAAGCTCTCGACCAGCAAGATGGCAATAAGGGGCAGTTTGACAAGTAGCGCGAGCGGAAGCAGTGGACGTGCTACTCGTGTGTCGGGGATCATCACACCAAAGAGTGCTCGCAACGGAATTGCCTCGATGCCTTACTGAGTTCATTCAGGTCAGATAAGGATGCTCGGGTTGTAGCATTGTGCATCCTCAACACAATGAAGGCCAAAGGGGCGTACAAGGCAGAGGCGTCCGAGGCCCAATCAGCGGAGAAGCAGAAGTCCGGAAAAACATTGAAGTATGTCGATGTTAACATCAAAGGGTCAAGCTTCAAAGCATTCATTGATAGCGGTGCTGACCATTGCTTGATTGAGGAAAAATTGGCAAAACAGTTGGGTTTAGTTCTGAGTGAGGAGCCGGGGTGGATTAAGGTAGTGGATCAGCCTTGCCGGCCGATTTGTAGAGTTGCTCAAAGAGTCCCGATCAGGGTCAGAATATGGGAAGGCAAAATTGACTTCACCGTGGTACCGATGAATGACTTCCAGCTTGTGTTGGGCAACGAGTTCATTGACAGGTTGTTGCCCTTTAGGTTTACTGAGGATGGGTGCATGGAGTTTACGGATGTTGGGAAGCGATACAAGGTGCTGATTGACAGAGTTCGAGTAAGCACCATTGTGTTTTTAGCTTTCCAAGTGGTAAGTGGGGCGGAGACCTGCTTGTCATAGAGCAAGGAAGATGGTACTTCGTCTCCGAGGCTTCGTATAGCAGGGGAAGATCAATGCAAGCTCTGAGACAGTGGCGACATGGTGGCATCGAGACTGCAGAAACAACTTCTGCAAAGGTGTGCAGCTGACTACGCCAGAAAATCCAAGCCCAAAACCCAAGCATCAGTGACATCCAACACCTGCAACATCAAGGAAGATTCAGCGTGCTTAGTTTGTGCCGGTTCACGTAGGCGAAAGCGGAAGACAGCGGGCCGAACTTAAGTCCTCAACAAGGAGCTTGACGAGGGCGTTAAGCATTTTGGTGGGCGAGAGTGTCACGTGCTGTCGAAATGCAAGTGGAATCGTCGAAGATGTAGCGGCACCTTAGCGTGCAACCTCTAGCACACCAGCACATAAGCGACACCTTCCGACGCATGAGCGTGCAAGCAAAACGATTCGCGGATGAATAGTGCCACGGGTGAATAGAGCCGCGAGCTAGCAAGCTTGTGAGGGTGAATTTAGAGTGTTGGAGGCTTCATGGTTGATTTGGGGCAGTCCATGAGGATATTGGGTAGCTTAGACCAGCACACATGCAAGCTATTTATGTTTGGATTTGTCCCAAATGGTTTATGTTGTTTTAGCCCAATGTGGCCATGCTTGTAAATACACCCTATTGTTGTGAGTGATCCAATTGGCCCAATTTTATGTTTAGTGGTGGTAGGTGGGATTTTTATATGTAAAGTAATCCCTGCCATCCATTTGTATAGGAAGGGCCAAATCTCATCCATTGATTCCATGTATATAAATGTAAGTGTAGTACAATGTAATAAACCAACCATTTCCATTTCCAAAAGAAGCCAGAACGTGGGTTTCTTTCTCTCTACTGTTTTCACTGCAATTTCTCTTCTTAGATACTACATTGCTTCTCCACTCACGCCAACACACACACACAAAGTGATCTTGGGTCTTCAAGGCTCACTTGGGCAGTGCATTTGAAGTTTGTGTAAGTGCCGCATGTAGCCAAAATTTTTGCATCAATTTCCAGCACGTGACACGCAGGTAGCCTTTCCTGATTAGTAAACATGATCATAAAAAGGAAACAAAGGAGAGAAGAAAAGAAGAGAACAAATGAGAGAGAAGGAAAAAAAGTAAAAAATTATTTTTATTGATTTAAATTTATAAAATTATGATTGTATCCTTTTAGTTTGACATGACCGTATAAATTAACGTTTGGGGGTGGTACAATGACTCTTAAAACATTTGGGGGTATGATAAAGATTGTTAAAATTGGTTGGGGTAAATTGAAAATTACTTTTTTAAGTTAGTTTTTTAAAAAAATTTTTGGGCATAGTTTGATTAGTGGGGAATACATTATGTGTGTTTTTGATTATTTCAAGTTTAGATAACAATAGGGTGTGCAAAGATTTAATATTTCACTCATAAAAGTTTTTACTCATCTATCTTTTTTTTAGAAGAAATTGAGTCTTTTCGAATAAATTTTGTATCTATTAGGTTTTTATAAATAAGAGTTTTAGCCCAAAAATATATTAATTGTCTAGTTGATAAATATATCCTTTTGGTGAAATTTTTATAGTTATTTTCATAGATAAAACAAAATTTAACAAACAAAATAAAGATATTTCAAACATTTTAATTTTAAAAAAAAGCTCAAAAGCTTATGTTTGCGAAGTTTTGAACTTAACAAAAGTATAGTAGTTCTTTTAATTTTTTAAAAGTTTTGGTTACTATAATCAATGACAAAAAAAAATAATTGACTAAAAGTTTTGGTATACTGCATTGTTCTCAATTTTACGTGTAAAATAAATCTTTGAATTTGACTATATATAAATTTTTATACAAATTTATTTATACAAATTGATGTAGCACTATTATAACATTGATGCATATTCAATATTTTTATAAGAATAAATAAAAATTTATAGAGTCAAAGAAAAATAAATTATAAAGTATATGTGGTAATAATATAATTTTGCAATATCAGTTTATATAACAAGAATCTTTGTAAAACTCATATTCCAACTATTAATTTTAAAATTTAATTTTCTTTTATAATTAATTAGTCTATGCTAATCTAATTTATTTGGGAATAAATTAATATTTAATTTAAATGAAAATGTAGTGACTAATTTGATAAGCCAAAGTTGTAATTAATATTAAAACAGGGGAATCTTTAGCTAAGCCAAAGGTTGCAATTAATATTATAGATTTGCCTAAATTCTTTTTAATTTCATTAGTATTTTTATCTAAAAATAAAATGCCCTTTAATTTGATAATATTCAATAAAATTACTATTGAAGAAAAGTAATAAATATTATAATTTCCCATATGTAGAATGTTTGAATTAAAAGGAAATGTTAGTGAAATTAAAGTGTTAGCAATTTGCTAAGACTTGGTCATATACCTGCTCTTTAACCTCTCGCACAGATCTAAGGCTATTTTCTCCTTAGAAGCCTCTCTTAACACACCATCACTCAAGGTTTCTGGTAGATTATCTTCCCCGTCTAGTGCTTCTTGAAGCCCTTGATGAACCAACAAAGCCTTAATCTTGATTCTCTATAAGTTGAAATTGTTTTCACCATTAAACTTTTTCAGTTTAAACTTAATTTGAGTCATTCGTGAAAAACCTTACTCTGATACCAATTTATAAGAACAAATTCACTTAAAACTATTAAGAATTCAGCTCTGCTAAACAAATTTTAACCTATTACTAACCAAGATATTAGCTAAATCAAACCAACTTAGTAACAAAACTCACAGAAGCATTCTGTCAAACAAGATGCAAGCAATTTAACGTGATTTGGCTAAAAGCCTACATTCATAGTTAAAAATACCCAGAAGAAAATTTTATGGATGCCTCAAGATGATTTACACAAAGTTAGAGGCAAAAAAAAAATTCTCTTCCTCGTAGTCCTTAATACATAAGAACTCTTCCCAAAAAAACCATACAACTTTAAACTTTAGAAAATTTCTCAAAATAACCTTAAATTTTTTTAATTTTATTTAAATGATCTCTTATAAAAAATTTTTATCAAACTAACCCAAAATATATTTTTCGGACTAAATTGCCTTCAATAATCCAGTTTAATTTTATTTTCGCAAAAATCAATTTTTTTTACTTTACTCTTTTTTGGCCAAACCAAACTTTCACCTCTCAAAACTTTCACCCTTTCTTCAACGACGGCAATGTCAACAGTGAAGACGGCGACGACAAAAGAAATCGTGCAAAAATGTTGATGGCTGAACTAAACTGAGTTATAAATGTAATATTATGTTTATATTTACCACATTTTTTCCTAATATAGATTGGAGTACTCAAAAGCTTCTTATTGTATTGAAGTACTCAAAACCTTTCTACTGTCAAAAATTTATGTTAAATTTAAAACACTTTTTATTAATCTTTGATTTTACTTGTAGAAAATCCGAATCTGGGTTGGAAATGGATTGAACCAACCCGAGTTATAGTGTACTGAAAAAAAAAAAAAAAGGAGGTGTGTGGAATTTAAACCCTTATACTCTAAGAGTTTTATAATTAACCCTAAATTTAAATAAATATACTAAAAATATTTATAGTCCTTTTCTTGTAATTTTTTAAAAAAATTTGGATAAAGGATTTAATATTTGTTGATTTTGTAACATTAAACTAATATTTATTTTTGTAAAAAAATGTATTAAAATCGTAATTTGTAAACTCAATCAATTTATAAAAATTACAAAGAAAAATTATATATATATTTTTGTAATATTAAACTAATAATGATTTTGTAAGAAATTAAATACAAATTTGTAAACTCAAATAAATTTACAGAAATTGCAAAGAAAAGGAATAAATTTTCTTAAAATTCAACCAATAATAATTTTGTAAAAAAATTGCATAATAATTAAAAATAATAATCATTTTGTGACAATAAATTATGAAATATACATTTGTAAAGTCAAATTAATTTATAAAACCTTTATATTCTAAGCTAGCGTGTAAAGGCTCGAATCTCTAGTTAATATATTTTATTTTTTATTAGATTTTGACCCAGAACCGTTAAATTTGTGTTTGATTTAGGATTCAAAAAGTAAAATACTAAATTTATAAAAAATATGTTAAATTAATGATAGTAAGGAAGTTTTGGGTACTTCAACCTAATAGAGGAGAAACATGATAAGTGAGAAATCAAAAAAGAGGTAATAGTAATTTTTCTATTTATTATAACTCCATTACACACTATAATACAATACAATATAATATTATTTTCAAAATTACATATTACAAATCTATCGAGACTCTATCTAATCTATTCTCGTATGGTACGCCCAAAAATCTTGTGGATTCTAAATTGTATACATAATTGTGTTACAACATTGTAGTCTTAACTATGATATTTAGATCCTCCACATCAAAAAATAAGTTCGAAGCAAATTTTGTATTAAGCAAATAGTCTTAATTATGATATGCAACTATGATTTAAGTAATTACCAACACCGTATAGGTTACAACAGAGGCAAGCCATACAATTAAAAATGAGACTATTTTGAATCAAGAAATAAAGAAAGAAGGCATGATGCCTAAGGCAGCGACGGAAAAGGTTGTAATTAATATTATAGATTTGCCTAACTTCTTTTTAATTTCATGAGTACTTGTATTTTAAAATAAAATGCCCTTTAATTTGATAATATTGAATAAAATTACTATTGAAAAAACTCATAAATATTGTAATTTCCCATATATAGAATGTTTGACTTAAAAAGAAATGTTAGTGAAATTAAAGTGTTGGCAATTTGCTAACTCTATTCTTATTGCACTGATATATATTTATTGTGAAATAAATAATAATTAATATAGTTGTTCACCAATATATTTGATACTGGATATATTGTCTCACTTGTACATTTCATCACAATTTAATATCTTTATCATTTGTTTTAGTTATAAGAAAAGTGAAAGATAATATTAGAAAGAAATATAATTTTTAATCTCAAAATCTAATCAATAATGAAACCATGCTTTTGTTATATATAAAAGATGAATTAACAATTCTTTAACTTTACATAAATTTTTACACTATTTATAAAATATTAATTTAGATAGTTTCAATGTTTAAAATTAAATTTTACACGTATATGAATTATAATCAATTAATTATATAATTATCTTAACTGTAAAAATGTTCGTATTCAATAATTTATAAATAGTATAAAATATTAATTAAAATTAAAGAGCTACTGATTTGTTCGCATACATACATACATAGATACATACATATATATATATATATATATATTCAATTGAATTATAAATGCTAAACCTTAGACTAATTGACAATAAGATGATAGATTCTTAACATTTTTGTTTGATAAATTTGACTTCTTCACTTGAATATACAGATTTACACGCAATCTATTTATAATTTCATAATTTTTTTTTACATTAAAGTACTACAACAGTCTATACACAAAAATAAATTAAAATAATTTTTTCTTTCAAATTGTTAAGAGAGAGAATCAATTTCTTAACAATCTTTTACTTCCACAAGGAGAGGTCAAATTATTTATATATGTTTCTTAAAATTACGTATGTTTATAAGTATAATATATATAATTTAATTAATTTGACAATAGTTATATTTGTTACAAAAATTAATTGATTGAATTAAAAGAAACAAGTAGCAACTAACCATAAAAGAGAATTAGGTCATCAACCCTCAAATGTGGGGAAGCTGGTGTATATATATATATATATTGTAGCAGTTGCCAAACAAAATGAGTAGGGTAGCTTTTGGGAGAGTCTAATTAATTATTTTATTTATCAAGTTAATTTATTACATAAAATATAATAAATCCTAAAATTACATGTTAACCAAAAAAAAATTATCATTTACAAGTTTCATTATTTCGTTACAATTTTAAAATTTTTCTTATGATTTTCAACGTTTCTGTGATTAAAATCTTTTAATATAAACCATAAATTGAAAAATATATTAAAAAAAAGACCTAAAATTACATGTTAACCCTAACTTCTTTATACATGTCATTATGTAGGTTAAAAATAAAAATTACTTATTTAATTGATTAATAAATTAGAAATATAAAGTAATCATTTTTTAAGAAAATACTTTTTTCATAGAGTTTATAATCATAAATTCATATCTTTTACTCATCTAATTTTTTTCTTATTTCTTATATATATATATATATATATAGAATATTATTTAACAATCAACTGACATTATAATCAGACATCTATTAAGAGTTTAGATAGACATTCTATGACTCACCCCAGAAATTTATTATTACTATAACACATTTTGGGAAGAATATGACCTACACGATCGATATTGGTGGAAATTAGAACACCTACACTTTTTAGGAGGGAAAGGAAGCCCTCAATTTTAGGGCAAGGGTAAGCACTTTACAGCCTGACTGTTGGCTGTGTTGACGTTTTCTATGTATACGAAAACACATGCGCCCGCGCACGTGATTATATACATACATACAAAATTCCTTTTAAAAATTTTTACACAAAAATTGGCATGACAAGACAACATATTGATTTATGAAAATATAAAGTAATAAGATTGATAGTATTAAGAATATAAACTATCCTATAACTCTTCTTATATATACAAAATAATATAACAAAATTTATACCTAATTACTCTTAAGAATAACTAACTTGGACTACAGGGTAACAGTTACTATCATACCACGTTAGTTTTTATCTTCTTCTACTATTTATTAAAGGCTGCCATTGTCTCTGTGTATATTTTCCTCTTATAAGAACAAGCTTGCTTGTTCCTCCCCTTCAAAAATAAGCTGCAACCATGGCTTCTCCTCAATCTAGGGCTAGCATTTCATTGGCAATTATGAACTTCCTCTTATTCTTGATCAGCTTGAGTCTGTTGACAACATTTGTTCCTGAAGTGGAATCTCGCCTTGCACATGTCAATCATCTGAATCTGAATAATATGAAGGAAAATGAGCAGGTGAATGATAGAAAGATTTCTTTTCCTCCTACGCCATTTCTACAGATTCCTCCGCTCCCATTTTCTCCTCCTCCACCAATTCCACAGATTCCTCAGTTCCCATTTCCTCCTCCTACGCCATTTCCACAAATTCCCCAGTTTCCTTTTCCTCCTCCTCCTCCTCCTCCTAGTCCCAGTTTTCCTTTGCCACCTCCTTTCTTTAGACCCCCTCCTATAAATGTGTTTCCCTTCTTCCCATCACCTCCTCCCCGCTCATAAATTTTCTAACTCATGAACTCTGAGTCTGATTATTTCCCAGAAAGAAAATTCGGATACAGAGAAGCTTTCACTATAAGAATTAAGAATATGTACGTATGAATAAAAAAATTGCATGCATATGCATGCAGTCTGATGAAACAATTGCTGATCATGATCAAGCAAAGATGTAATGTGAAACTTATAATAAACATACATATGAGAATAAATATAAAGGTTGAGAATGCATTACTATTTTCCATTATATTTGTTTTACTTTTAGATATTATATATGTTTTATGTATTTATTTGTAATTAGGTGTGGGTGCAGTCCAGTTTAATTAAGTTTTTTATGATACTGATGCAAATGATAGTTCATAATTGATCATCTAATAAGGATAAGTTCACGGGTTGAGCCAAAATCTAAGATTGGGAGGGGCTGAGTAATAATTTAATTTTTTAAATTCAAAAAATTAATAAATAAATATTAAAATTAAAATATTAAAAGTAATATCATTATAATGAATTTATTATGAGATTATTATAATTATAATTTATAGTTATATCTTTATAAACTCATATATAATAAATTTAGATAATGCATGAATTTAAAAGATCTATATAGAGATATTTTTTTTATAAAACTTTTTCTCCTTACCTCAAGTCGAGGAAGAAAGAAGATAAAAAAAATTAAAAGAAATAATAAAAAATACACCATTCTTACGCTAAAAATAAAAAATACCCCTCATGAAAAGTTGATGAAAAATGCCTATTTTTACTTGTATCCAACAAAAATACTTTTGTACCCAAAATTAACAAAATACTTTCGAGTTATTTTCGAATTGTTACTATAACTTTCAAATTGTTATAGTACTTTAATGTGCTATATAACAATAAACTAGAAAGTCACTTTCGAGTTGCTACTTTTGTTATTATAGTAACTCAAAATTAAGTTTCATAATTTTGGATATTAAAAGTATTTTTATCTAAAAAACTTAAAATTTGACATTTTTTAATAACATTTTGTAGGGTGGATATTTTTGAATTATGAGAATAAAAATTAGGTATATTTGGTTAAATCTCAAAAATTAATAAGATAAAATATTTTTAATTATTTTGTAGAAGTTCGTGATATATATAGATTAGTTATAAAAATTCTTTTTCTCTAAGAAAAAGATTTTTAAGTACACAATTTTTCAACAAGGAAAGGATTTCAAAATTATATAATTTTCTTATGCGGAAAATTTTTTTAATTATATAAAGGATAAAATTAAATAAGTAATTCCTTAAAGAAAAATTATTTTATATGTAGAGTATTAATAAATAGGTGGGGATCACTATTTTGAAATTTAAAAAAAATGTTTAACTAATTAATCATTATATAATTTAAAAATAAAAATAATAAAAAATATAAAAAATAAGAATACATAATTTTAACCTAAATAGGGGCTAAATTGATATTTCATACATTTTAATTAAGATTATAAAAAATTAATAATTTATTAAAAAATTTGTTAGGGCCATGGCCCCCTTAGGCCCTTTAAGAGCTTCGCCACTAGATAAGTGTAAGTAACGAAGCAGATTTTAGCACAATAGCTAGGGTGCTCTATAAATTCCTTCTTTCCCACTTTCAAGTTGAAGAAAATTAGTTCTTAAAATTTTTGGGGTCATAGGACCAAATTGAAACTTAGAACCAAATTGGAATCCCGTAATGAAACTCGAATCAAATCAGAATCAAATTGGTTAATAAAACAGATGAAGCGTTTTATTTTTCTGTTGAAACCCAAGAAATTAAATAGCTCCCACATATACGTTGGTACTTTTAATTTGTATTTAGTTTTGGTATTTTTATTACTGCTAATTAAACTTATTATTAATAGCTTGTCTAAAAAAAGTTTTAGAAATACATTTGATGGTTATATAGGTGAATTAAAATTCAGTACAAATATATGCTAATTATTAAAAAGGTTGAATGTAACTCAAAATATAATATTTATTAGAAAAAATTACCATTACCCTCGTGTTAGGTTCACGCTTATCACATCTTCTTCTTAAAATGAAATACTAAAAAAATTTCTTATTGTCAAAATTTTACGTTAAATTTAATAAATTTTTTATTTATATTCTAATTTTATTCCTAGATAATCCAAATTTTGGGTTAGAAATAGCTTAAATTAACTCAAGTTATAATGTAATGTGAGGTTTCCATTTACCACATTTTCCTCTAATAGATTGAAATACTCAAAATTTTATGTTAAATTTAGTAAACTTCTTTTGATTTTACTCCTAGAAAACCCGAATTTGGGTTGAAATTGGTTGAACCAACCTGAATTGTGTATTGAAAAAATATGAGGTGTGTGGAGTTCAAACCCTTGTACTCTAAAAGTGTAAGAGCTCTAACCACAAGTCACCAATTATCTTAATATATATAAGAAAAATTCTATGATAATCCTAATATCAATAACTCATTTGTTTTGACCTTTAAATTTGAAAGAAAAATCCGGATCATTCATTTTATATAATAATAATTAGGCTGCTAATCAGATAACATGTAAAATTTATTTACTATTCAAGCTAAATTTAATTTCTTTAATTTTTATTTTTTAATATATTAAAGTTAATTTGTTATAGTGTTTTTTTAAAATATATATGAAATACAAATTCATATATTATAATTGAAATTTAATGTTAAACAATATGTTATGCATATTACAAATAATTTATTTAAAAAATATTAATTTAAATGTTATCGAAAATTATTAATAATAAAACAATTTATAAGAAATCAAAAATTAATATTAGAAAGGAAGACACATCTCATCTATTACTTATAATGGTTGTATTTATATGATTTAATGAGAAACATCTATTGATTTGAAGATATAAATGTTATTTGAATAGTTAAGAATGAATGGTATAATAAAATAACCTTATAACTAATAAATTGTAAGTGTATAAAAGCATATATGTAATTGTACAAATATAAACATGAAATTTTGAAAAGAATAATTAAGAAAAGTAAAATGTAAATTAATCTAATTTTAAAAAATTGATGTTAATTGTGAAGAATACAAATTTTAAGAAATCTTAATCATATGTAATGCAAATTTAATTTGACATAATAAGGATGTTATTATTAAATTACTGACATTTACCATTTATAAAATGATATTTTATTTAATATCATGCAAGCAAAAAGAAAAGAAAAGAATGAAAAAATTGATTAGTACACAAGTAAAATAAAATTATTTAAATAATTGAAATAAATTAAAAATATCAATAATCATTTTTTGTCCCTGTGGTAGAACATACCCATATGTTTAAATGGAACATATATTTATGTATTACATATACTTTATAATAATAATAATAATAATTTAAAAATATATAAAATTTTGTAATCTTTTTTATAATTTTATAAATATTGTGTTTTTTATACAACTCTCTCATTATAATTCAATTTTCCATATTAGGATTATAGAATTACAAGTAAAATATTGTTTTGCAATCTTTACATTACATTTATATTCTTTCTGTTTCCTATACATACAACTATAATATTATTATTTATTAATTTGTGTTAATTTATATTTATTTCATTACAATTACATTTCTTTTGTTGACTTTATGAAATTGACTTTCATTTTTACTCTTTTATGTTGATTTGTTGTTTTTATTTTTTTATTTTTAACTTTTACAAATATTTTATTTTACATACAGGTTATTCATTATAACTTAGTCTTTTATATGAAGATTACAAATTATATATATATTTTTAAGTTTTATGTTATAATTATATTTTTTTTATTTTATTTACAGTTATATTGTTGTCATTTGATAATTTGATATTAATTTACACTATCTTAATTCATTAATTTTTTTATGTTGTATTTATAAAATTAATATTTATTTTTACTTTATTATGTTGATTTTTTTAATTTATTATTGTTAACTTTAATGAGTATTATATTTTACATGTAAGTTATACATTATAATTTAAGTTTTTATGTAAAAATTAAAAATTTATAAGTTAAAAATAAGCTCCAAGGTAGGAGAATAACTAAGAAATCATACATGATATCGGCGATTCGAAGCTAAAAGAGAAATCGAAGATGAATTGACAAGTAGAAAGATAGAATACTGGAGAATAAGGAAGGCCCGGTATTACGTCTAAGGTTCTTCAGCTCAAATGCTAGAGTTGCTAGGTAGCCTCAAAGCTACACAAATCATTTGAAAAACATCATAAGCCTTATTCCGACTGTACATTATTTGCTAAACATCACTCTCCACTGCTCATAAATGTGCATCTGAATCTATTTACTGATTTTATAACCCTATGTGCTTAATTCTTGTAGGTCATTTCTTTGCGGGATCAATGGATCAGCTCCGGTGGTTTTGAACTTCACCGGTCAAAACCGTTGGTCATACAACACCACCATCACCGGTGTCGACTTGAACTTGCCCTCGATTACAATAGCAAATCTGAATTAGTCTTGAACCGTCCGGCGAACAGTGATCAACATTGCCGGCAATGAGACTTACCGCGTCGGCTGGTTTGCTCTTTACGGAGTTTCCATCAAGGCATCTCCTACTCATTTCTCGATAGCCAGTGGTGAGAAGCAGGTCTTGAGTGTCTTCTTCAACGCAACGATGAACAACACTTCTTCTGCTAGCTATGGAAGGATTGGATTCTTTGGACATCAAGGCCATGTTGTCAACATTCCATTATCAGTCATGGTTAAAGTCTCATATAATACCACTACTAACTAATAGCTGAGCATTTTAGGAAGTGTTTTTTTTTTTTTTTCGTGTTTGATTTGTTGTCATGCTTTCTCAATTTGTTTTCTTGTTTTGTTTTCCTGTTTCTTGATAGCCAACTATTTCATTCATTTTTCTGTAAATGTTGAATGTAGCTGTTTGTAATGCAATGTAATGTAAATGCCATGATTAATAATGCTCAACACTCTTTCTGTCTTTGCTTCATGTTTCTTTTGCAAATTGGGTTATTGGCTTTACCTAGTGCAATTTAATAAGGACTCAATTGAAAAATAAATAATGGCTTTAACTACCTATACAACAATAATACAAAGGGTAACTTTTGTTTCCTATTTAACCTTTTAAGTTGGTTAATCTTCAATTTAATTCAATCAATTTTGACCATCTTCATCATGTACCTAAAAATTTTGAAAGTTATCAAAGTATCCCCAGACGTTAAGTCTAGCTATTTATGTTTAACAATTTTTTTGAGTTGATCATATAAACAAAACAATTTCACTCCTAATAAATTCAAAATTAATTTCCTTTTTTCTTTTTTTTTAAAATTTTTTTATTCCCTCTTATGGTTGCTTTAGGCAGCCATCATGACTGTTGCAAGCAGCCATTGAATCAAAAAAGAAAACAAAAGAATGAAGAAGAGAAGAAAAGAATAGAGAGAGAATGAAAAAAATAAATTAATTTAAATTTATAAAATTATATTTTAGCCTTCTATCTGTTTTAAATAAAGACGCAAGTTAATGTTTGGGAGTGATATGATAACTTTTAAAAAATTTTGGATGTGATGAAAATTATCAAAATTGATTGAGGTAAACTAAATATTACTCTTTAAGTTAGATTTTTTTAAAAACATTTTAGGCATAGGTCGGCTAGTCTGGATTACATTCTTGGTTTTAGTATTTCACTTGTGAATTTTTTCACTCATATAATTTTTTTTAGCAGAAATTGAGTTTTTTATAAATAAAATTTTTAACCCAAAAATAATTAATTGTTAGATTTTTTTTCAAATTTTTTGGGTGTAGTTCAGTTAGTGTGGAACATGTTTGTATTTTTAGTATTTCACTCGTGAAATTTTTTTCACTCGTCTAATTTTTTTGAAAAGAAATTGAGTATTTATAAATAAAATTTTTAACCCAAAAATAATTAATTGTTTAGTTGACAAACATACCGTTTGGTAAACTTTGTGTAGTTACTTTAACAAAAAGAGTATTATAAACAAAGTTTTACTAACAAAATAAAGATATTTAAACTATTTTAATTTTTTTTTAAAAAAAACTTAGAAGCTTATGTTTCCAAAAACTTGGAATTTGAGCTTAATAAAAGTAAAACAGTTCTTTTGATTTTTTTAAAAAGTTTTAATTATTGTAATCAATGACAAAAAATTAATTGATTAAAAAGTTTCAGTATACCACATTGTTCTCAATCTTATGTATAAAATAAATCTCAGAATTTGATCATATACAAATTTATCTATACAAACTGATGTAAAACTATTATAACATTGCTGTATGTTCAATAATTTTATAAGAATAGATGAAAATTTACAATAGTAAAAGAAAAATAAATTATATAATATATATGGCAATAATATAATTTCAAAATATTAGTTTATGGCAAAAAGATTTTGTATAAAAGTTCATATCCACAGTATTATTGTAAATTTTAGGCTTCTTTTATAATTAATTAGTCTATGCTAAGCTAATTTATTTGGGAATAAATTTTTAATTAAAATGAAAATGTAGTCACTAATTTGATAAGCTATTAAAAGAGGGGAATCCTCACCTAAGCCAAGTTTGTAATTAGTATTATAGATTTGCCTAACTTCTTTTTAATTTCATGAGTACTTTTATCTAAAAATAAAATGCCCTTTAATTTGATAATATTCAATAAAAATACTATTGAAGAAAGGTAATAACTATTGTAATTTCAAGTATATAGAATGTTTGAATTAAAAAGAAATTTTAGTGAAATTAAAGTGTTAGCAATTTGCTAACCCTATTCTGTTGTCCTATTTATTATTTATTATGAAATAAATAATAAATGATATAGCTGCTCTTATAGCAACCTTAGAACTAGAATTAACTGAAGAAAATTAAGAGTATTTTGATACTTGATATATTTTATAATTTATATATTCCATCAAAGTTTCAATTTCTTTCTCATATTTTTGTTTGGTTATAAGAAAAGTGAAACATAATATAAGAAAGAAATATAATTCTTAATCCCAAATTCTAATTAATAATTAAACAATGCTGTGGATCAGTAGCACCATTATTTTACATATATCTCTCCTTCATCTATAAACCATTGGTTTTAAATATATCTAATGGTTGAGATTAAATTTGATCTTGTATATGTCATAATTAATGCATATATAAGATTTAACGCTGATTATTGGATATATTTAGTTTCAAAGCTTTACAAATAATGTAAAAATATGTATAAAATAATTGAGTTGCCAATCTTTTTCCAGTGTATGTATGTATGTATGTATGTTAAATCCTAGACTAATTGACAATTAGATGATGGATTCTTAACATTTTGTTTGATCGATTTGACTTCTGCACTTGAACATATATATGTATTTGTAATTTATTTAAAATTTCTTAATTTTTTAAGAGAAACTGGTAAGAGAAAGAATCAATTTCTTAACTATCTTTTACTTCCACGGGAAGAGGTCAAATTATTTACGTATCTGAAAATCATATGTTTATAATTATAATTTATACAATTTAATTTGACAATAGTTATAGAAGAAAAATTATCGTAATTATTACAGAAAAGAAATTCACAAATACCTCCTTAAATTATGGGAAAATAAACAAATACCTTCATGGTATTTAAGAAAAAATAGATACTTTTCAAGTTTGAGCAAATAAATAATTATTTTCCTCAACTTTTATTTTTATCAATTGACCATATTAAATTGTTATTATTTGTGTCTTTAAACTTGTATAAAAAAATAAAATAAAATATATTTTTTCAATTATAATAATTTACTCCTTATTTTATTATTTTTTACAATATACTAAGGACTAAATAATTATTTTAATTTATTATTTTAATAAAAAATTTAAAAAAGAAAAATAATATTATTAAAAAAAATATTATCAATTAATTAGATAAAACTTATATGCTAAAATATAAATAAAAATATAAAAAAAGAAAATTTGATATCATTTATTAATAGAATTAGTTTTTAAATATATTGTATAATGTTGTTAAATAATAAAATTTAATTTAATAATAAATATATAAAAAAGAGAATTTTAATTATTTTTATTTCATATGCACAGACATGTATTTATTTTTTTTATTTTTTTTTTATATGGTCATAATTTTTCTTACAAAAGTATAATGAACTTAATATAATTTCTAGTGGCTATTATATATAAAAATAAAATTTGAAAAAAATTTCTTTTAAATTTTTATGATAATTAAATATCAAATTATTATTAAAAAAGTAAAAAAAGGCAATTATAAATATTTTAACATATTAGTTTAATAAATTATTTTTAGAACAAGTTTAATAATAATATTTTAAAAATTTTTTTATTGAAATAATAAATAAAAAAATTTAGTTTTAGTATATTGTGAAAAATATTAAACTAAGGATTCAATTGTTATAATAAAAAGAATTATATTATAAAAAAAATTAAAATAGAGACTAAATGTTATAATTGAAAAGTAGTATATCTTATTATTATTGTATAAATGTTTAATGATACAAATGATGATATTCTAATAGGTCAATTGACTGAAATAAAAGTAAAGAAAATATCTATCTATTTTCCCAAAATCAAGGGAACATATGTTTTTTTTCCTAAATATCAAGATATCTGTCACTTATTTCTTATTTAATTGATTGAATTAAAAAAAAAAGAAAAAGTAGCAATTAACAATAAAATAGAATTAGGTCATTAATCCTCAAACGCGGGGAAGTTGTATATAAATTGTAGAAATTGCCAAACCAAATGAGTAGGGTAGCTTTTGGTAGAGCCTAATTAATCATTTTGTTTATCAACTTAATTATCTGATTGATTAATGAATTAGAAATATAAGGTAATTATTCTTTTAATAAAAAACTTTTTTTACAGAGTTTACAATCATAGATTCATATCTTTTATTCATCTAATTTTTTCTCATTTTCTCTCTCTTTCTCTGTATATAATATATATATATATTTATATTTATTGAATATTTCATATACCATCAATTGATATTACAATCAAGTATTTATTGACAATTTAGATAAATACTGTATAACTCGTACCACAAATCTATCCTCACTATAACACTTTATGAGATGGATATGAACTACACAATATATAGTAGTGGGAAGAACACCCACACATGATTAGTGGGAAGAGAGCCCTATGAAGAGCTCGAACCAACACCCTAAATTTGACTGCGTATGCAAACATTTACTATATATGAGAGGGATAAATGTCTGCGTATGCCTTCGAATTGAGGGCGTTAGTTCGAGCTCTTCTTTCTCTCTCTCTCTCTCTCTATATATATACATATATATATATACATATATATTTATATGTATAGACATACATACACACACACACATGCATAGATACATATGTACAAATTCTTTGTACAAAGTTTTACATAAAAGTTGACATGACATGGTAGCATGTTGACTTATGAAAATATAAAGTAATAGGATTAATAAAAAAGATAATAATATTGAGATATAAATTTTGGTATAAACTCTTCTTATATATACAAAATAATATAACAAATTTATACCTAATTACCCTAAGAATGAATAACTTGGACTATGCGGTAACAGTTATTATCATACCAGATTAGTTTGTATTTGGTCTTACTATTCATTAAATGACATTCTCTCTGTGTGTATTTTCCTCCCAATAAGAACAAGTTTGCTTATATCTTCCCTTCAAAATCAAGTTGCAACCATGGCTTCTCCTCAATCTAGGCTAGTATTTCATTGGCAATGAACTTCATCTTCTTCTTGATCAGATTGATTCTGTTGACAACGTTTGTTCCTGAAGCAGAATCTCGCCGGTTAAAGGTTAATCATCTGAATCTTAATGATATAAAAGAAAACAAGCAGGTGAATGATATGAAGATTTTTTCTCCTCCTCCGCCGTTTCCACATATTGCTCAGTTCCCATTTCCTCCTATGCCATCTCCACAGATTCCTCAGTTCCCATTTCCTCCTCCTACGCCATTTCCACTTCCCAGGTTCTCGTTTATTAAATTTGTGTCAAAATTAGGGTTCGAAAAATAAAACAGTAAATTAAAAAAAAATGTTAAATTGACGATAATAAGAAGGATTTGTCGTACTTCAACCTAATAGAGGAGGAATATGATAAATGAGAATCCAACAAACGGTTTATAGTAATTCTTTTATTTATTATAACTCCACATACACTATAATATAATATAATATTTTTTTGAATTACATATAACAAATCTATCAAGACTCTATCTAATCTAGTATGGTATGGCACACCCATAATTCTTGTCCATCGAAGGACCTGTTTACTCTCCAAATTGGACAAATAATTGTGTTACAATATTATAGTCTTAACTATGATTTTTGAATCCTCCACATAAAAAAAATAAGTCTAGTATTATAATTTTTTCTATATTCTTTTTTTTTTTATTATATTGTTATGATAGCTATACTATAATTATGATAAGTACCGTTTACCCAAATGGTACGGCGATAAAGCACAATATCCTATTAAGTAATTACCAACACCTTATAGGTTACAACAGAGGCAAGCCATATAATTCAAAGTAGAACTATTTTGAATCAAGAAACAAAGAAAGAAGACATGCTGATGCAAATACGGATGCACACAAGAGCAATGATCCAATTCAACTACCTAATGGTCCCGTTACAAGAGCAAGAATGAAGAAATTCAAAGATGCATTGAATGGGATGATTCAAGGTTTGTGGGATGATCTTACAACAATTCAAGAGTGTAAGAAAGAGTCAAATATCAAGCTTGGACTTCAAGACAATAATCAGAGCTTGGTAACATTGACACAAGTACAAGAAGGCAAAACCTGAAGATTAAAGCTTCTACGGAATTCAACTTCTCAAATTTGTATAAGACCATATTCGAACGATGTCTCAAGGCTAAGCAAGCATGTTCAAGTTCTTTTAATTGCAGTTCGAATCAGATCGTCATCATGATGCAAGTTTCGGATTCCATGTGCCAGTTTGGGCTAAGTTGCTGTTCAAGCCCATCATCTATTTTAGTCTTATTTATAAACATATATTTATAATTTGTTATGTGTTTGGGCTGTTAATGGTAATTATTAAGCCCAAATTCAGTTTATTTTATTTAAAGTTAGAATAAGTTTAATTTTGTGGCCAAACACAGCAATTAGGGTTACTTATCTCCTGTACCCTTATATATTCAGCCACATGCTCCCATGGAGGTGGCAATTACTTTTTTTGAATGAAATTAAATTGAGAGTGTTTTCTCTTATTTTGATTCTTGCTTGAATCAAGGTTCTTACAATCAAAGCTAATTACTTTGAGGGTATTTATTCTAAGGTTCTATTTCACAAGTTGAAATTGGGTTACAGACTTGAGTGAATCTGATTTAACTTTCCAAGAAGTTGCTTCCATGCGTAAAGATATTGGGTCTCAAGTTTAATATACTCGGGGTTCGTATCACATGCCTAAGATAGGGATGATAAATTTCTAATTACAAGTTTAAGTGAACTCGAAACTAGACTTGATTAACGAATATTAAGAGTAGAACTGCATAAAAATTAGACTATATTAAAGTGTTGTTCTATCCTATTCTAAGACCATATAATTTTTATAGTATAGATCGGATCAAAAAATTGAGATTTCCTTTTTAAAAGAAGATATTTTTATTTTATTTTTTACTTTATATCTACATTTTTATATTCTTTTAGTTTTTAATTTCATTTATTTTATTGTATCATTTTTTTTTAAATTTATAAAAAAGTATGTAAGTTTAAAATAATACTAATGATATTTTAATACGAATAAATCTGGGCCATATGGTCTTATGTAGTTCTGGTGGGTTCTGGTTGTTTTTGCCAATCGTACTCATAAAAAAAGCCTGTGACTTGTGCAACAATAAGGAAGAGAATAGTACAACATAATAATTAGTAATAAAAATATTTATCCTGATTAAGATCAGTTCATAACAAAGACTTTTTGAAGATTATTATGTGTCAATTGGGATGACTGTAGAACATCTAATTCCACGTGTCCATACCAAAATGACTTTGTAGAATAATGCATCAGACATATTTTAAATAATTGCAAGAACATTGCCGTTGTACATACAATTACCTACTTTTAAGCGAGGACATTATTTTGATGTTATAACCTTTAGTTCGTGGTAGAGCTACTATATATCGTCAATATTCCCCAACATAACTTATTCTTGATCATCAGCCTAACATATCCCATCTATTCTATGTAAATGCTTATTGTCTGCTCTACCACAACGGATGAAGATGGAACCATAATATTGTTTACATATTTTTGTCGGCTTCAAACCGTGGATTATTACATATCTCGAATCCATTTTTAGATTATCTACGTTGGCCATTGTTGTTTAAAATGTGTTTTCACATTTCAATATGTTTATTTATGTGTATATGAATGTGTCCTTAAAGCTGCTTTGTGTGTTGAAATTTGATTTTGGCTAGTGTTTCGTTAATTCAAATGTGTATACTATCTTTGCATGCGTACAGAAATATATGATTAGTGTGATTTTAATCATGGTAGATGTCTTCATCGCGGAGGAAATGGGACAATGTTTCACTTACGATTAGGGTAATGAGCTTTGAGGAGCACATACAATACATGACACCAGAGAACTGCAGGTTGAGGCCACTTGAAAGCTTGGTTTGCAAATTGATAGGTTGTTGCTACCATGCGAAAAGTCCAAAATTAAAGCATAGATTCCTTAGACAACTAATTTAGATGAAATGAAATGTTGTTTTTGTGTCATTACTTGAAAGATGTGTAAGGAAAGGGTGGTTTTACATAAAAGCAACAGCAAGCAAAATCAAGAACCCAGGGTTCTTATTCTAACAAAAATAGCCAAAATCAGCATGCAAGGAACCGTGATTTTCTACCACAGTGCAACAATAGCCGAATCAACTTGTAGGGGTCCTTAATTTAGCGTTAAGAGTCCTTGATTCAACATCAAGGGCCCCTAGTCCAAGAACAAACGATAATAGTAGCCAAAACCAATATGCAAAGATCCCTAATTCAGCACCAAGGTTCTTTAAACATAGCACCACATAGCAGCATTAGCCAAGATTAGTTTTTAATGGTCCTTAATACAACACCATAAGGCAACAGTAGCCAAAATCAAGAATTAAGGGAAAATAAAACAATACTAGCAAAGCAGAGTAATAGAAGGAAAAATAAAGCATCAAGAGGTTCTACTCTAGGAGCAAATAGTCCAGTATCAGTGGCAGTCAAGGACTTGGGGGATTTTGCAGAGGCTGAAAACATATTGGTCAGATGAAGATGCTGAGAAAGGTGTACCTCATAATGTCAACAAAAGAAATGATACATATGTAGGCGGCAGTGATGTAGAAGGTGACGGTGGAAGTAGTGAAGAAGCAGATGTGCTTTCTGAATACGAGCCTAGAGATAGTGGAGGTGCAATTGTATAGAGCATTTTTATGGGGCAACAATTTGATAATGTTCAACAATTTAGAGTTGCACTAAGAAAGCTCATTGTGAAGGAAAGATTTGAGTTAACAAGGATTAAGAATAATAAGACTAGATTCAGGGTTAATTATTTATGTAGCAATGGTTAATTGTGGGATAGTATTTCAAATTCAACAGTTCAAAAATAAGCATAATTGTGATAGAGGCATTTATACGAAAGAAGCTTCGCATATATGGATTGTCGAACAATATGAATCTGCATTGAAAAATAACTAACATATTCCTCCAAGGGCCATAAACGAAAAGGTGATGACCAGATTTAGACTCCATTGCCACTAGAAAAAGATTTACAGAGCAAAGAAAAGAGCCTTGTGGAATGTTTCCAATGGACCATGTAGCCTCTTACCAAAAAGCTTAAGGACTATGCTGATTTTAAGGCAAACTAATCCAAGCGTACACGTGAAGATTAAATATAAAGGTCCATATCAATTTTTATTTTTTCATTTTATTCTTTTTCATTTAAGATTGCAAAAAATGAACAAATTTGTGCATATTTCAGGTGTTTCAGGCCGCTCCGTTTAAATTCCAACGCTTCATGTTCAACTTTGAAGCTTTGAAAAATGGTTTCTTAGAGGATGTAGATGATTAATAAGGCTTGATGAATGCCATCTGAAAGGTCTTTATGGAGGCATTATAATGTCAGCAGTGGCTTTGGATACAAATAATGGAATTTTTCGCTTGGAATGTGCGTGTATGTGTGAGTCAGAGTGTGCAAATTAACGGGTGGTTCTTGGAAATATTTTACCAATGGCTGGAAGTGGAGAATACATATATAATAACCTTTATGACTGATTGACAACAGGGCATACTGCAGGCAATAGTTCGACATTATGAAAAGCATGTCTTTGCTAATCTCAAAATGAAGCATCCTCAAGCGGTGTACGAAACACTATTCTGGGCAGCAGCCAGAGCTAATATAACAAAAATATGGGGAGACAACATGAAGAATATTGTAACAGCAGTTGTTCATAATCAAAGTACATTTGACTACCAAACCAAGATAGACCAATCAGAGAGGGTCAGACACTTTCATGCATCGTGTTAAGTGTGACCAAGTAACAAATAATATTACCGAATCATAGAATAGTTAGCTAGGCAAATTTCGAGGCTACCTATGTTGTGTTTATTAAGTTTATAAGGAAAAATAACGATGAAATGATTAGGAAAAAGGTTGCTGCAGGCAAACAAGTGGAGTGGCAGACTGCCACCAAATATGAAGAGGAAATTGGACAGATTGAGGAAACATGGGAGATTTGTGAAGATCATTGAAGTTAGTGAGCGTGAATTTAAACTGTTAGATGAAAACTACACTTTGTTTATACTAAGTTACCGGTGTTCCTTGTAAATATATCATGTGATGCATTTTATGTAAATGTGAAGATGTTGATTTCGTGGACGATTAGTTGACAATTTCTGCAGACATGGCCACATACGCGGAAACTATGCACCCACTGCCTGGTATTTCTACTTGGCCAATTGTTGAAGGCCTTGCAATTAGCCCGCCTACAAAGCAAGAAAGAGTTGGTAGGCCAGAGAATAAAAGAACTAGGGAGTAAGGGGAGATGCAAGGTAATAAGAAGTCCATTTTTGAAGCGGGAATTACAAGGAGTTTGGTCACAATAGAAGGACCGACAAAGTTACTCTCACTCAATGCAGGTAATTACTCTAAAATTCAATTAAAGTTCACTACCATATAGTTACATAGATTGACATGTGATTATATAGATTTTAATTTTCACATTGTACTTTAATTTTCACGCACTTGAAGCTCAAACTACAACAGAAACTTCAAGACAACAACGATTAAGTAAAATCTTTATTTCACCTTATACTCACTGTTTACTAACAACTATTTTCAATTTCAGGAACAAGCAAAACTGACCCCAATGCAGGAACTTTCAAAGGTTAAGATCAAGCTTCACATTTACTTACATATGCAACGCAATATTTTAAGATAAATAACATATGAACCCCCACTTTATTGTATAAATGACACTTAAATGCCTATTTCAAAAAGAATTGTCAAACTACTTCTTTTATTATTATTTTTTTATAACTAGTAGCACTAATAAGGGTATAATGGTCCTTGCAATATATGAAAATGAGCTAAAAAACTAAAAGTAAATGACAATATACGGTAAAAATCAAATGTAATATCATGTCATATACAAATAAATCTTAACCATCCATATATTGTACGAATAATCTAAACCATTCAAAACAATGGAAATTTTCCACAGCTTTACTTTACGGATGCCAAATATTGACCGTAAACTCATTTTGGTAAGCAAATAAATTAAAAAAAAAGATTGAGAAATATAGATGGAGTGACCAAAAATTTGCTACAAATATATTTCAAATGCATTGAAAAGATTAAAAAAATACATTTTAAGAATTAGTTATTTTAATATTGATAAATACGATCAATAATAATTTAATCAAATTTTTTGTAAAAAAAAATTGACAAAACCATAAGTAAGCTGATAGTATTTTATTTTATTAATTTCACCGTCTTGAAACATAAAAAAATGATAAAAATAAGATAGACCAAATAATTAAACTATAAAATTATAAGGGAGACAAATTACCGTGAAAAAAGATCAAAAAAATTAAAAGAGGGATAATAAAATTTTTTTAAGGGAATGATGGAATTAAATATAAAAATTATAAGGATAAGAAGATAATATTAAAGAAAAAAATTAAAAATGATAGTCATCAAGAAAGTTGTAAATAGAAAGAAAAGATTAGTAGGAAAATAAAAATTCTTTTTCTTACATATTTATATAAAGAAATGTAAAAGATTTTGCAAAGCAGAGTTGCTACTATACTAAACTTTTAATACAGACGAATAACTTTATGTCTTTTCTTATTCGCTAAATTACCATTATGCTTTTGCTTTTTTTATTGTGAGTTTAGGTTATATTTGTCATTTCATCCCATATTATGTAATGCTACTATTCCAATATTAATCATCATATTAAATGAAGGGTAAAATGGTCATTTCAGTACTTTGTCACTTTTTCTTTAACTGTAATAAAAAAAGTTGATACAATTATTTTTGAAGTAGGGTGTATGTGTCATTTATACAATAAAGTGGTAGTCCAAATGTTATTTGCCTCAATACATTTAAGGGAGACATGCCTAACTTTTAAAGAGAAGGCAATAATTTACTTAGTTTTGAGATGAAGAGCTGAGAGACAAAGACTCTTAAAAGAGTTGAAAACAAAGATACTAGTTTCCGAAGGAGAAAGAGTTTAAAACAGAGATCTTAGCTGTAGAAAGAGCGTAAAACAAATATCTTGGTTGTCGAAAAAGCCTAAAACACATAAATGACTCTTGAAAGAGCACAAAATAAAATAGGGTGATGACAATGTAGGATGAGAAAAAGACAAAGGAACAAAGGTATCTATCATTGTTGGAGGGTCCAACTCTAATAATAGCCTGGAACGAGTAGTGATATGGACATGGAAAGGTAAGGAATAAGAGTGTCCACTATCACTAGAGGGTCTAGCTTTAATATCAACTTGGAGCGATTTGGCAATATGAACGTAAAAGGACATAAGTACCCACTATGATTGAAGTAATCCAAAACACAGTAGACAAGAGACTCGAATATGAGCCTAAGGAACAAGAGACTCAGAAATGAGTCTGAGAAATCAAGGGGGATCAAATTGAGCAAAATGGATAATGCTAAGGAGATAATTGTAATTAATTTATGCTAGAGTACTTGAATGATAATAACTTAAAAATGCATGGGGTTGATGGATAAAATGCAGGAGACAGTAAATGACAAAATCTAAGAGGTGATGAATGACAAAATATTAGGAGTTGAAGGATAAATGACTAGATATGCATGCCAAATGACTAAGAGTTGAATGACATTAACCAAAAAAATTTGAATGACATTAAGTGTAATCGGTAGCTACTAGTAGCTGTGCGTGGGATGCACACGGATAAGTCTCCGACGGTAATGCCGAAACTAAAGAAAGATCGGTCGGAAGATGAATTGAAGCAGAAAATTTGAAAGGAATTGTGAAAAACTATCCATAAAAACAAAACCAAATTTTAACTAACAAAATACATAGGCGGAAGCGGTGGACGTGTTGTCACGTGCCGCCACCACGAGAAGTAACTCTGTGATCCTGCGAGCGAATTCTATCATGACCACAGTAGAAGTGTTGGTTGAAATTTCCACTGAGGCAGAAAGCAAAATCCCTATCACACCTTTCCTCATTCAGCTGGGTAGAAAGCATGACAAGGGGGTACATTGCATTGTGGCGCGCATTGTAGCTCGGGCACTGTTCATGCCCAATGAGCCCAATACAAATTAGTGGGGTTAGGTGAGATATTTTGGTTTGTTTTTATGTAAAATATTGTGATTCAATCTTAGCCCTTCTTAGTGCTTTGTAAAGGGCAATCCTAGCCACTCAAATGTAAATATATATGTGTGTAATGTTTGTTTAGTGTAATGAAAAACAACTTCTCTCATTTCTCACTCTTTCTCTAACGTTTTGCTCTTCCTTTTCTTCCAATTGCAATTGGCTTTCACTTATATTTGGCAGGAACATCCTACTTTGATCTTGGCTTTGGAAGGCTTACCTAATTTGGTTTTTCCCATTAGCTGAGTTAGGGCACAGGTTGGGAATCTCAGTTTTCCAGCATGTGACAGTTGGTATTAGAGCCATTTGGGTGATTTTTGTGTGGTATGATACTTCATTTTGTTGTAGCTATTGTTTGTTGAAGATATCATTGTGAAACTTTGGTGGTAGAACTTAGGGTTTGATTGTTGTTGTGGAAACCTTGTTGTATCTTTGGTTGCTGTTGGGTGTCTATTGTGAAAATTTTGGATTGTCAATTTCTTGTGGTGAAATTGCTGCGAATTTGTGGTAGTAGCACTTTGTTTGTTGGAAGTTGGTTGCGGTAAAATTCTGATGGCTGCCAAGCATATTGAGGGTAGTAATATTACGGAGTTAGTTCAAAAGGAGCGTGGACGTGCTGCCGGTACAAGGAAGGTGACGAAAGAGAGAGTAGTGTCGAAATAGATGGTGAGCTCTTTTGAAGCTAGGTTGGCGAAGTTTGAATTGTCTTTGGGAGATATTCATGAGCGTCTCGATACTCTCAACGATTAGGTAGGTGATCGTGAAATGGATGCAGTGGCTGCCATTATTGAGGGGAGACTCCAGCAGACTTTCGACACCTTTGCCAAGTCTATGAGGCAGGCCATAGACAAATTTAAAGAGAGAGTAATAGTACAATTAGATGCAGCGAGGGCGGAGATGGCAGAATTTCACCAAGACCTCACAATGTGCAAAATTGCTATCACTTCGGGTGCCGCTTCAAGTAGCGCACCGAAAGTTTGGGTTTCAGATCCTCCTAAGTTTTCGGGCAAGCGGGATGCTAAGGAAATAGAGAATTTCCCGTGGATGAGGGAGCGTTATTTCGATGCTACTCAGTTGCACGAAGATGAACTTCAGATAAACACCGTGACTTTTTATTTCGACGGTGATGTGGCGTTATGGTGGAGGCATCGACACATGGAAATAGAGAGGGGATTGTGCCATATCTACACTTGGGATGCATTTAAGGTGGAATTCAAGAGGCAATTCTATCCCGAAAATATAGAGGAGGCAGCTATGCGTAAACTTCAGGGGTTGAAGCAACGGGGCTCGATTAAGGAATATGTGCGGGAATACAATTCCTTGATGCTTAAGATTACTGACATGCCGAAGAAGAGTCGGTTGCTATTTTTCCTTGATGAGTTATAATCTTGGGCCGAATAAGAGCTGAAGCGGAGGAATGTACAAGACCTTGCTTCGGCAATTGCTACAGCTGAAACTTTGATTAAGTATAGCCGAGAACCTTCAAAACAAGACTGGAATAGAAAACCGAACAAAGATGGCCCAGAGAAAGGTAGGGGAGATAAACTTCACAATCTAGAACCCCAACAACACACAAAGAGGGCACAAAAAGATCCTGAGCAGAGGGATGACAATAAGGGGTAATATCATAAGTAGCGCGACAAGCGAAAGTAGTGGACATATTATCTGTGTGGCGGGGTGCACCACACCAAAAAGTGTCCACAGCGGAGTCGACTTAATGGCATGCTAAGCTCGTATGAGAAAGTAGAGGATACCCAAATAGGTTCTATGCGCGTCCTCAATGCTATGAAGACAAAAGGGTCGCTTAAGGGGCAGGCGGATAGGACCAAGGCAGTAGTGAAGCTCGAACCCCGGAAGACATTGAAGTATGTTGTCGCCAATATAAATGGGGTCAGCTTCAAGGCTTTGATTAATTCGAGTACTAACCAGTGCTTAGTTGCAGAGGATTTGACAATGAGGTTAGGGTTGGCACTTAGCAAAGAGTCGAGATGGGTTAAAGTTGTTGATCAACTGCCTCGGCCTATTTGCAGAGTCGCTCGCAGCGTAACAATCAAAATTGGGACGTGGCAAGGTAAGGTAGACCTGAACATCATGCCGATGAGTGATTTTCAGCTTGTGTTGGGTGACGAGTTCATTGACCAGATGTTACCTTTCACATTTAAGGATGATGGGTGTATAGAATTCAAGGATGCGGGGAAAGTACATAAGGTGCCGATTGAGCATATTCAAGTTGGGATGAAAGTGTTGTCGGCTTTACAAGTTGCGAGAGATGTGAAAAAAGGGGAGGAGAGTTACTTGACCATGCTTAAGGATGACACTACTCTGACTCCAATTTCTGACATTGCGAAGGAAGTTCAAGGCATTCTCTGAGAGTTTAGTGACGTGATGCCACCGAAACTGCCCAAGAGACTTCCTTTAAGGAGTGAAGTCAACCATGCCATTGAACTTGAATCGAGTAATAAGCCGCTAGCGATGAGCCCTTATAGAATGGCTTAGCCAGAACTTGAAGAGCTTCGAAAATAGTTGACGGAGTTGCTGGATGTCAGTTTGTGAGACCCTCGAAAGCACCTTTCGGCGCACCGGTATTGTTTCAGCGGAAGCATGATGGAAGTTTGCGGATGTGTATTGATTACCGGGCACTAAACAAGGTGACGGTGAAGAACCGGTACCCCAATCCTCGTATTGATGACCTGTTTGATAGGTTTGGCCATGTTAGGTGGTTTTTGAAGCTTGATTTAAGGTCCGGATATTGGCAGGTGTAGATTACGGAAGGAAATGAATCGAAGACTACATGCGTAACATGTTATGGATCGTATGAGTTTTTGGTTATACCTTTCGGCCTCACCAATGCCCCGGCAACTTTCTGCACCCTTATGAACCGAATATTTGATTCGTTCCTTAACAAGTTCATGGTGGTGTATTTGGATGATATTGTTGTATATAGTATGAGCCTCGAGGAGCATGTGGAGCATTTAAGGCGTGTTTTTCAAGTTTTGCGGGAGAACGAGTTTTATGTAAATCCAGAAAAATGCTCGTTTGCCCAACAAGAGGTGTTGTTTCTTGGACATAAGATATCCAATGAACGTCTATATATGGACACTGTCAAGGTTTGCGCCATCGAAGAATGGAAGCCCTCTACTTCTGTTCTGGAGTTGAGATTTTTCCTTGACCTTGTTAACTACTACCGATGCTTCATTTCAGGTTATTCAAAGAGAGCGACGCCTTTGACAAACTTGCTTAAGAAGAAGGAGGCATGGGTTTGGACTCCGGCCTGTCAAAACTCTTTTGAAGACCTTAAGTAAGCGGTGATGGAGGAGCCAGTTTTGGTGCTGCACGACTACTTCAAACCATTTAAAGTGCATACGGATGCATCGGATTATGCTATCTGGGCTGTGTTAATGCAAGATGCTCACCCTATTGCTTATGAAAGTCGCCAGCTCAATGATACGGAACGGCGGTATCCTGTGCATGATAAAGAGATGACGGCGATCATCCATTGCTTACGAGTCTGGCGACATTACTTGGTTAGGGGACGATTTGTGATCAAAACCGCAACAAGCTACTTTCAAAATCGAAAAAAGCTCAGTCCCAAGCAAGCCCGATGGCAAGACTTTTTGGTGGAGTTTGATTATGTCATGGATTATAAGCCGGGACGGGCCAATGTCATTGCGGATGTGCTGAGTCAGAAATCGAAGTTTATTTCCATTAGTCGACTAGAATGTAACATATTGGATTGCGTTAAAGAAGGCTTAGCTCATGATCCCTTTGCCAAAAGTCTTATGGAATTTGCCCAAGAGGGCAAGACAAGACGGTTTTAGGCAGAAAATGGCATTCTTTACACTGTCAGGAACCGTATTTTCATTCCGAAGTAAGGAAACTTGAGACGAGAGTTGATGAAAGAGTGCCACGACTCCAAGTGAGCTGGACATCTAGGTATTCATCACACTTTGGCTTTGTTAGAACATTTATATTATTGGCCACTGATGAGGGATGATGTGGAGGCATATGTGCAAACTTGCCTTATATGCCAACAAGATAAGGTTAAGCAAAAGCAACTGACTGGATTACTTCAACCTCTCCCGATTCCGAAACATCCATAGGAATGTGTTACCATGAATTTCATCTCTACGCTACCGAAATCCGAGGGATGTGGATTTATTCTAGTCATGGTCGACAACCTGTCCAAGTATGGAACATTCATTCCAGCCCCACGAGATTGTATTGCTGAGGATGCTGCCCGCTTGTTTTTCAAACATGTTGTCAAGTATTGGGGCCTTCCTCGGACCATTATCAGTGATCAGGACTCTCATTTCACCGGAAAGTTTTGGCGTGAGTTGTTTAAGCTGATGGGATCGAACTTACACTTCTCAACCAACTTTCATCTATAAACCTACGGACAAACCGAGAGGGTGAATGCACTGTTGGAGCTTTACTTGAGACATTTTGTGAGTGCTAATCAGCGAAATTGGGTGAAGTTGCTCGATGTAGCTCACTTTTCATACAACTTACAGCGGAGCGAAGCAACGCAACATAGCTTGTTCGAGATAGTGACAGGTCGACAGCCCCACACGCCTAAGCTTTGGTGAAAGGTTATATGGGTCTGAACCCCTCGGTGTATAAATGAGCAAAAGGTTGGCAATAACAGCTTGACATCGCCAAAGGTTACTTGGACAAAGCATCCAAGAAGATGAAGAAATGGGCGGACAAGGTTCGCAAGCCATTAGAGTTCTAATCCAGCGACCTTGTCATAGTGAAGCTACCAACTCAACAATCTAAGGCCTATCGGTCAGTGCACAAAGGGTTGGTACGGAAATACGAGGGACCTTACTGTATCCTCAAGAAGGTCGGGAAAGTGTCGTATCAAGTCGAGCTGCCACCGAAGCTTCGAATTCATCCGGTCTTCCATGTGAGTTTGTTGAAGCCTTATCATGGAGATGCGGAAGATCCAAAATGAGGGGAATCACACTGATCACCACTTGCCACCATAACCTCCTACGATCGCGAGATGGCTGAGATACTTGCTGATCGGGTTATCTGGAGAAGCGGAGTGCCAAAGTATTCGGAATTCTTGGTGAGATGGAAGAACCTCCCGAATAGCGAGGCTAGTTGGGAGAAGGAAATGGACTTGTGGCAATTCCAGAACCAAGTGGAAGAGTATAAATTAAGGAGGCTTAATGAGGGCGTCAAGGATTTCAAGGGGGGAGGACATCACGTGCCGCCACCACGAGCGGTAACTCCGCGAGCCCGTGAGCTTTATCCATGAGCGTTGGGCATTGCACCGTATGCATGAACGGGTTCTATCATGACCACAATGGGAGTATTGGTTGAAATTTCCACTGAGGCAAAAAGCAAAATCCCTATCACACCTTTCCTCATTCAGCTGGGCAGAAAGCAAGACAGAGGGGTACATTGCACTATGGCGCGCACTATAGCTCGGGCACTGTTCATGCCCAATGAGCCCAATACGAGTTAGTGGGGTTAGGTGGGATATTTTGGTTTGTTTTTATGTAAAATATTGTGATTCAATCTCAGCCTTTCTTAGTGCTTTGTAAAAGTCAATCCTAACCGCTCACATGAAATATATATGTGTGTAATGTTTGTTTAGTGTAATGAAAAACAACTTCTCTCATTTCCCACTCTTTCTCTCATGTTTTGCTCTTTCTTTTCTTCCAATTGCAATTGGTTTTCACTTATATTTGGTAGGAATTTCATGCTACTCAGTTTACACACAAGCATCCCACTTTGATCTTGGCTTTGGAAGGCTTACCTAGTTCAGTTTTTTCCATCAACTGAGTTAGGTGCCGCACAGGTTGGGAATCTCAGTTCTCCAGCAGGTGACAGTGTGCACCATGATGGTGCCCATGCTGAAAAAAAAACTAGCGCAAGAGAAAATCAAAAGAACCTTAGTTTTGATATCATGTCAAAAGAAATAATGTAATTTTTTTTTATTTTTTATATATATTAAATAATGTACATTACTAACCTTTATATAGATTTACAAAGATAATATAAATGTAAACAAAATATTATACTAATTATCATATAAAATAAAGAAATAGACTATAAAATAAGATCATAGTAAAGTATGAAATACAATAATATTATTCTAGCAAAATGAAGACAATATTATGTTTGATTTTGTTAAACCAGATATTATTAACAATTGGGTGTATGTCATTTATGCAATAAAGTGGTAGTTTAGATGTTATTTGCCTCAATATATTTAAGGGAGACATGCCTAACTTTTAAGGAGAAGACAACAACCTACTCAGTTTTGAGATGAAGGGTTGAGAGACAAGAATTCTCAAAAGAGTTGAAAACAAAGATACCAGTTCCGAGGGAGAAAGAGTTTAAACAAAGATTTTAACTCCAAAAAGAGTGTAAAACAAATATCTCGACTGTCGAAAAAACCTAAAACAGAGAAATGACTCTTGAAAGAGCCTAAAATAAAATAGGGTGATGGCAATGTGGGACGAGGAAAAGGCAAAGGAATAAAGATATCCACCATTGTTGGAGGGTCCAATTCTAATAATAGCTTGGAACGAGTAGTGATGTGGACATGAAAGGCTAAAGAATAAGAGTGTCTACTATCACTGGAGGGTTTAGCTCTTATATCAACTTGGAGCGATTTGGCAATATGAACGTAAAAGGACATAAGTACCCACTATCATTGAAGCAATCAAAAACACAGTTGACAAGAGACTCGAATATGAGCCTAAGAAACAAGAGACTTAGAAATGAGTCTAAGAAATCAAAGGCGTTCAAATTGAGCCAAATGGATAATGCTAGGGAGATAATTGTAATTAATTGGGACCTAAAGATAGAATCCTAAAATTTATGCCGGAGGACTTGATGGATAAAATGCAGGAGACTGTAAATGACAAAATCTAAGAGGTGATGAATGAAAAAATATTAGGAGTTAGAGGATAAATGACTGGATATGCATGCCAAATGACCAAGGGTTGAATGACATTAACCAAAAAAATTTGAATGACATTAAGTGCAATTGGTGGCTGCTAGTAGCTGTGTGTGGGATGCACGAGGATAAGTCTCCGACAGTAATGCCGAAATTGAAGAAAGATCGGTTGGAAGATGAATCGATGCAGAAAATTTGAAAGAAATTGTGAAAAACTATCCATAACAACAAAACCAAATTTTAACTAACAAAATAATGATGACATGATGGTGCCCACGCCGGAAAAAAAAAATTAGCGCAAGAGAAAATCAAAAGAACCTTCGTTCTGATATCATGTCAAAAGAAATAATGTAATTTTTTTTATTTTTTATATATATATATATATATTAAATAATGTCCATTACTGACCTTTATATAGATTTACAAAGATAATATAAATGTAAACAAAATATTATACTAATTATTATATAAAATAAAGAAATAAACTATAAAATAAGATCATAGTAAAATAGGAAATACAATAATATTATTCTAGCAAAATGAAGACAATATTATGTTTGATTTTGTTAAACCAGATATTATTAACAATTGCAGTGTATTTCAACAAAATCCAATCACTAGAGCCACTGGAAGTCGAATATTTTGTGGTTTATTCTGTCAATTAGCTTGCTGACGCATATTTTCATGCCACATTATCTTGCTTGACTTCATCTTCACAAATATGTCTAAGAAGTATAATAACACTATGTTCATGCACATAAGAACTGCCTGCATTTAAAAACTCTTAAGGAGTAGGCTTCCAAAATTGATAAAATTGGCATCTCCTTCTCATGCACTTGAAATATAACTTTCTTTGAATTCCTCGTTGATTATGATATGCCCACGTATGCTTTCCTATTGCATTCCCACATTTTGTTTTGGAAATGCGTTAAAGCCTCGTTAATTTTATCTTATCGTATAACAACATCGATTGGTTACACTTGGGTGAACTTCATCTTATTCAAGTTTACAAAACTGATAATATTCCGAATTTATGAGAAAAATGAAAGTTAAATTAAAATTGTTAGAAGAAGAAAAAATGATGAAGTAAAGATAAGATTGAAATTGAATGTCAGAAAAAGATACTGAAACTAGAATTTTTATGAGAATTTTAGGAAAAATTGTGGCCCTTTTAAGTTATTTTATTATTTTTCGCACGTACGTAGCCGAATATTAATGATAAAAAATGAAAAACAGTCATAAGGGCATTTTCATCTTTATAAACTTCCATTGGAGACGCATAATAAAATAAGAGATAAAACATTCATCAGGATATTTTCGTCCTTTTGAAGGGATATTAGGGATAACATGGTGAAACAAAAATATTAACTTGCATTAAAATGCTGATGTGGCAGGCCTACACGTGTTCAATAGTATAATCGACATGAGTTAGGCGGAAACATAGACCAGCCATCCATCTTATAGTAAGAGAGTAGAAGTTCATCTTCCCAAACTGGTAGGCGGCCATAGGTAGACAGTTAAAACCTAGACTAATAATTTTATTCTTCAATTTAATTAAGTAAAAATACGTTAAAAGATTAAAATTATTTTGATATTTGATACATTGAATACTTAAAAAATAATTCCTACCTTTTTGTATAAAATTTTTTGCTGAAAGAATTTATAAAAACAAAGCCTCGCTCTAATCTATTTTCCAGCTAAAATATTTTATTAATGTAAAAATACTCATATCTATTGGGTAATATAGTTTTTTTTTTTAAAAAAATTAACAAAATTATTAAATAAATAAATTTTTTTGTTCTAAATTAGGAATTATCATTAAGAGTGTGCTGTTGTTTGTTTAAAACAATATTAATTTTGTTCTAAATTTACTCAAACTTCCACAGATTTACTTTTTAAAACATATAGGTGTTTGTACGATAGAACTATATATATATATATATCTCTTTTGAGGGTTTATTCATTTTTGTAATGAAATCCTTTTTGTCAATCACTGGATAAAATTTCCCTCCCTATAATAAAAATAGAAAATTTTCTTCTCAATAACTGTTGGGGCGGTTATAGCTAAGTAGAAATCAGAAATGTAGACTATTAATTCTATTCTTGAATTTAAGAAATTAAGAAGCAAATATTTTTGAAAATGAATTTATTTGGTTATTTGCTACATTAAGCACATGAAAAAATCACTACTACTTTTTTTTTTTTTTATAAAAAAAAAAAAATCTCTTTACTTAATTAAATTCCTTTTTATCTAAAATATTTTCTTAATAATTTTTACTAAAATATAAAATATATATTCAATCTAATTCCACCCATATACATATTTTCATGTCCCAAGATTAGAATGTTACGATTTTATCTTTTCTTAACTAAAATTTCATACTTATTCACTTGTAAAGTAATCGTTAGACAACTACTCATGGTGAAGAATGAAAATTTGATAATACACAATAAAGTACTCTTAATTTACTTAGACGATGCCACGTGTAAGATTAAAATATTAAGATTATTTTCTTAACTAAAATTTTTTACATATTCACTCTTAAAGTGACTGTTAGGCAATTACTCATTGTGAAGAATGGAAATTTGGTCATACACAATTCTACTCACCTGACGCTTTGCTACACAGTATAGTATTCTTAATTTACTTAGTGGTACCACGTGTTGAGCTGTTGATTGCTTTGCTTGGATCGAAATTATGCTCCACCATTAATGTAATTTACTTATAGGGATTATTCATTGTTGAAAACCCTCTAGCAAATCATATGAATAGATTTTCTTCCTTTAGAGTAGACGCTCTTCTTTTCAAATTGGTAGGGCGGCTATAGGTAGAAAGTTAAAACCTAGAGTATTAATTTTATTCCTCAATTTAATTAATTAATTTAAAATATGTTGAAAAATCAAAATTATTTTTGTATTTGATACATTGTACACTTAAAATATAATTGCTAATTTTTACAAATTTTTTTTTAATAAAATGGTTTAAAAAAAAACTTCAATCTCTTTCTTGTCTAAAATATTTTATTAATATTAAAATACTCATATCTATTTGGGTAAAAGGAATTATAAATTTATATCCTTATTTAATTTCAATTATTAAATAAAATGAATTTTTTCACAAACATTTGAACAACAATAAAATGAATTTGAATGAAATTACGAAAGAATTAATTGTCTATAATTTTGGAATTACCATTAAAAATGTGCAAGTAGTTTATTTTCTTACATAAAAAAATATTATTTTTGTTCTTAAATTAATTTGCTCACAGTTCCACAAATTCATATTTTAAAAGATAAGGATGTTCGTACCAGAGGACTCTATTTATAATGATTTGTAAGTTAATTGTGGGGTTATTTATTGTTGTTGAAATCCCTCTGCGAATTATGTGGCTAAAATTTTTCACTATATAATACGAGTATAAATTCTTCGTCTCAAAATTGGTAGGGCTGTTATAGATAGGTACAAATTAAGAACCTAGATTATTAATTTTGTTCTTCAATTTAAGGAATTGAGTTAAAATATTTTTGAAAATTAAAATTATTTGATATTTGACACATTAAGCACATGAAAAAATAATTATTTCTTTTTTATCTTAAAATTTTCTTAACCAAAAAGAGTGTTGCGGGGGAAATTTACTGAAGTTACATGTTTGATTTTGACTAGTTGAATGCTTGAATAGCATTAAAGTGTACTCCGTGGCATCGATATCGTTGGGTTTTTGAATTTAAATTGAGTTTTTATGCCTTTCCTAAATTATACAGAGTAAGACTCACCACTTTTTTTCGATCTTACTTGATAATTCGAGAGTTGTAATATTATAATCTTAGAAGATAGACTAGTCTTGTATAAAGAGATCTGCAACTGCTGCTATTACTTTCAATATTCAACTAAGGCACAAGACCTAAATATGAGTTTACAGATGCGAAAAAGATGTGACGACATTGGGATAATGTTCAAGGTCAGTCACAACAAAATATAGCTGAAAAATAAGGATTTCTGGGTTTTTTCTCAGTTTGATGTGAAAGAGAAGAGAGTGCTGCCTTAAGATCTTGGTTTTTGAAGATTTTGGGCTTCTAGGAAGAAATTTCAAGATTTCAAAAGATGCCTTGAACATGCAAAAATACTTCCTTACATAACATGTGATGTGTAATTGTAATAAAACATAACTAGTTTATATAATCCTATTTTAACGAAAAATTTAACTTCCTAAGATAAGCCTTTAGCTAAGAATTAATTTAATATAATTTAATTCTAATTAACAGAGATGTTTAAAGTAATAAAATATTTATTTTAATTTATCTTAAGTCAATTAAAATAAGTTTTTAAGTCTAAAAATTGGACTCTAAAATTTTTGAGTTTTTGTGTTTCTTATATATTTTCTTAATCTCATAATAAAACCTTTTAATCTAAGTTTTCCAAGTGGGCTAAGTTAAGGTCATATGTTACCTTTGACAACACAACATATAATTTAAAATTAAATGTGACTTAAGTTTATTTGTACCTTTTATTCATTAACTGAATAAAATAATATAGTTATAGTTTAAGCTTGGGCTCGGACCCAATAACGATTTTCAAGTATAAATAAAAAGTCTAACAAAATAGACTTAATTGAATTCTTTATCATCTAATTTTTTTTTAACTTTTACTAATATATAACATGTATATTTAATTTAATTTAATTCCACCTATATACATATTTTTGCTATATATATCATCCCCAAGAGAACAACTTTGCTTAAGAGATTTTGCTATTGCTTTAAAGATATTGGCTAGCTAGCAAGACGCAACATGGCTTCTCCTCAATCTAGGGCTACAATCAACTCCATCTTCCTCTTGATCAGCTTGATTCTGTTGATAAAATTTGTACCTGAAGCAGAATCTCGCCCGTTGCAGACTAATGCTCTAAATCTGAATGATGTGAAGGAAAATATGCAGGTGAATGACGTGCAGGCTGTGCCTCCAGTTCCATTTCAGCAGATTCCTCCGTTCGCATTTCCTCCTCTTCCCGGTTTTCCTTTCCCTGCTATCAGAGTCCCTCCATTTACCTTATTCCCAAGACCTCCTCCCCTCTCATAATTTCCAACTCATCATTATGATCTCTCATGATCATAAATATTAATTCCAAGAATAACTAAGAAATATTCATGAATAAATTAATAAAGCATGAATGCATGCATGCAGTTTGATCATGCAGAGATGTAATGGAAGAATATATAATTACAAAGCAATAAAGAGAATGGGTTATATATTATATAAATGTTTCATTGTTATTTATTTTGTTTTCTAAGAGCATTATGTATTATGTATGTTTTATGTATTTGTCTGTTTTTACTTCTAACTAGTCTAATTTGGTTTGGAATTGATTGTTCTTCGTGTCTATGTATTTTAGTAATCGTGTTAAAGATGTACTTGCATTGTTTTATATGGTTATTCTAAATTCTTTTATATAGTTAAATTCATCCTATAATTGTTTGAAAGAGGTATGCTTACACACTTTTTTCAAAATTTATGAAAATCACAAATAAAGAGAATGTTTACAAAAATTCACAAGGGCTTCCCCTATTATAGCATTTCCATCTAATTAATTGTATATTGACCATTAAAAAAGTGTTAATGACTAAAATAATATAGTCAACACATATTTATGAAATCCTAACCCGCCCATTTTTTCACTTTTTCACTTTTTTTCTTTTAAACTCTCAACCCACTAATCCTAATTTAGCACCTATAATTCATGAGTTTTTTAATTTTTGATTTATTATTACTTTATATATATATATATTTTTTAACAATTAATGGAAAGTAATATCTTTTGTTGTGTGGAAATGAAAAGTGAAAAGATAAATATTTTTTATTTTTCTTTTTATTACTGCTATTTTATTTTTAATATTGAATAATAAAAATAGGAATACAATTGTTACTTTTTAATAAATTATAATTTTAGTAAGTATTTTTCAATTATTAAAACTAATCAGTCTACTAATATACAAACATGAAGGATTTGTATGTCCTTTACTTGATACAATACTAGACTTCACCGGTAATCTTTGTAAGCTAATAGGTTTAGTCAAAGGGCGGAGTTATGTTTAGGTTTAGGGGAATATAAGTAGTTACATATTGTAAAATAGTTAAATTAAATTAGTATATATTTATTGTTTGTATTTTTAAAATATATTTTTCTTATTTTAACTACTTTAAATTTTTAATTCTTAAATTCTAGCTTGGAACTTTGGTTTAATTTTTCAAAGTTACAAACGTAAGGACAAATTTGTTCTTAATTATTTGGGATAAGTTTTTTAAAAATATGATACAGTAAATTGGATGTAAATATTACGATAGAGAGGTAACTGTGAGTTTTTAAAACTTTTCTCTCTACTTGTGAGTTCTATAAATTCGAGGGACTGTATGTGAACATATTTTGAGAAAAAATATGTAAGGAGTCGTATGACAATAAAGCAAAGTACAAGGACCTGAATGCAATTTAATTCTACTCGCAACAAATTCGGGAGAAAATCTTTCGTAAAATTGAAGTACGATGTGCTTGCATTTAATATCGATTGCTTATTATGTGTGCCCTTTCCATAAAATGACCTATCTGAAATAGCTTCACTGTTTTGACACGTGTACGGGCTGCTCAATACACGAGAAATTAATAGTTAACTTTAAAAAATTCAAAACATTTAAAAGTTAATTTAATTATTTTATTTATATAGATACTGTACTTCCCTTTTGACTTTTCTGAAAAAACAGCCTATCCCTAAGTTTTTAGCATGCGCGAAAAATTTTTTAACTTTGAAAAAAAAAATGAAGATATCTTTTATATTTAATAAACATTGAAAGATTTTCTTTGAAATGATAATTTTTATTTTACATTACTTATTTTATCTCTTAATTATTAGAAGATATATAAAATAAATATATTATTTTTTTTTTATTTTTAACAATGAAAATAATTTTATTTTAATATTTAATTTAAAAATGATAATAATATTATAATTCTTAATATGCAAGTTAATAATCTAGTGAATTAAAATTAATTTTATAATTAAATTTAAAAATTATATTATCGTAATGTTTGTAAATATTTTTACTTTTTTTTATACCGATCTTTATTATTTCTTAATATATATAAAATTTAATATTTATCTTTTAATTTATAAATTATGACCAAAAAATTGTTAAATATGTTGACACTATAAATATCTTCAAATTAAACATAACCTAAGGTTATAAAATATGTCAATAGTTTCATGTCAAGTTAGTTTGTAAAATATAAATTCTTTCATATTTTGTATTAAGCATTTTATTATATAATTAAGAAATTATATGAAATATATGCTAGAAATTTGTTTGAAATTATATGAAATCATTACGCTGACTTAATTTCAAGAAATAAAATATCAATTCTGTGAATAAACATTAAAATTTGTTTAAAATTGATGTGATAAGATTTAGAAAGCACGACATTTATGAAATAGAGTCATATAAGATACTAAATACTAATGACAAGAATGAACAAATATTGTTAGAGGCGTTTATCGAATCTCATTTAACTTTTCTTTAAAATAAATTATTATTTATTATCCTGAGTGCTAAAATGAAAACAGCTTCAACTCACTAAGTTGAAAGTAGAATTAAATAAACAAAACTTGTTCTGAGATTTTAGAATTAAATAAACAAAGCATGACATTTGGTGTACGTAAATAAGGATTCATAGATTGTTGTAGAAAACATTCATATTTCCCTTCCAGCGTCCCAATTCAAAATCGGTACATAAATGATAAAATAACAGAAAAAGAATACATGAAAATTTTTTCTGTGAGAGCAGTAATCAGTTGTAAGATTATAATCAGGCAACTCACCACCCACTCGCAAAACCATTTATGTTAACCAGCACTTTTATCAAACATGCTTCTACAAGTTCAACCATAAATCCACAGAAAACGCAAAAAATTTCCCAAGATTTGTACTGTCGTCAATTTGACTGTTCCGACGATGGTTTTGAGTATGGCGTATGTTTTGTGTAATAAAAGAAATTAAGGTTTCATTTTTACAATTGTGAAATCGGGGAAAGGATTTTAAGTATGCTTATATTTAATTTACCAAAGTGCCTTTCATTAACAGTGAAAATGCTTGGAAATAACGGTCAAAGAAAGCGGGGTTTGTAGGAGGGCGGGCAGTAAAGAGGTTTAAAGGACTTAAAAGTTTTGGTATTGTAAAACTGATATCATATTCATAAAATGACAGTATATATATACAGCCATGTCCAACTATAAAAGGATAAATAATTAAGACAATTGCCTAAAGACTAGGAATTGTACAGCTAGTGCATTACATATTTAGTACGACAAAATAAGGAAACAAAGGACTGACTTGAGTATCAAGGAGATTCTCTCCTAATATGCCCCGCAAGATGGTGCTGCCATCAGCAACACCAATGTTGGAACGTAGGAGACTGAATCGAGCTTTGGCAAGTGGTTTTGTAGGGAGGTCAGTAAGCTGATTAGGAGAGGAGACATGAGTAACAGAGAGGGTGCCCCTGGACACTTGTTCACGGACAAAATTGTAGTCAAGAGTAGTGTTTTTCATCCTAGAATGAAACACTGGATTAGTACAGACATAAGTGGCACCGAGATTATCACAAACTAGGCGAGGAGGCTAAGAAGAGGAGAAAGCAAGCTCAATGAGGAGATTGGTAAACCATGAAAGCAGCAGAAGCAAGTGAACGGAATTAGAGCCCAGTAAGATAACGTATGCTGAAATGGAGGAGAAATCATCCCGATTACCAACCTAATCAGCATCAGCATAAGCTGTGAGAGAAAGAGAGGTACAACGACGAAGGTACAGGCCATGAGTGAGTGTGTTCTTCATGTATCGTAACAAGAGCTTGGCAGCAGACCAATGCGTTTGGGTGGGACAATACATGAATTGAGCAAGCTTGTTGACAGAGTAGGCAATATCAGGTCGAGAAAGGGTTAGATATTGTAGACCACCAATTAGACTGCGATAGAGCTTGTCATCAGCAGGGGGAGTACCATCATGAAGGATCAGTGGAGAGGAAGAGCTGATGGTTGTAGCTGACTCTTTAATGCCTTCTAGGTGAAACCGTTCCAGCAATTTGCGAAGATACTGGTGTTGGGAGAGGAAAGCTGTGAGAGGTTGGAAGAATTTCAACCCCTAGGAAAAAGTGTAAGTGACCGAGATCCTTAATTGAGAAGCGTTTTAAAAGAGCATCAATGAACTGCCGAACCAGTGAAGCAGAACTACCTGCAATCAAAGGATCATCAACGTAAACCAAAAATAGATGGTTAAGTGATTGTAATGGGTAAACAAATAAAGAGGTGCCAGATTTGGCATTGGTGAAGCCAAAGGACGCGACAAAGTCTCGGATCTCTTGAAACAAAGCACTGGGTGCTTGTTTGAGGCCATAAAGAGAACGGCGTAAACGACACACATGAGTAGGATATGCTTGATCAGTAAAGCCAGGCGGCTGAGACATATACACTTCTTCAGAAAGGTGACCATGAAGAAATGCATTATTCATGTCCAGTTGATGAATTGGCCACTTACAAGAGAGAGCACTTGTGAGCACAACAAGAATGGTTGTGGGTTCGATCACGGGACTAAAGGTTTCATGGTAGTCAACTCCCCGATGTTGATGAAAGCCTTTGGCAACAAGGCGAGCCTTGTAACGACCGACACTACCATCTGGATGCCGCTTCACTCTATACACTCATTTGCAGCCAATGATATTGTGAGTGCTAGAGCGAGGAACCAATTCCCAAGTCTCATTACGTTGTCAGGCAGAAATTTTTTCACACATGGCATGCCTCCAATTTGGGTTTTGAAGGGCTTGAGTGATATTTGTAGGTTAAGGGGAAGAGGATGAGTTCTGGCAGTATATGAAATTTAGTCAGAGGTCGAAAAATGTGATTTTTGGAGCGAGAGGTCGTGGCATCGGTATTACTGGCATCGGGTATTTTGGAAATAGTGCTAGCAGGGGAAATGGTGGTACAAGCGTGGTCAGAATGGCCTAGGGAGGCTGGAACAGAGACAATGTCATTAGGTAATTGAGCCGGAAGATGTACAGGTGGCAATGAATCAGCATGTATGGTGTCAGTGGCGTGGGAGGTAGTAAGGTTAGATGTGGAAGAAGTAGATGAGGAAGGAAGAGAAGTATCATGCAAGGAAGTGGTGGATGGAGGAGATTCATTAGGTGAGATGGTGGTAGAATCAGAGGAGCTGGGGGAGACATGAACATTTGCGAGTGGAATCACAGTGTGTAAAGAAGTCGGTGAACTCAACAACGCTGACCATTGGGAAAGAGTGGTGGTAGTGACACGATCAGGACTAGTGGAAGAGGAAAGAGATGGAAAGTGGTTCTCAACAAACTGAACATGGCGAGAATAAAAAAATTTACGAAGGACGAGGGCACGCCATGCACCAAATTATAAATAATTTCATTTGAATGCTTTGTCGTATTTCATTTACATCCCTAAATTTTGTATATATTTTATTTGGTACCCTATATCTTTACTCTTGCATTTAAATTCTTGATTTTCTTTCATTTTGGTCCTTACATTTTAGTCCCAATTTTTGATGACTTGTCTTTTTTGTCCCGTTTTTATACCGCATATCACTTTAACTATGATTTTTTTTTATTTTTATACAAAAATAATGAATTTTATCAAAATAACACTACTACTTGGAGACTTTTGCATATATTTAAGTTTGAAAGCGAAAAATAAGTGAGTAAATTACTTACTTATCAATATACTATAAGGTGGTCGGATTCTTGCTAGGTAGTTTGGCTCCTTGAAATGGCACACAAACTCACTAGCAAAAGCGACAAAATTAAGAATGCTATTGGGTGAAAGCTTCTTGTACTAAGTTCTCGTAGGCCCTGATAGGGTAGTAGGAAAGAGTTTGTAAATCACCTCATCAGATGCCTCCTAAACTAACATCAAGTTTAAAACACCTCTACATGGATGATAGAGTCAATTTGACCTTGGTAGGGCTCAAGATGTAGGGCATGCAGAATTTTTTGGTTAGACTAGCTTTCTTAATCTTCTTTACAAGTAGTGCACTAAAATCTTCAAGAAAGTTCAACCTTGATCGCCCTAAACTTCTTCACTTTGGCTTCCTCTTCCATCAGTTATTTCTTAAGATTCTTACATAAGATGGTTCAGGATTGTTACCTCCTTAGCGCTTGGCCATCAATGACTTTCTCAAATCCCTGTGCACAAGCCCTTCTGCCTGGCTCTTTGGTGCTTCATTCCGATTGTTGGTCCTTGATTTTTTGTCACTATGGTGACTCTTAAGAGGTTGCTGAGTGGGGTCTCTAAATTTGCCACACTGGCTTGGTCCACACTAATTAGCTTGGTTGGGCTCACACTAATCGACTAGCATAGGTTCTTGTCTAGGGAAGCTTTTTTCCTAGTTTCCTAAGCATTGTTGCTACAATAGCGGAATGCCTAACTTGGAACACAAATAAGCCATCATATACTAGAATTGAGCCCTAGTCTCAGTCAACTCCTTTATGTCTTTAGCTTTCTCACATCCAAATCAAGCTTTTTGATTATGGCCTTCTCTTTCTCCTTCAAGTGGAGTCGACAACTATATTTCCCTCATTTTGACTCTTCGTAATCTCTATGAAGACCTAACTTATTGACTGGCAATTACTGTGGCTAGTCTCTCGGGTGTGGTCTCGGCCATTTCTTTTCAAAACTTCTGATGCTGGCATATGGTTCTTTTGACAAGCATGTAAGTTGTAAGAGGGCCTTTTGCTCGGACTCTTTACAGACAATGCTACTATTGATGCACGGATTTCGCAAGCTCTACACCAGCGTTCAAGGTGAAAATAGGTGCACCGGAAATGGTTTAATGCCTCGAACCAAGTCTTCTTCTTCTATGCAATTCGAAGGTATATAAAAGGGTGGAACCACTAAGAGCTACCAGGACTGTCAAAATGCAAATGTTCCACTTCACACACACAACTCCCCATTCAACTCTTTCTGCCTTCAATGAACGCCCAACTCAAGTTATCTCTCTGACTACTCATAGAACCCCAATATATCTTGAGAATGATGATCTATATGCTGCCTGTTTCTTAAACACTCATTTCGCTCAACTTCTTTTGCCTCTGAACACTTTCAACCCATAATATGATTAAGCTAGTTCATAAACTTCCTACAAAATAGATCAAAGCTCAGACTGGATTGCCACTTTGAGGATCCCTCTTTAATGTTTAAGCCAGCATCTAATTAGAGAGGAAAAGGTGAGTACATAAGTATCCCCCTCTAAAAGTAAGGAAAAGTGTAGAAAATGTCAAAGTGGTTAAAGAAAAACTAAGAAATGGTCAACGTAAGGTAAAAGATCAACAGAGTAGACCACAAAAAGGATGAATAGTGCTTTCAATAGTGTATTTATTGTGCATTAACGAAAGTTTTTCAAATGGTGCGTATGGGTCATCAGAAGAAAAAGAGAGAATCCTCCTTCGGGAATATGACCTCTCTTGTTCTAAGAATGTATTGAATAAGTTATTCTCTTTTTCAAAATTAGAAAAATATGCTTTTATATGAAATAAAAAATACTTGAATCTAATTGACTAAGAGTGTTGCCCTAACCTTAGATTCTATCTTTACACGTGTCCTTCTATCATTTGCTCTTAGTGGCCTAAGTCAACATGACTTGCGGTGGGCTATGTTTGATGGATCTTACCTTATCCAAACTTAAAAGCCATGTGTCAGCCTCTCGTTAACTGTAGAGATTGCATTATCCCTTAACAGATAAGTGGCCGAACGAAGCTCTTTTGTTTTGTTTGCGCAGGGGACGCATATCCGTAGGGGCTTCTGGCACGCGCAAGTGCATGAGAGCGAGGCGTGGGCGTGTTTCGCGTGCTGTCCTGCTCTGTTTGTCGGGCAAATAGTTATAATTACTCTAATGTTGACTCTTATTACAAATGTGATATAACTACTACTAGAATTATTATTTGTATTGTTATTGTTATTGCTATTATCGTTGTTGCTCTTATTATTATTATTATCATCATCATCATCAATCAGCAAAATCACATGATTTCTATTTAACTATGTTTCTCAAAATTCAAATACTTCTATAATTACAATTCTTTAACTGATCATTCTTCTATCTCCATGAAGACACAGAAAAATCTCAAGAAAGAGCAAGTGTAATATCTCCAACAACCTGCCTAGGCAAAATCACAACCAAGATCACCAAGTTTTCATCCAAAGTAAACTCTTCAAAGAGCAACTGAGACATAAAAAAGAACACATCCCTTCACAAAGAACTCTGAAATTCAACAAATTCACCATAAGAAAAGAAAAATAAAAATAAAACAAAGCAACCCAGAAAATGATTCAGAGGTTGGATCAAGAGCGATCACGAGGTGTTCAACGTCGAAGCTTACTTGAAACCTTAAGACGGTGACCAAATACAGAAATTTCTTGTTTGTAATCCACAAATTATATAAATATTCTATTACAAAAATTAAACACAATAACTAAAACAAATCATCAATAGTTTAAAAAAAAATAAATTAATACAACTGCAACAATTCATCAATAATTCCTTCCAAAAAAAAAAAAAAAAAACTATTCATCAATAATTAAATGAAAAGACTAAATCAAAGTAACTTTCAAATTTTTATATGGTCTGCATGCATTCTCTCAATACATTCAATATTGTCTTCTTGTTCTATAAACATTTTGTTTTGTTCTTCAATTTTCTTGGCTTGTTCCTCAATCTTCTTCTCTTGTTCTTTAATCATGTGTTAAAACAATTCTGATCGTGAACTAGACGATGAATTAGTATGACCCAACATATTTCTCACAAAATAAGATTTTTTGCCCAAAATTGTTTTACAAATTTCGTTATCATGGGCTATTTGTTGATCTTCTTCTAAAATAGAATTTTTCTTCATCTGCATCATTTGCTCCTATAAGATTAAAAACATAAATTAAAAAATTTGTAAATCCCATGTACTAAATAATAATCTATAATATTTATGCTATCAAATTAAAAAATATAAAAATAAAATCTTGAATGAATAAAATTTGACTAACGTAATGTAAAACAAATAATTTGCTATTTTTTATAAGATAAATTATTATTATCATCATCACAAATTAATTAATCAACAAGTAAAACTATTTAAAAACTGTTCTTATTTTTTCTTTTCATTTAAGTTTATATAAAATTGTAAATAACTCACATATTTACATTTTGCAAGCGAACTACTCCATCCTTTCTCAGAACTCCAATGCATCCGATGAAATAAAGAAATTAATCCTGCAGATTCCCCAATTTCTTTCGTCTTCTCAATATATAAGAAAATAAATTATTTTAATATTAAAATACGTATTAAAAATAACTTAAGCTAAAATTATATTAATATTAATACGATTTCAATACAATGTTGCGTATGTCTCTTCGATCCATCACGGTGTGTAGAAGTCAAATTACTGTGATTTTTCTTTTTTTTTTTTTCTCTGAACGTATTTGCATTTGATATTTAAAGCAAAAAAAAATATCAAATATGGGTATAATCCCCACCGTGTGCAACATTCACATAAATTTAAAAGACTAAATTATCTTATTTAAAAATTGATGTCTAATTAATTTATTATTCTGTAAAAACTAAAAATAAAAATTTAATTATCATTTTATATTTTAACATTCACATAAATTTAAATCATATACCTTGAATGCATCACTAACAAATCAATCACAAAGAAGCTCCCAGTGTGTTTGAATAACATCTTGCGGTGGATGTTCTCTTGCCTCTTCGACTGTAGGATATTTTTCAAAACGTTTCTTGAGATTATGACGAAATTGCTTAAATCTATTTGCCATTGTATCTTCCGAATATTCTCTAATTTCAGGATTAGAAATATCAATTTGAAACCTTCCCTGTAATGAAAAATATAAGAAAAAAAATAAAAACATATATATTAAAAATTGAATTAATAACCAATTAATAAAAATAATAATATTAGATAAATATAAAAATAATAAAACAATTACCACAGATGCATCAATCATCAATAATTTTTGTGTCTCAGTCACTTTTTTCCATGTTGGAGCTTCTAACGTTACATGTTTTCTGAGAATAACACCAATCTCACTAGCCAGCAATGGTGCGTTAGCTCCAACAGGCTTTTTCATAGCTTCATCGAATTCAATTGGCAATCGGCTTAGCGCTTGTTGCAAAAGTTTTTCAAGTTTTATACCTCTTGACGGACCTCGTTTATTCTTCTTAATTTGGGGAGCTGTATATAAAATAATATTAAATTCAAATAAAATAATAATAAAATACAATAAAATAATTATTACATAATCATTGCCAAGATTATTGGAGGGAGAAATTGCTAATGTAGTTGGTGTAGATCCAGAATGAAGCTGCATGTTAATTATAGCAGATGTCGTGGTGACGTTGCTTTGAAGCTATGTTGCAATATCATCAAACAAAATAATAAATATAATTATTGATTATTTATGTGTGTATAACTATATAGAGATGATCCCGTCTCCTACAACTTTCTTTAAAAGGTAAGATTTCGTATACCATTCAAGAATGCATTTTCTATGTGTATATATTCATAGGTCATGTAACAAAAATAAATGCATTATAACAATAATATTGCTGGAATATCATCAAATAGAAAAATAAACATAATCTTGATTATTTATTCATGTATAATTATTTATATATAAATATTTCTATCTCCTTCAATAAAATATTAATCTCGAGTAAACTCATACAATTTATCTCATAAACTTATCAATTACTAATTAATATAGTTTATCGTATAAAAAATTATTAATTTGTCAAATAAAACAAAAAGTCTGATTACACTAGTTGGACAACATTACTCACAATGAACTTTAAACAACAATGCATTATAAAATTACAGTGGCATACAATTAATGGGTATAATTTTTTATTGAATATTATTTCATAAGAAATTGTTAAAAGTACAAAATTTAGCCTATAAGCCAAATAAAAATGCAGAAGAAGATGGAAAATAAAATAGAAATGTTTTCCAGAACAACTACTTTTTGGGCCCGAAATTTGCAAAATATGCAGCACAACAAACAAATTGCAAAAATAATATATGATCGTATTTGAAAAATTTTAAAATAATTCGCAACAAAACAATTCAAAGCAAAACCCGAACCAATCATGACTAAATTATATGAATACATAAATATAATATTAACTTATAATTATAGATATAAATTATTATTATATTTTAAACTCTTTACAAACATCCAAGAGCTACACAAATAATGTATGACTAAACCAAGATTAGCAAGTTTCAAGATAATTATATAGTGTACCAATGTGCAAGAATCATACTAATGCAAGTGACCAACCAAAGAATTTCGTGTTTGTATATAAACCGTTTTCAATTCATTAAATAAATAAGATCTCTCCAAATAAGTAACTCAATAAAAAATGCACATAAAATAATCAATCAATCTTTTTAAAAAAATTAATAAATAAATACTCAAAGAAAATATAGAAAAAACTTCTAGCCTAACCATAATTACGAATAATAAAACCTAAACAAAAAACAAATTTGACTTTTCTTGATTTATTACACATTTTTATAAAACTTTTCAACATCACAAAGAAATAAGAGACGAAGATACAAAAGAATACTTATATGAGTATTGTGTTGTCTCCCAAAGACGAAGATTTATGGAAAAAAAAGACTGGAGATCCTATACAACAAAACTATTGTTTCCGCTGCTTCAAGAAATGATATGATTTGTGTTGCAGTGTTTAACTATATCGTGTTAAAGATCATAAACCAGAATCCTGCGACAGAAAAAGAGTACAATAAAAAACTATTTTATAATTATACTGATCAAACAATTGGCTTTGAAGTAGATAAAATAAACTTGTTTGTAAAGGAATTTTAGTTTACTTTAATTTAATATAAAAAGGCAATAGTTAATTACTTGTAATCAAGTTGTCTTTTACCAAAATTAAAATACTATTATTTTTCAAACTTTAAATTGTTATCAATGTCATCCAATAACAACATCAATAACGGCCCCAAATCTACAAACACTATTCCAGTCCCATAAACAAATACCCCAAGCACAACTTCAGTTAAGGGTGGCGGTTTGATTTTTATAAAATTCAAACTAAACTTGAAATATATAAATTATGAAATTAAACCAAACTGAATCAATTTGGATCGATTTAATTTAGGTTCAAGTACAGTTCTTAAGTTGTACTTCAGTTCCAAGATTTGGTTTTGAATTTTGAAATTTTTAAAAATTTTCATATAAATCTCTAAACTATATAATAATTATAAAATAAATATCTTTTAAAAATTATAATACTTTTCCTTATTTATATGTAAATTTTTATTAAAAATTATAAAATTATTATTTATTTATAATTTATTTAAATATTAGGAGTCTATATAAATTTTTTCAATTAATTTCAGTTTAGGTTCAATTAAAAATCAAACTTAAATCGAACCGATTGCTTCAAAACTGATTGAAACCAAACTTGCTTCTGAAATCGAATCGAATCAAATAGTTTAATTCAATTCGGTTAAATTCGGTTGGACATTTTTGCCCAGCCCTAACTTCAGCCCCACAAACAAATGCTCCAACTAAATAGAGTATGGTAATATGAAATAAATTACTATATTTACTATATATGTCATAAAGTAATTTAAATAAATTATTAAAGTTGAATATTTTTATATGCTGATAATGAATTATTTAACTATTTGAATAATGAGTAAAAAAGTGTTGAAAAATAATAGTTAAAATGAGAGTTCTATTTCTCACTTTACATACATACACAAATATATATATATATATATATATATAAAATATTGCCACATTCAATAAGAGGAGTGAGTAATTTACTTAAACATCTAAATAACTTTTACTTTATTAAATATTTTAAATATTATATTTTTTAAAATTAAACAAAAATATAATCATTTCAATACTAGAGTAACAACTTTGTACACTTGCATAATAAATCCTTTTTTCTTTTTTTCTTTTTGGAGTGAAGGTGCCCAATATTTATGGTAAAGCTATCTTTTGACATAGTTACAAATCCAACCTCCTTATTTTCCTTAATCTTGAAGACAACTCTTAAACGGAAGAGTTTCAGTTAATTATACTATTTTTTTTAATTTGAGTTTTGTGGTTAAGATTTTTTTTTTATCTAAGTCTTTTAAAAAATGCATCTCAATTTTTTATTTTTAGTAAATTTTTGATATAATATTAATAAATATAATTATAAAATTTAAAAATAAATAGCAATAATATCAGTATTTAAAAGTTTATTTTAAAAGAAAGGAAATGGAGGATTTGTCATTTGCTGGAAGTAATTGTGGATACAATACAAGTAGCCAATAAGATAAAAATATTTTGTAGAGAAGAGGAGTGCATATTGAGGAGCGAGAAAAAGGTGAAAAAGGATATACAAAGGCTGAAAAGGATATAGACCAATTTGCTCTAATATTTGAATACAATTTGCACCATTTCGACTATCTTAATATGTAAAAATAATTTTTTAACCTTTCATTGAAAGTAACTATATTTATATGGTGTCTATTAAAAAATATTTTTTAAAACAAATAAAGGATATGCAATATATGAAACACATTTGTCAATACTTTTTATTAGGTTCAATAAAATATTATAAAATTAAATTTTTTTTGAAGCAAAGGACAATTAGATCTACAAATTTGAAAACAAGTGTCAATAATATCTCGAATCTGAAAATAAATGTTAGTGAGACTCCTTCTCTCAAATTTTTCATTATTGTTTGTTGGTTACCACTATAAAATGCCTTTATTGATAAATAAATTTATATAAATATTTTTAATTCTTATTTTTAAAAATTAATTATAAAATATAAAAATATATAGACAAAATACACCAAAAATAAGAAATAATTAAATTATTTTAAAAATTAAAAGTTAAATATACTTTTATTATAATTATTTTTTTAAATATTACATTTTAGTGTTAATTGTTAAATTAAATTTGTTAAATATTATATTGTTACATTTGTAATGAGATATTTGCTAGTATAATTTCGAACATATTAACTTCAAAAATTGTCAGTAATATATGATATTGAAAAATAAATTTAATTATAATAAAAATGAAGTCAATTTATTATTAATGTAAACAATAAGGGTCTTTATGTTATTTTTACATACGTAAACAGTACACAATGACGGAAAATCTAATAAAAAGATATCGTTAACACTTATTTTAAATTTGAGAGTGTGGTTAAATAACTCCATTAAAAAATGGTGAAATTATTTTTTATACAAATTTATTTATATAAATTAATAAAAAGTGCTCATATAAAAAAGAGTTTGGTTATGATTTAAAGTATTTAAAAATTCTCCAAAAGTTGTAAAATTTTTGCATGTTTTAAAATTTACATTACAAATTCTCTGAAAATATTACTAAAAGAATAAGTATTAATTATACAATTTTATTTTGTAAAAAACATGGCATAAACTTTTATCCTAAAATTTTTTTGTAATAGTTTAGAAAATGTAAACTTTTGTACAAAAAGAGAAATAAATACAAAATACTCCTCATAAATATGTATGGTAAAAGGCCTTTTTTTTAAGTAATTAAGAAAATATTTTATTTCATTCCATACCACAAGTTACATCAAAGACTTCATATCATTTATACACCCAATTTTCTTCAAAGTATTACACGAAGCAAATAAATTATAATATTCACTAAGGCTATGCAAAAAATAATTATAACACTGTTCCTTATATTTTCTAATTGAAGAGATATTTTTTACAGTAAAAAATCTACATAGAAGTTATTAATTAGTGAGTGTACATAATGAGATACCTACTGACAAGTATATTATATTCAATTACTATTATCAATATATATTATTAAAATTCAAAAGCATGATCAACTGCCATACGTTTTAAAAGCAGACAATACAAATGTTTGTAAAGTGATATATAAAGTGAACTTAACAGTAAAGAATATTAATTAATCACTCAACATTAAAGAAAAAATTGTTAAATAAGTTTCAATAAGACTTTTTTTATGTATAATAAAAATTTATTAAGATTGATTTATTTATTTAAAGCCATATTTTTATATAGCTAGTCATTAATAAATAATTTGAAGAATTTGATAAAAAAAATGAATAACTTAATTTATATCAAACATGTCCTTAATAGAAGAATTAAATTATTGTATACGTATTTGATAATATATCTAATTATATAAATATATCACAGATTTTATTGATCATAACCATTTAAAACTAAAAACGCATAAACCTAACCTCTCTCCCACAAGTCCCACCCCATTTTTTTTCTCTCAAGGCCACTTCCTTCTTGTTTTTTTCTCACAGGTATCATATGTTTACTTACTTAAAATTGATATTATTTTTTTAATTATTTAAATTATTATTATTTCTTTCTATTTATTTATTCTAGTTAGGTTTTAATATTATTTTTTTAAATTAATTATTATAGTGAGATCAATAAACAATTTGATCTTAATTATAATATTAATGTATATTGTGTAATATATTGTTTATTTAATTAATAAAAATTTTAAATTATTCTAATACATTGTTTATTTTATTGTTATTATATTAAAATTTGGGATCAATAACCAATTCAATTTTAATAATATGCTAAATAAGGTTATGATCTAATAGTCATATTTTAAGCAAATATTAAGAATTTATGATGTCATTAATTAAATGATGTAATCATATATGTGGCGCCCTTTAACTCTATTATTGCTTTATTAAGTTTAATGAAGTAAAAGATTATGACAATGTAACAAGTTATATAATGCATTATTCAGCATTTAATTTATTTAAATATGACCAAAATTTGTACTTCAATTTTATTAAAGTTGAAAGGAAAAGAATTTTTATAATTCTATATTTAAAAGTTTTTGCAATTCTTTTTTTTAATGTTTAAACTCAATATCATATAAGTTTACTAATATTTTTTTTGAATTTTCTATTTTATTCTTAAGAAAAGAGTATTTGATCCAGATATTATTTAAGGACAAATATGTCATTTGAGTTTGTTTTACTTCTTTGTTGTCTTTTGTCTTTATATGGAGGTTGCTTTTTGCGATTAAGATTCATTATTCAAGACATAATAATAATTTACATATTATATATTACTTTGATAATTTTTAAAATTTATTTAACTTTTTTTATTATAACTAAAGTTAACTTTATATTTCTTAATTTACTTATTTTAGTTAATATTTTACAGCTTCATCAGAAAAAAATGTATACTTAAGAAAAAACTGATGAATTTTTTCCATGTTCGACTATTTTTAAACTTCTTCCTTTTGTAAAGTTAGTGCAAATATGTTCTTATTTTTATAACTTCTACCTTTTTTTAAGTTATACTTTTAATGTGATTAAAAAAATAAAATGAAAAGTTGTGCTTTTGTTGTTCAACATGTATTTTTCCTTTGTCCCTTGAATTATATACAATTTATGAAATTCATTAGTATTGTTTATGGGTTTATAAATTGTTTTATTTTAGAAGCAATGCTTTTATTTCTTGAAAGCAAAATATGCTATGTGTTATGTTATTTTATTAAGGTTTATTTTCTTTGGGTTGCTGGCTTTACTGAATATAAGATTGCTTAATATTCATTTTAATTAATATTTTATAGTTCATGAGAAACATATATACACTCAAAAAGAAATCGATAAGCATCCTGTGTGATTGTAATTTTTAAGCTTCTTCCTTTTTTAAGTTACTACAAATACAAACCTATTGTGTAACTTCTACCTATTTTCTTATGAACTTTTTTTCAAAAATGATAATCCAAAATATTTGCATTGTTAGAATGCATCCAAAAGTATTATATATATTGAATCAATCAATGTTTGAGAACATTTTGGACCCCAATTCTTTTCCACGAGATAGCCTTCTTTTGGATCATTCTTCTTTTCAATATGGAATATGCTAATGTTATTTGTATTTTTGTACACCTTTAATTTCCATATATATATATATATATATATTATCTTGGATTCCAAGTTTAACGTTTTATGTTTTACTATTATTCCATTGATATCTCTAACTATTTTCTAATCATTCAACATTATTATTTTGTATTTGGACATCAAAATTAGGTTCATTCATATATCATTCATTTTCCTAATATTAATTAATTTAATCGACAAAATTTTTTTACTTGATATAATAAGTATTGCATTTAAATTTTGCTCATATTATAATTAAAGAATAATTTGATTTACATTTAAGTTCAAGTTGACAAAATATCAATCAATATGTACTATTAGAAAACAATTAAAAGAGCACACTAAATAGAAAACGGTTTATTCAAAAACTGTCTTTAATTTTAAAAAATAAAAATAATTTTTGTAAACCGTCATTTAAAATATATATTTAGATAACAGTTTTAATGAAACTAACTTTAATTTTAAAAAAGAAAACGATTTTTGTAAACCGTCTTTTAAAATATATGTTTAGAGAACTATTTTAATAAAACCGACTTTAATTCTAAAAACTAAAACGATTTTTATAAACTGTCTTTTAAAATATGTGTTTAGAGAACTTTTAATAAACTTACTTTGATTTTAAAAAAATATAAAAGTAATTTTTAAATTATTTTCCTTTTTTATATATTTAAAGGATAGTTTTAGTAAAATTATTCTTTATTTTTAAAATAAAAAATGATTTTCAAATCATTTTCTAAAATACCTATTTAGAAGATTTATAATAAAATAGACTTTTATTTAAATAATAAAAATCATTTTAAATATTCTTCTTTTTAGAGAATAATTTTAATTTAATTGATTTCTATTTTAAAAAATAATTTTCAATCTCATCTTCGTTTACTATACCATATGAGATTGAGTTTTTTTTAATATTAATTCAGTCAAAAAATTTTTGATCAGTAAATTTATAAAAATTAAAAACTTTACTTATTTAATTTTAATAAATATAATTAAAGATGTTGGTGTTTGAATTAAAAATATTAAATAGAATATAGGTAGAGTATATATATATATATATATATATATATATATAGGTACATAAAGTTAATGAACAGTAACTAAGGGATATTGTTTATATATTGGGTCGGTCCTTAAACAGTGATCTTACTTTGATTTTTAATCTGCTACTTATTTGCCTAATACTATAATAGTAGACCTGGAACAATGAATGCATATATATATATACATATATGTATATCCAATTGCAATTTTACATTAAAAAAATTTAAATTTACTTTATAATCATAAAATCTCCAAATTGTATATATATAATTATCAAACACATATTCTTTTCGATAATCTTTCGTTAAAATTAACTATTGATTCAATGTTGATTAGTTTAATGATAAAAATACCCCCTTTAACTTTTATTTAATTAATATAATGACATAAATGCTCTTTTTTAATAATATTATTTAATTTTTTATATAAATAAATTAATTACATGAAAATAATTTAATTTCAATTAACAAAATAAAAGTTTAATTTATTTTCCTTCTTTTTGCTTTTTATTTTAAAATTTTCATTTTTCTTATTTGATTTTTGAATTTAAACTTTCTATTTTTTTATTCAAATTTCTTTGAATTTTTACCCTAATCTATAATTAAAACAACAATAATATATTAACAAATAATAATCATAAATTCACTAAGTGTAAAAAAATAGTCAAGTAAAATAAAAATAATTAAAAATAATGGTATTTGTTGAAAAAAATAAAATATATGTTGAAAATTTTAGACAAAAAAATATCATTGTTTTTAATTATTTTTATATTATTTGACTATTTTTCTTGTCACTTAGTGAACTTCAATTATCGATTAGAGAAAAAATAAAAAATAAAAAAGATAAATACTTGAAAACCAAAAAAAAGAAATTAAAATATATTGTATAAATTACGATTGCAAGTGCATGTATCGCAAACAAGTAATACAATGGTAAAAAAGTGTCGGTCCCACGAGAAAAGTTAATCTATTAATTATCAAAGATAATTAAGTAATGAATTTATCTGAAAAATAGAATTAATGTGATTGAGAAAAATTAAAACAAAATAAAGTAAAATAAACTACTGAGCAATTTAATTAAAACAAATACAACTGATGGAAAGATTTAGGCTAATAATTTCATCATATTTGTTCACATCTAATTCTTTAGATAATGTTATTCTGATTTAATACATGTGTTGTTAGTTAATTATCCTAAATTATTCGACAATCTCTCTCGAGATCAGTCAAATCTACTTTGCACTTAAATAATTCACTATATCTTTATGTGAATTAAATTAAATAAAAGTACCTTACATTCAGTGATAATTCTTAACTAACTACGTAAAAAGTACACTTCTGTCTAACATATAATTTACGATATTCATTATTTGGTTTAAATAATAATCACTTCTTAGTTTATATTAATCCACAAATTATTCAAATACTGGCCGAATATTAAAACGCATTAATCATCATAATGAATACACAACACTAAATATTAAATTAAAACAAATAATACAATTGTAGAAATTGAATGCTTCGAATAGATTAGATCATTGTCTTAGAGAACAAGTTTAGCTACACATTAGATAAAGTTCAAATCCACAATAAAAAATTTAACAATTGACAACATAAAAAACAATAACTTCACTATTGTTCAATTCAAAACAAAGGTTTAAAAACAAAGAAAAGAGATAAAACTAGATTAGGAGAGCCTTGATCTTCAAAAACTTGAACTTGATGCTCAAAAATTCTTCTAATCTCCTCTTTCTCCATCTTTAAGTTCTCTCCAGAAACTTGAAATTGATCTCTAGAAACTTGAACTTGATGCCCAAGAGCAGGATGAATGGCGTAGTCGCATCACCAGGTAGCGTGGCCGCACCATGCATTCTACCTAAGGACAGAATGCATGGCGTTGGCGCGCCAATCCTTGGTGCAGCCGCGCCAATGTAAAGCTAATCTGTAAAGTTTAAAAATTTTGCAAATAGGTCCCTTCAATTTTGCACTTAGGTCCCTTGGTGACTTGCATTTTGATATGTACTTATTTTACGTTTTGGTTCTCGAATGTCTTCCTTTTTAAGTTGAATTCAATCATTTTGAGTTAAATTCGCTTTAAATGGCCAATTTTTTTTTCGTGATCTATAAAAAATACAATCAAAATACATTAAATGTTGATGTAAGCAGAGGATTAAATAAACAAATTCAAATTAAAGAGTAAATGATAAGTGTGTGTTTTTACGTACTTATTATTAAATACCCATATACTTGAATGCTTGCTTGTCCTCAAGCAAATCAAACCAACAAAAACAGAGATAGGGAAAAATTTATTAAAACAAACACAAGTGACATTAATTAATAGTTAAAAGAACTCTTAAGCCTCATAGATCGAGTATAATGCTTAAGTTGAAGAGAATTCCAAAATGTCATCACCTTGTCCTGTAGTCTAACTTGAAGAACAAAAACTATTTTACTTAAGCATTCTACATGTGTGTGAATTGTCACTCATACTTGATTGTTCTTCAATTTGGATCAGCTTATGTTCTCAATTAAGCCCAAATTGAATCCTTTGAGAACTCCAAACTTAGTTTTCAAGTCATTCATCATTGATGAATTAGGACATTACATTAAGGATTTGCATGGCTTGTGATAATAGGCCAGGGTTAAAGGTAAGGGATTTTGGATTCCTTAAATGAAGTTCCAGCACCCTAATTACCTTAATCCTTATAGAACTAATCCTTCGATCCAATGCTTCATTTCTTTGTTCACCTCCCACATTTCTATAAGAATATGCATACCCCCACACTTATTTGTTTATATCTTTTTTCTCAAATTTCTCTCTCTCTCTCTCTCTTTTTTCTTTAAAAAAAAAAAACCTCTCTCTCACCTTTTGTTGCGAGTATTCTACAATTGCCTAAATTCCGTTACTCAGTAAGAGTTCGGCTTATTTTTCGTACTCCTCCCAACCTCTCTTAATTTGATAGCCTTAGAACAAAAAAAAAGCAATTGAGGGTGCTAAAAATCAATGGCTACGAAGTTTAGTTTATTTTTCGCTTTTGTGAGGGTAAATCAAAATGAATTTTTGACCCAAAAATGGGGAATTGTAGATTAATCTTCTTTAGGTCAGCTTGAAGGTTCAAACTCACAAGGATGGCCTAGTTCATTTCCCTAATGAAGTATCCTTTAATAATTTGCCTTAATTTACCATCAACTAGATTATGGAGTTCACTAAAGCTCAAACTCCTTTGTAGATCACATAAACCTTCTCTAAATTTCCAAACAACTAAGCATTTGTGACCCAGCACTAAACTTTTTTTAGGAGCTATCAAGTAAAAACATATTTGCCAACAAGTCAAACCTAAGGAATATGACAACATTTATCATTTTTCACAATTTAAGCATTCACCAACACAATTATATCATTGGCTTTCCATTTAACTTAGGCAAAAGCATGCTCAACAACTAAAAGCCCAATCTCAATAGAAACGGGCATCATTTATAAGGGCAAAGAAAAGAAAAGACTAAAAACAGACAAACATAATATTAACAAAAGAAAAAAAACAAACAAACATACTCTTAGAACATGACAAGTTAAACTTAAACCAAAATAGTTTTTTCTTTCATGTATATGTGCGATTGATAGTATACTCACTACATTCAACAAATACTTCTAAAAATTTCTCCCTCCACACTTAATTGAAACATTGTCCTTGATATTGAAAGATGGAAAAAATAAAGGAGAAAATAAGAAAAATCATACCTGAGAGATAAGATGTAAAAATATTGCCTCTCATTGTGCATTATTATCTTCATCTGCTTGGGTGGCGGGAATTGTGGAGGTGATAGAAATTGAACATTAGGATACATTTGCTAAAAATATGAAGCCAAAGTGTTGAAGCAGTCCACTTGATACTGATGCATCCTTAATTGCTCTTGCCGGATGTTAGAAATCTCACGCCCTTGTTGAATAATTCTTTGATGCATATCAGCGATCCTTAATTGTATGCGATCTTCATAAGATGAGGAAAAAGCCATGACTTCATTATCTTGATGGACAAACGAGGGATTTGGTAAGCCTTCATAAAGATTTTGTTGACGCCTTAATCTTACTTCATAGGCTAACCAGTATGCCTCTGGAACTGTATTAAGGGAATCATTTCTCAGTCAAAACAATAGTTTTCATGGTGGTGGAACTTGATTATTATCATCCACAATAAATCCTAAGCCCGATTGGACGGATACACCTCCTACCCAACAGTTGAACTTGGAAATTGCTATCCCGTCAATTAGACAGTCTGAATTCACCTTGTACTCTATGTCCTCCACTCTTACCTCTCCCTTTAAGCATAAAGCAGTAATAAGACAGGGGTGTGTGTGTCCTCCCGTTGTTTTCGCTTTAATAGATGCAATTGAGCTATCTCATATTACCTTCCCTATATCAATGGTAATCTTAGCACAAATATAGTAAAGTAAGGATGCTCTTTTTGCTATAACTTCATTGAGATGAGATGTAGGTATGAGGTTGGAGCAAATAAATTTATACCAAGCATTGACATATCTATTGAGCGTATTTTCCGGGAAAGTGAAAGATTTGCTGTATCTACCACAACCTCTTAACCATTATGTTTCGGAAACATATAATTTTTTAATGATCTAAGTATAGTTTTCTTCATCTCTCCTAAATGCATCACACCAATTCTCATATGCATCAATGGATCGTAAGCCATAATAAGTGTTAATGGCCTCAAAACTTAATGAAATCCTTTTGCCCTTTACATACACTTTATGATTCTCTCTGCTCACTAAAGTATTAACATAAAATTTCCTAACTAATGGCACTATTGTTTGAGTAGGATAGTCAGTGAGCGATTCCTATTTATGATCCTAGATAAATTGCAAAATCATTCCATTTTTTGGGTCCGGTTTCAATGCTCGTTACCTCACTAATGCTTTTCCATCTTCTTGAAATTTAATAAATCTCTGTTCGGCTTCACATGAAACAAATTTTCTTTTCTCAAAAGATAATGAAACTTGTGAAGAACTCTCTTTTTTTGGTGCCATTTTGCTCTAAGTATTCTTTTAGGCAAATTATTGAATACTTGGAATGCATACTTTTGTTACCTCCTATCTTGCACTTCAATCCACTTAATCAATCTTGCCTTCACTCCTAAGGCACCTCCCAAGTGTTTTCCAACTATCAAACTTAAGATTACTATACCGAAATTCATTGAAATATTTTATCGAACATTTGGCGTGTACTTTTATTAACCCACCCAATTTCTAATCCAATCCTTTAAATTTGAGCCAAAATTACAATGCAAAAATTCAATCACTTTCAAAATACTAATTTCTCCATAACATTCACAACAAATTTGATGAAAAATCAACAACCAAATACTTCAATTTTCTATTAACATTACACCCCTCAACATTTCTTCATAAGTGTACAATTTAATGAACAAATTTCACACTAGTGAGAACTTATTTGAAATTGGTGTGAAAATTCAATGTTGCGATTGAATTCCTTACTCTCATTACACTTTTCCAAATTCTTACTATGTTGGGGGATTGTAGGTAATTGAGTGTTTAAATTTGATAAGGAAATATGTTGAATAGGTTTATAATTTTGAAGTTTGGTGTTTGGAAAAGTGAATGAGTGTGTAGTAATTGAATTTGGGTAAAGAGTAAAAAAGAGGGAATGTTTTGTGTTTGCATTGGAGAAAGAGGGAAAGTTGGAAACAAAACCGAAAAGAAGGAATTAATTAGCCAGTGCAAAAAAGGAGGGTGCATGGGCACTCCAAACCCTTTGCGGACGCGCCAGGCATTCTACTTGTGCGCGCCCATTGATTGATGAGTGCGGCGCGAGCGCACGTTTCCCTTGCGAATACCTTACATTAAATTAGATTACTTTCCTATAACTTCCTTGAAAAAAAACTTAGTTTATATTTTGATTAATTTTTTTTTTATTAGTTGTCACATTCTATCTAAAATTGCGAAATAAATGAATATATAATGTGAGGATTAAATGTTTTGGATTGTGATGTAAAGAAACAATAAACAAAATGATAGAGAAATGGTAAATAATATCATTTAAATGTGATTGATAATAATAAGTAGATATAGAAGGTGAATTATAAATTTAAAAAAGTACTTATTCTTTCAAAAATAAAAAGTTCTATTGTAATAGATAAAACACAAAATGTATCTAATATCAAAAACTCTAATTTTTAATCTTATAATTATACTAGATAAAATTATCAATTATTAAATATAAATGCGATGTTTAATAAATATTGATGACAAAATAAAATTGAGTGTGTACTAAATATTTTATTTTTATCTATTTAAACTTATCAATTATGGAAAAAAGTCTCTAATTAATTATGACCATATACAAAATCAAGTTGGTAATATTCAACACCATCACTTATATCATAATCATTACCACAACTTTCTTTCTCCAATATATAGGTAAGGAGAAATATATACATGATAAATAGTTACACATTTTTCACTGCATTTAAGTCTTTCTTTTTCATTTATTACTAAATCCACTTATTACCCCATCTTCCTTTCACTATTCTTTACTTGCTTTGGGGTTTCTCTCTCTTTGTACATGTATATCACTTATTTTTACACAAATTTTTATGTTAATTTTTAACAATTTAATTTATACATTTTTAAGTATGAAAATTAATTTAGTATATATAATCAATGCATCATTAATATATTTTAATTAATGTATCTATAGATATAATCTTAACTATTGAACAAAAAATAATACAATAATATATAAATGATGTAATAATTAATATGCTGATAAAATTTTTTACACATACATACACTAAACTTTGCTACAAAATTAATATTTAATTCAAATTATTTATAAAATGTCACTTGAACTCCACTAAATTTAGGTTTTGATTTTACTCTAATTAGATAAAAAAAAGGAAAGTACATTTTTATTTTAGACTTAAAAGCACAAATAATTTAAGAATTTATACTAATAAATTTTCAACAAATTATTAACTAATATTTAAAAAGAACTAATACAAATATTTTATATATATCCCGACTTATACATGTATTATCTTGCATGTGTGTGCCTAATATTGAACAAGAAAAAGTCAGTACTAACATTTAACTTTATATTATCTTATATATATATATATATATTATTATTATTAAATCAATCCTTTATAATATTATTAAAAAGTATTTTTACTATTAATTAACATACTATAAAGGAGTAGACAGCAAATATAAAAATATGATCACAAAGTATAATATTTTTAGTTAATCAAAATGTGAGGTAAGATTAAAGTTTGACTCAAGGTTTTTATTTATATGATTAAATCAAATTCAGATTAATGCTACATCTTTGAACTTATTTTACGGGATAGAAAGAGTCTTTTCTAAATAAAATATATGGGATGACAATATTTTCGTTCCTAAACATTAAATAAATAATAAATAGTTTCACTATTTTCTCAATTTTAACATTTCAGTCACCACTAATGTGGTGGTTTTAAAATGCAAAAGACATTAAGAGAATAATACTTAATGGGACTAAATTGTCAATATTGATAAGATAATATTTTTATTTGCTATTCTATTAAAATTTAGGAATCAAAATTTATTAGTCCATTAAGATATGTAATTAATTAAAATTTTTAAACAGATATAAAACTTTTAAGATTGTTATTTAAACACAAGGTGGGGGCTCTAAAGTTCAACCCTAGAATATTTGAACTTTTGGCAACTCTTAAATTGACAACTCAAGAAGCACTTTTTTGAGTTGTTTTTAATTTGGTCAAATTAGTATTCATTTGATTATTAATTAATAATATAAAGAAGAAAAAATCAATTCTTATATATAAATATATGTATATCCAAATAATATCCGGTTCAAGAATTAGCTAAGTAAAAAATATTCGAACAAAATTGCCCCTATATCTAAAATTAACAAAATGCAAAACATTCTACTATTTTTTTTTATTTTTTCACTTTCTACCAAATCCAATAAATTCTGCTTATACAGTAGTGTGCAGTATGGCAATTTTGAAAGTTTTCAATCTGCAGCAGCGGAGCGGCGAAGGAAGTGCATTTTAACATGTTACACTTTGGAGTGCTTTGTTAATTGTGGCAGATGATGGCAGTGGAGAGAAATTCAGCAGTAGGTATGCAATCTTTTACTTCACCATTTCGATAATTAAACGTAAAAATAAAACCGAACTTTATTTTCATCACAATAAGCATGGAAGGGGGTTTGTTGCAATTGCTTATTAGTAGGGCTGAGTGAAAATGCCTAACCAAACCGAATTAAATCGAAGCAAATTATTCGGTTTGGTTCGATTCGATTCTAAAAGAAAGTTTAGCTTTATTCGATTTTGAACCAATCGGTTCAATTCAAATTCAATTTTTATAAAACCGAATCGAACTCGATTTTACCCACCCCTACTTGTGAGGGTTTGTAAAGAATTGTAAATATAATTTTTAATATAAAATTATATTTAATTTATAAAAAGTAAATAAATAATTATTATTTTAAGTTAAAAAGTAATATTTTTTAAATCTAATCATTATTAAAAGATTATCACTTTTTCTCTTTTTATTTTTAAACATTTCTATTTTACTTTATTTTAAATATTATTATCTTAAAAGAATAATTATTTTTATATAATATTTTCTTCTTATTTTAATTATTTTGTTTTGTTAGCCCTTTTCTGTCAATTTCAAGAACAAACAAATCAGAAACATAAAATAGATAACGATGGTGTCGGTACAGTTCGGAGAGATATAAAGATATCAAACATTGATTACAATGCGACAAACTCCTCCAACGATGAAGATGGAGAGTTCTCTCATTGCTAGAGTGTGGGATACTATATGAACGATATATACGTTAAACCCACTCCCAATAAGAACAACGATGCTGTCTCTATCACCAGTAACAGAAAAAGAATCAAAATGGATGATCCAATATGTAGACGGCCGATTAAGAAGTTTTGTGGCAGTCAAAGAAGGGGGGTTGTTGTGGTTACTTGTTAATACGGTTGAGCGAAAATGTCCAACCGAATCGAATTGTTCGGTTTAGTTTGATTCAATTCCAAAAGAAAGTTTGGTTTTATTCAATTTTAAACCAATTGGTTTGATTCAAGTTCGATTTTTCTGAAATCGAGTTAAATCTGATTTTACCTATCCCTACTTGTGAGGTTTGAAATGAATTGTAAATATAATTTTTAATATAAATTATATTTTATTTATAAAAAAAAAATAAATAAATATTATTTTAAGTTACAGGGTAATATTTTTTAAATATAATCATTATGTAAAAGATTATCACTTTTTTCTTTTTATTTTTAAACATTTCTTTTTTTACTTTATTTTAAATATTATAAAAATAATCAATTAATATTATTATCTTAAAAAAAAAAAATAACAATTATTTTTATATAATATTTTCTTTTTATTTTAATTATTTTGTATTGTCAGCCCTTTTCTGTCAACTTCAAGAGAAAAAAAAAAATTGAAAACATAAAATACACAACAGTTGTGTTGGTATAGTTCAAAGACAGAGTTCTTTGATCGCCAAGAGGGAATGAAATATACATCTAACCAACTCTCAATAAGAATAGCAACACTACTGCCATTGCTAATAACAAAAAGAGAATCGAAAACTTCTCAACACCACCCGTTAAAGAAATCGAGAAAGAAATAACTAAACTAGGGAATGCAATATCAATAGTACAGGGTGACGAATCTAACAATTTTTCATTTTGTTCTCAATTTTCAGACTCATTCCAGTAAAGAAATGGAAAAAGAAAATAAATTAATAAAACCTGCTAATGAACTAATAACAATAGTAAAAGAGTTTCAAGGAAAGACAAAAAATTCATGATTCAATGTTTCGAACGATTATTTGTCTTTGGACATGCTATTTCTCGAAGAGTAATTTGGCAACATTCTGACTCCAGACCTATCATTTTTAAATGATAACACCGATTTTCTAAGATGATATTTTTTATGA
>CM040451.1:670780-719968 GCA_022749755.1 Azadirachta indica | reverse complement strand
GGAATGTGCGGATGGACAGGAGTCATGCACTATAATCTGACGTCTACGTAGATGGACTGCACATGCTACCCAATACAAGGAACTGATACAAGTCGGCACATAAACCTCATCCACTATCTACCATGCACGATGGACAACACTGTGTTTGCCCTCCACATATGACTCAAAATTTGTTGATAGGTAAAAAGCGCGCTTCTCTAACTTGCCATTCAAATATCTGTCCTAAACAGTTTGTAGTGATGTCTGTCACAAATTTTTGAGTAATTCTTATTCGAATAGTCAATTATATAATATAACAATAAAATAAAAAAAATTTAAGTATCAAACTTACGAACAAATGTGTGGAAGCAATTGTCCAACGTTACGACACCTGCTGCGAGCATGCCGTTTGCCTATGGGCAAGCAGTTGTATATATTTGTTCATATGCTGCAACGTATCAAAGTGGTTAGGATAAACATCATGGCTAGAAATCAGAAACAAAATTAAATAAATAAAATGATAGATATTGGAACATATAGTATCCTCAAGCCACTGTCTGTTATCTGCCACTATGCTGAGCCATGCAGCATATATTATAATAGTGCGAGTCTCAATGAATGCCTTTGGAGTAGCCATCTACTTTAAAAACTCTACATACTCTGAAGGAACTGGACGAGTTGGATCTACAGCATACTCTGGAGAGTATTGTGGCCATTCCCTCAGCACCGCTTGAGTTCGAGATCTGCCCTGTCGTTTGAATGGGTTTATATATGGGGTCTGCTGTCTTATGGCTTTCTTGTACTCCTGACCGTATCGACTCTCGTTATTTTGCGTAAGCGGCTGAGTCTGAGGAAGTGAGCAACTGACTTTAACATTTGTAGACGCATCGACAATGCGCACACTATCCTCACCTACGTGATGAACCTGTAATATCAATGAATATACAGAACTTCGTTTAAATTGTAGTGTTAACTATAGAAATTTTTAGAGACAGTTTCTCTTGTCTAATGAACATTCTCAAGAACACAAAAGCAATTAAATAAAACTCACTGTCGTTGGAACAATTTCAATAACAATACAACCATGGATGTTACATCTTTTGAGACTTAAACAATAGAAAAACATGATACTACAATAATCTGTTTCGATAATATCCAATATATGACGTCTATATTGTTATAAATAACCCAACAAATCAACCAAAAATCACACTTGAGGATCCTGTGGCGGCACATATGCTGTGCGACTACTCAATTCTCTGACTAGCACTATCAAAGTCTCATCCTGTCGGTGCAATACTCCTCCTGACGCTGTAGTATTTCCTCCTGCCGACACCACATCTCTTCCTGCTTTTTTGTGTAGGCTTAGAAATCAGCACATAGAGCTCAAACCTACTGTTCAACGACCAATAGGTGATCAGATTGTTCCGAGACAACGGCAATTGGTGTACGTACGTCGGGGTCCGGGTGTGACATGCCAGGAAATGTATTATGGCCTATTGGAGACTCTTCAAGGTCATCATGCTGAGGAACCTCCTTGGACACAAAGGAGGGACGGGTTCGCTGCCAAAACAAAGTTCAGATTGTTAGGCAACTATGTTAATAGTCATATAAAATTGAAAATTTTCACCTGTCAAAACTAAACTTTCAATAAAATTCACCTTTCTCCTACTTTTCCTCGGATTTGGAGGAATAGAGTGTGATGAATCCTCATTGCTCATCGGCTCTTCCTAAGAAAACAGTACAATATATAAATGTTAATAGAAATTTAACCTAAGAAATTATAAATTAATTACTTAGTATTTTAGGCTTATCGGTGGTGTCCTTAGCGATAATGCCGGCATACTCAGCACCATATTCTGCATTAAAATGCAAAGCCCGACCATAAGGCAAAAAAGGTTTTGTCGAAGAGACTTCCATTGTACGGATGACGGACGGGGATTGGTCATTATCAGGATAGCAAATTTTATTACAAAATATAACATATCAAAGTTAACAAATCAAAAATATGAAAGAAAATATGTTATTAAATTGTATCGAGCTGTCATTGAAAATGTACGACTTCAGGTCCTCGTCGCAGACATTCTTTCTTGTCATGACCCATCTCGATATACGAGGAATACAGGAATTGATGCATGCCTCTAACAGTGGAGATAGTCTAGTACATCCAAATTTACATGCAAATAAAAGTTTGATCTTAGTAACATGATAATGTACAGTTAAATTAAAATATAACACACTTAAATATTAAAGTGAACACCCAAGTACCTGGAATGCATACGAAAACCCGCAAAGATTGTATCAATTGACGTGCTTTAGTCTTTTCTTTCACTTCTGAGCTTGTTTAACCTTGTATGTGGCCAATTGTTGACTTATCGCCCTACTTAATGAACGGAAGGTATATGTCCATACAACAGACCCCCAAGGAAATCGATGAATTGCTCTAAGTCATCCATCATCTGTAGTATCCACATATTGGTGTGATACTGTTGGCCTCGGCCAAGTAGAAACAGGTCCATCAACACATACAATGACAACTTAACTGTGTCTACATCATCTATCAATTTAAAGTCTATTACCTTGTATACTTTTTCCATATCCTTTAATTCCATGCTAATTTCACCACTAAAGTACATATCCCTCAACCTTGTAGAACCACCTACATCACTTAGATATGGCTCCAAAGTCAACTGATAAATGTTTAAAAGTGTAAGTTTATCAAGAGAAATATTATGATTTACACTTAATAATGTTCTTCTATTCCCCAATAATGAAGCATATTCCTTTATATTGAATTGTAAAACATGAATTGGACTAAATAGTTGGTTTTGCGCAGGTTTCATATAATGAGCGTATTTTTTAATCCAAATTATCAATTGATACGATTCTTGAGCTGGACAAACATAAACTCATCATTTCAAAACTTTGTAAGCCAAAGGTTGGACCAATTCGAGCAATTAATGGGACGAAATTGGGCTTCAACAGAACTCAAGCACATCTTTGAACCAGCCCAACATGCTTCTGTATTTGGGCCGTATGTCCCTAAATACATAACAAAAAATTATATGGTTGGGTGATCTAGAAAGATGAGAAAGGGATCTAAATTGTTTATGTTTTGTACTTTCTCAAATTTCAACTGGTCAGTTACCAAAAAGAGTTATTATTCTAAAAGGGTGGTGGAGAAATGTGACTTGAATATCTCTACCTATTTTCAACACAACTCACGGTCTAAAATAGCAATAAGGGTGAGATATGGACTATTAGAAAAATGAGTCATCCACCTCCAACTTTGAAGAAGGCCATTTTATGAAATTTGGTGGTTTTCATGGTCAAAAATATGTTGGAAATTGGTAGAGCGTGATTAATTGGAAATTGACAAAATTATGTTCACACACGTGAAATGTCTTTTGTTTTACCTGTATAAAGGAAGATGTGGAAGTGAGGAGAGAGATCAGTTTTGTTTCCCTTTCTATTTTCTTTTTGTAATTTGAACTTCAATTAAATGATGTATTTCTAATTTCGTAAGTAGGGCTAAGGATGAACTTTTGATGATTTTATAGTTTTGTTCTTTGATCCTTTGTTTTGTTCTTCATTATCAATCTTTTTATTGATTGAGTATTATATTTTGCAAGTGATTTTGAATTGTTAGAAATCTTGATTCATTGTTAACAAAAGGTACATTGAATACTTGGATGTTTTCTATATATCAAAAGTAAGACAACTTATACTTTTTCACCATCAACTAAAAGGTAAGTCTTTTGATTTCTTTGTGCTTAAATATTTTTTTTTTCATCATCCAATTAAGATCACTTCTTTTGATTTTTAATTGTATTTTTCTTTAAAAAAAAAGGATCAAGAATAAGTTATATACAAACCATTAAAATGGATCCCTAATGCCCTAATATATAATAATATTGAATTTAAATTTGACAATAAGCAAATTCATTTCATTTCTTATAATATTTGAATATTTGGACTTGTAATATTTAGACCTTTGGACTTGTGGACTTAATATAACATATTCTCTGTGGACCGACACTTGAACTTCCTATTACTTGAGACAACCTATACTTGGAAGTTACAACCTTTAAGTTGTAGCATCAACTTTATTGTCAATCCGAACTCAATATGTGAGAGATGTATGGTACTGCCACTCACTAGAAACCACATCTCCTTCTCCACTTCCTCTATAATCACCTCATACAGTAGCATATTATGCACAAGGTTGCTTGAAAATTGAACGTCTTCTATGTCCAACAAATGACCTAAACATGTTTGCCTAAACAACTTTTGTTGTGTTGGGTTAGCTTTATTTGCACTGTTTTAAGACCCGTTCCTTTGACAATGAGGTTACAACAGCTGAAAAATATTCAGCCTTCTGGATCTTTAAATTTGTTGTCATGGTAACAACCATTTTTATCTAAACCACAAAAAAATAACATATGTTAGTGAAAAAATATATACAAATAATGCAAACATAAACTCAATTAAGAATACAGAAAAGAAAAAATTGCAAACTGGAACAATCGAAACTGATGTTTCGATCACACAAATCATGATCGAAAGTACAACCCCAATGTATACGAAAGTCAAACAACTAACAAGTTTCTGAAAAAATTGAAACTACACTTTCGATCATAGTCAAAACACTTAGTGATTGAAATTTACTATACTTTTTTAGTGATCAAAAGTATTACTATATTTAATCAAAACTCTTATATATGATCGAAACTGAAACCCTGTATCAAAACCATAAAAAAATATAACGTGATCGAAACATTGAAAATTATGTGAGAATGTATACTTTCGATCGCATAATTTTCACAGTTTCGATCACATATCTATCACTTCCATCAATACATATGTGATCGAATCTATCCAATTTACTCTAATAATCAACCTCAATCATCAACATCATACAATTTTCATCAACAACACATAATTTAAAACCAAAAGTACGTGATCGAAACTGTGAAAATTATGTGATTGAAACTATACTTTCGATCACATTCTTTCGACAGTTTCAATCACGACTACCAAACTTTCGCACATGCATTTGTGATTGAAACCATCACATAACCTCAATCTCCAAATTAACCTCCACTTCCATCAACATCACACAATTCTCATGCATTTGACACTCATTTTCCATCACATCATGAATAGAATTAAAAGAGTTTGTATCACAATAATCAAAATAATACTTGGTTCATTATATAGCCAACGACACATAATTGTTCGGTTTTTGGTATTAATTTTTAACAAATTGATAAATAAATCACTAACCCATGCAAATTCATCCAAAATCATCCATAAATCCACATTAAATGCAAACAAATTTTATAAAACCCATACCTCAGTTACCCAAATTGTCTTTGTCGTTGAAATGGAAATGGATATTAAGCCAAGTTTGCAGCCGTCAACGTGAAAGTGATCGAGTTTTTCAGACTTTATCGCCGTCGTCAATCGTCGAGTCAATGGTCACTGATTGGCTTACATTGTAACTTTTATACACAAACAAAAATTAGGGTTTCGGTGGTCCCCAAATTGATTTGAGAATTTTTGTTGCAAATGGTGACATAGACAATTTTGTCCAAAAAATTAAGAGGTGATCATATTTGTAATATTTTTTATACATTGGTCATTTTTGAAAAGTTTGAGTGAATAGTAGGTGTTAATTTTAATAAAAAAAAAGAAACTGATTCAGGAAAATTATGATTTCGATGATTAATTTTAATTTTTAAATTTAGTACATTACTTTATTTAGCTGTAGAAAGTTAAACTTTAGTACATAATTATATGTTTAAATAAATATATATTTTAGGTAACAAAATTTGAATTTTTGGATCATCATTCATTATTATTTGTTAAATTGGTATTATGAGATGATTGAGAGGAGAAAAATAAACTAACAGAGGCATAAAAATTATCACACGTATGTTAGGTAGGTATTTATATGTATTTGATGGATTTTTGTTTTAAAACTGAAAAGTAGGTGTTTAATTACAGTTGATGTTTTGATAAATGTGCATAAAATTCTTGAATCATTACGTATTGATCCAATTAATTGTTTTTTGAATTAGGTTTAAATAATAATTTTTTATAGAATGTTAAATTTATAAATATAGTGACAAAATATGGAAGCACAAAATTTATGAATATTTTTATGGAATTATGTGTTTTACGTTATTCATATGAATATTGAAATTGAAATTTTGATTTAATATTCTGTTATGCTCTTTGTTAGAAATTAAAAGGTGCTTTTATGTTCAAACTTATTTGTTACAAATTTTGAAACTGCCTTTATATATAAATATCTATTGGTCATTAGCCCATTCCTACTTTTTAGATTTAGATAAAGTTGGAGATTTGTGAGTAGAAGATAAAGGATATTCTAGGACCAAGATTTTGCTACTTTTGAAACCATGTGTAATTATAAGAGCAAGATTTTGCATTATATAGTTTTGATATAATTTCCATGCTTATATTTGGATGTTAGAAATCATGGAACTAAGTATATTTTGTTAGTTAATGAAATAAAGCAGCTGGTATTTAATTTTATTGGGAATGTTTAGACTTAAATTTTAAAACTTACAGGATTTCATATTTGACGTACATTACATTTTGTTAAAATTTCTTAGAATTAGGGATGTTACAAAAGTTGTTATCAAAGTTTAGGGTTAGGATTCTTTTGACATCTCTTATGATAGTGGGAAAGTTTCAAGACATTTTATCTTGTCGTTACTTGTACTTTATTATTCTATATAAATTTTTAATTGTAATATATTTGGTATTGTAATATGAGAAGGATTAAGTACAACAAGTGGACTTGTGTAAATAGGAATGAGCAGTGTGCTCTAGGTGACATTCTCGTGAAGGATTTACGAAGGATTTATGCTAATAGGATGAGAGAGATTGATAGGGACTATTATGCGTTATTCAGATGCTGATCCATGTCCACATACTCCTGAAGATGTAAGGAATGAGGCATTAATGGGTTTAAAGGCTTACGGTATGGGAGTGAATCAAAATAAACTCGTGACACGACATTTATATTATCTTAGAAGATTTCTAAATACTTATGGGACTAAAAGGCGCTGGATGAAGAAATTAAAAGAAAGTTTAGCCGGTGAGACGAGTCCCAAGGGTGAGGAAAGTACAACGGGTAAGACTAGTGAGAAATAATCAATAACACTAGATTATTTTCCTATTAGGATAGGGGAACCTTTTAAACCTACTATTATCGAAGACACTTATGCAAAGTGGTGGTGAGATGGTGTAGGAAAGACAAACTAGATAACGACTAACCTTTTATATGTATATAGTGTTTTTGTATATATCTATATAGGGTAACTTAAGTTTTATTCTCCTTTGAATATCCTTTGTTGGTTTTGTTGTAAAGAATTATAAACTTATATAATTAATGTATAAATGACTTTTGTTTTACTTGCGTTATTGAAACTTATTCATTTTGTGTCGTTTTACTTTGACTGTTGTGACATGAAATCTATTATTTCAGTATGTCTGATAATAGAGAAACAGAGGTATCATCTTCACTAAGACGGGAAGTGTTTGGTGAGTTTCGTCAAATGATGAGAGAATTTGTTACTGCTCTTCACAAAATTACCAGTAATTCCTAAAATCAAGGTAATGGTGATGGAGGTCAGAATATGTCAGCGTTGAGTGAATACAAGAAACTAAGTCCTTCAACTTTTAGTGGAAAGTTCAGTCCATTAATTGTTAAGGAATGAGTGGAACAAATTAACCGAATTCTGGATGCTATGCAAGCACCCAAAGATATTTGGGTTAAACTTGCAACATTTCATTTGACTAAGTGGGCAAATCATTGGTGAAATACTGTTAAGATTACAAAACCGGAGGAAGAATGGACATGGAATACTTTTAAATAAGCCTTTATGGATAAATATTTTCCTAAGGTATTTTGTGATGCCATGCTAGATGAATTTATTCATCTAACTCAGGGAAGTATGATAGTGGCACAATATGAGGCAAGGTTTGAGCATTAAGCTGGTTTGCTACTTCAATGATTTTGAAGAAGAAAGACAAGACTAAGCAATTTGTGAAAGGTTTAAGGCCGTCATTTTGACATAAACTTATAATGTTGAACCTTCAGAACTATTTAGAAGTGGTTGAACGAGCCTTGATGATAGAATAAGATGAGGAAGAGATCAAGCAAATAGTGGAATCAAAGAAGAGAAGTTCTAACCAGTAGCCTCCTAGGTGGGGAAACAAGAGACAAATAAAAAGTCAGTCTTCAATCTATGATAACCGAGGTCTCTGCAAGATACCAGTTGTATGTTTTGAGTGTGGGCAACAAGGTCATCACCAAAATATATGTCCGCGTTTAAGGCAGACATCAGGTCAAACAACCAAATTTGTTCAGGGTGCTAGATGACCAGAGGTCTTGTATACTTCTAGGTGTGTGTTTTGAATGTAGAGAACGTGGCCATTATGAAAATCAGTGTCCACGTTTAATGTATACATCGAGTCAAATGACTAGCTCACAGCAGGGGAATGCTCAGTCAGTAACATAACAAAGTCAGTAAGGTAGGCAGCCTCAACAAAGAAATTATGAACAGTCGCATCAGAGGTCCCAAGTGTTACAAGGGCGAGGAAAACCTAAAGTTCAAGGCAAGGCTTATGCCATTACTCAGGATGTGGATCAACTAGATTATACTATAGTAGAAGATATTTTTCTTTTATTCAATACTTGGGATAGAATATTATTTGATTTTGGTGCTATGCGTTCCTTTATTTCAGCAAAACTTATATGTTCTTTGACTATAAGGACTGAGCCTTTAGAATATAAGTTGTTAGTTGAAACACTTGTTAGAGGTGGAATAAATCTGAATAAGATGTGCCATAATTGTGAAATTGATGTGAGTGGTTGTAAAGTCACATTTGGGTTAGTTGTGATGAAAATGGCGTATTATAATGTGATACTAGGTGTGGATTGGTTGTCATCTTTCTATGCCATTTTAGATTGCCAAAGAAAAAGGGTAACTATTAATCTTTCTAATGGTGAAAGATTTCATATCATTGGAAGTAGGAGGACGAATCATAATTGTACCTATATTAGATATAATGAACATAAAGATTATTTATGATGGGTGGCGACTGTGATGAGTTATGATGCTAATGATTTAGTAACTTCAACTGCTCTAGTAGTTGATGAGTTTCAAGATGTATTTCTTGATGATTTACCCGGATTTACCCCCTAAGCGAGAAGTAGATTTTACTACTGAGACATATTCTGGTATTTCACCAATTTCAGTAGCCCCTTATAGAATGGCATCAATTGAACTGTAGGAGTTAAAGATTCAGTTGCAAGAATTACTAGATAAAGGGTTCATTCGACCTAGTAACTCTTCTTGGGGAGCACCGGTTTTATTTGCTAAAAATAAGGACGGGAGTTTGAGGTTGTGCATGGACTACAAACAATTGAACCGAGTGACAGTGAAGAATAAGTACCCTTTACCTAGAATTGATGACTTGTTTGATCAGTTGTGTAATTGTAGGAGCAACATTTTGCAATATATGGTTTTGATAATTTTGCTTATTTGGGGAAATTTTGACAACAAATGAAGCAGTATCACTTTGATTTTTTGGGTGCAGCTCTTAAGATTCTTAATGTAAAGTCTTCAAAATAATTTAGCCGTAGTTTTCTCGGTATTTATTATTTTCTTGTTTGGATAATGAGTCAAGACTCAACAAATTTGTTCTCGTGTTTGAAGATCTTGGGGTTCTGTATCACATTTGGTGTTGGATTTCTGTCACATCGTTGACAAGGTTTATTATCACGTTGGTTTTGGGTTTTGTCACATTATTAGTAAGGTTCAATATCACGTTTGGTATCGGGTTTTGTCACGTAGTTGGCAAGGTTCACATCCTTAATCCTCTACAAATCTGTCGCCTTGCTTTTCTTTCCTCCCACTCTTGTACAAATCCATTACAATTATCAAGTGCACTCCCTACCATTATACTCTCACAGTTTTGTTTTTTGTTTTTGGACAGTTGAGTCTTGTCCATGGAGTGGTAGTGGGAAATGGATGATTTATTGAAGGAGTTGAAATTTTTGACATTGCTGGGAATATGATATTCGGAATTTGATATTGTTTAGGGATATTTTGATATTGTTGGGATGATGTTGAGAAAGAAGAAAGAATTAAGGTGTTTCAAGTTTGATTATTATTAGTAAGAGTTTTTAACACATACCTCTCGAAGGTTTCACATTTTAACACTTAAAAATAAAATATTAGGAAAGACACACATACCACCTCAGGATTGTGAGTCGACCATCTTATTCCATTAAAATGATCATAATGCCCTTGACATTCATCTTTTTGAAGAAGGCATAATTTGAGAAATTTAATTTAAATTTTAAAATATTAAAATAATTATAAATTTAATAAATAAAAAAATTAAAATTAAATTTATTCAATACTTATCCTAATTCTAATTTCATTTCAAATACAATAAAACTCTAACCCTAATCCTAATCCACTACAACACATCTACAAATTCATTGTTGTCCTTTCTTTCTCTCCACTCCTCTCCAAATTGCCACTCAACTCCTCTAAAAATTCTCCTCAGCACTTTCCTCTTCCCCTACAAATTTTCTGTGGCTTTTTTCTCTCCCCTTGTATTCGCCGCCGTACTTTGCTTTTTCTCTCCCCCCTACCTTGCAAATTTGTCGCCGTGCTTTTCTCTCCCCCTACTCTGTAAATTCGTCACATTGCTTTTGTCTCCCCCAATCCTTTACAAATCCGCCGCCTTCCTTTTCTCTCCTCCCAGTCTTGTATAAATCCATTGCAGTTATCAAGTGATACTCTCATATTTTTGTTTTTTGTTTTTGGATAGTTAAGTCTTGTCCATGGAATGGTTAGTGAAAAATGGATGACTTATTGAAGGAGTTGAGAATTATGATATTGTTGGGAATATGATGTTTGGAATTTGATATTGTTTGGGGATATTTTGATATTGTTGGGATGATATTGATAACGATAAAAAGAATTAAGGTGTTTAAGGTTTGATTATTATTAGTAATTTTATTTTCCTCTGCAATTTACTCTCTACTGGGAGTCTGAAGCCCATAAATAGAAGATAAAAGAGTATAGTTGGTCACAATTTAACCAAACAGTCCTTAATAATTGATTGATTTTGGTGGAAGATCATAGGGAAGGTGAGTGTGTATTTCTTCATGCTTTCTCTCTAGGTTTTAAAATGTGAAAACTTAAGGAAAGTATCCGTTAAAACCCCTATTTATTTATATGTTCTAAATTTATTTATTTATAATATATTTTACTTATATTTTAGCTGAATACAAATATATTTTATTTAAATTATATAATCATAAATATTGTATTATAAATATATTCTAAAATAAATAAACTATATTTTATTAATAAAATAATATTTAAGTATACTTCATTTTATTTAATTTTTAATATGTGATTAATAATTATATTGTAATTATTTATAACGATACAATATAAAAGTATAATAGTTATTATCAAATAAATTGAGATTTTAATAGATATTTTTAAAATTAATGGAACTAATTATTCTAATTGGCCAATCTAATAAAATAATAATTAATTCTTTTTATATTAACAAGTGTTTTACTTCAACAAATAAAAGTATTTATAAAACTTAACAAGTGCTAGAAGTATTTTCTACGTAAAGAACACAAGCAAGTGTTTTTCTCAATGATCAGCACTACTAATGGCTAGTATTTGAAATTTTAATGAAACTATTAATTTCTAAAATATCCAACATGAAATTATAAATTTCAAAACAAGACCTCCTTACCACTCGGGCACTGCCTGAGTGGCTAGAAGACACTGCCTCTTTACTAAGAATATAGGTCTTCGATTCCTGCTAGTTGAAACCAACAGGAGGAATAATTTCTCATATTATATGGGTAGTATTCCCCCTCCTTTGCAGAGCAAACATCACCCAGCATGGATGCACACATTCAGGCAATGCCAGATTAGAGTCCTATTAATACTCTCAATAGATTTCTAGTAGAATACTAGTAGATTGTATATGTAATATTAAAAAAAAAGAAAGAAAGACCTCTTTTGTTTTATATATATTATCTTTTAAGTAATTAAAGTTAAGAGTTATTTTCATAATAAAGGTTATATTACTTGTTTTATTCTTGTACAACACTATTGAGACAAATAATAATATTTCTTATAGATATTTATAAATAAAATTATTATTATTGCTAAATAATAATTTATATTCTATTTAGAATACTTATTTCAAAAAAGATTACATAAAAAATAAAAAATAATCTTATTTATAACGATATTTAATATATTATTATTTTTGTCATCGTTCTTATTATCTATATAATATAATTGTTCATTTGTTTTATATTTGAAAGCTAATTGGTTGTACAACTATATTTATTTGATAATTGTAATTTTTATTATTAATGTAATTATATTTTTTTAATAAAAAATGATTACCAAATCAAAAGCAAGAAATAAAAATAATCACAATAATGGGTTTAGTGGCTGAGTTCTTCATTCACTTGTTGTAAATAAAAATCGTTTATGTGGTCATTTTACGTTTTGTAATTATGGGCTTGAAAATCATCTTATTTTTTACTACTTCGTTTTGAAAATAAGATGCATTAGAACACTATTTAAAAGATGAGGAGTACCAAGAAGTATGCCTATGGTAAAAAGAAATCGTTTTAGGTGGTGGCGATTTTGCATTTTGCAATTATTGGCTCGAAAATCATCCCATTTTCGACTCTTTAATATGTTTATTAATTCGCATACACTATTGTCTTATATTCCTTAAGTATATGCACTAGTTTTTGTGCTTTTTAATCTTGTACTTCCTTTTTCTGTCTTGTAGAGGTTTTAAAGTAAAAGTGAAGAATCGAGCATAATCACAGGAAAATCAACAATTTCGGTATTAAGGTGTTTCAACAAAAAAAAACATAAAAATGCAACACAAGCGCACATCCATAAACTCTCTATTAGGGCTGGGTAAAGAAACCTGGACCCCGAAAAACTGAACTGGACTAGACCAAAATTGATGAGTTTGGTCCGGTTTTGTATGTTGTTTAATCCGATTCGAATTTTATTTTTCAAAAATAAAAAAGTTTTAGTCCAATTTCTGTTCTAGGAGAAAAACCAAGAATCAGAACTAAATAATAGTTTTATTAAAATAACGTTGTTTTATCAAAAAATAAAAAGAAAATAAATAAATAAAAAAAAAAGAAAAAAATGGACCTGAAAGATTGAACCAAAACTGAATCGGAGCAATGAGTTCACAATCATTCAGTCTGATTCTGATTCAGTTCTACTCTGACATTTGGTTTGGTTCAATTCTAAAAATCACTGACTTAACCTTACCATGCTTACCCCTAGTCCTAGATGAATGATAATTGCTATCTAAATATACTTTAAGTAATTCAAATTAAAAAATAATTGAAGAAAAAAAGTTATAGTGTTGGTGATACGGCTAGTGTGGACAGACGAAATGAAGGACTTGATAAATAGAGAAGATGTTGTCATGGATTTCATAAAAGCAGCTAATGTGAGTTACAACATACACAGAATTTTGCTGCAAAGTCCCCATTTTAAAGTGAGGTATTATCACATTTGTCCCCTGAGGTTTGACATAATATCACCTAAAAAGTATCTTTGTAAAATTGATCACGTACCACCCTTGCTTTATTTTGCCATTATAACTATTTAATAGAGTTAAGGGCAAAATTGTAAATTTAATAGATTATTTTTAAATTCATTTGGAGTAGTAACATTTTGATCCCTAAACGTTAGAAAAACAATAAATTGAAACATAATTTGTTTAAGTTTAATAAATTAGTCTCTATTGTATTATTATTATGATATAGTTAAAAGGTATTAAAAGCAAGAACAAAAATAAAAATTAACCGTTACAGTTTTATTTTTCACAAATTAATATATGATGTTAATAAATTAAAATAAAAAATTATATCATATTAAAAATTCTAGAAAACGCGAATAATTTTAATAATAAAAAAATTAATATCATATTAACATTTTAGAAAACACGAATAATTCTAATAATATAAAATTTTAATTTAACAACTATAACAATCAATAAAATTATAAAAACTTAATAAAAATTTGTTAAAACCTCCTACAGTCAAAATGAAATACTAAAAGTAAAGTCTAAAAAATTTATAAAAATTAGAAAATTTCAAAAGAAAAGAATTAATTAATAAGAATGATAAATAATACAAATTAAATTTTTTAGTAAATTAATGTAATAAATTGTAACATATGAATAACAACAATATGCGCATATATACGTATAATATTCTCAAAAAGTAATTGACCTAATTAATTATTCTTAAAATTGAAGATAGAATTTAATATATCTCATGCAATGCAAATATACAATTGTCAAATTTAAAATCAATTAGCTAAAACTTATCACTATTTAAAAGCATTTTTAGTAATATTAAAAATTTAAAATCCATGACTTAAGCCTAAGAGTAGAAATATAAATTAAAAATAAGGTTAAGAATTAAGACATCATTTAGATCCATTGTATTTTATATTTTTTTATTTTTAAAGTAAAAAAATGACATTATTTTGATAACAGAATTTGTAAAAAATAATAAAACAGATATTTTATACAAATATTTGCAGATATTTTAGAATATACGCATCCGTACTATGTTCTAAACAAGTATTATACACTCTTACTATATCCGTACCATATATAATTTTATATTTATTATATACTTACCATCAAAATAGAATACAGACATATATACTAATAGGTTCTGTAGTTTATGTACGTTTGAATAACTTTATATCTCTTTTTTGTGCTTACTCAATCTGATGTAGGAAGGTTTTTTGCATTCTTATTTATTTAATTAGGGCAAATAGATAATTGCATAGAATTTCATTACCAGTTGAAATAGTAGAGACTAATTTGTTACTATTGTATAAACTAGTCTTAATTTATTGTTTTATTAAAGTCAAAGACTATAATATTATTATCCAATTTGAGTGGTTAGGGACAAATTTGTAATTGCAAAAAATTCCGTTAACTTATTATAATGGCAAAATAAAGTAAGGGTGGTAAGTGATTATTTTTGCAAAGATGTTTCCTAAGTAATATTATGCCAAACCTTAAGAGAGGAATGTGATAATACCTCTTTTAAAGTTGCGGTAAGATTATCACAGGTGTATATTGTAGCCGCCATTATTAGACTAAAAATCGTCTCATTTTTTACTCCTTAACATGTTTGTTAATTCATATTCCATAAGTTTATGTGCTAATTTTTGTACTTTTTGATCTTTTAGTTGCGTTTTTTGTTTTGTAAGAGTTTTGAAGCAAAAACCAAAAATCAAGTGTAATTTAAGACAAATCAACTATTTTGAATATTGAGATATTTTGATGAAAAGAAATGAAAATGCAACATAAGCGTGCGTTTGTAAGCCTCTCCATTAAGGTTTGGCAAAAAAACCCTAGACCTTGAAAATCGAATTGGAATGGACTAAAATTGTAGGGTTCGGCCTGGTTTTGTACGGTATTTGGTTGGGTTCGGTTTTAATTTTTAAAAAAATCAAAATTTTTGGCTCAATTTTTATTTTGAGAGAAAAATTCAAAAGCAGACCGAAATAATACTTTATATTAAAACGAAGACATTTTATCAAAAAACAAAAGAAAAAAGGCAAATCGACAAAAGAAAAAATCGAACATGAAATCCAAATCGAATTGAACTAGGCAACAATTCAAAATCATTTAATCCAGCTTCAGTTTGGTTCTACTCTAACATTCGACTTGATTCGGTTCTAAAAATCACGAATTCAAAATTTTTTGATCTGATACGATTTTTAAAAAAATCTGAACTAAACTGAACTGTGCCCACCCCTAATTTCATATGAATGATAATTGCTAACTAAATATGCTTAAAATAATTCAAATTAAAAAAATAATTGAAGAAAGTATTAATAATACATTCAGTGTAAAAAGAGGAAACGAAGGGCTTGACAAATAAAGAATATGTCATTATGGATTTTAGAAGAGCAACCAATGTGAGTTTTGCTATAAAACTGTCATTTTAGATTTACAACATAGGCCTATGAGAGTTTTCTTACAAAGTTGCCATTTTGGAGTTGCGGCAAAACTATCATTGGCATATGTTGTATTGCCATTATTAGCTCGAAAATTATCCTATTTTTGACTTCTTGATATGTTCATTAATTCACATACATTATTATCATATATTCCTTTAGTTTATGCATAAGTTTTCATGCTTTTTAATCTTTTTGTCACTTTTTATGTTTTGTAGGAGCTCTGAAGCAAAAGCCAAGAATTGAGTGTAATCGAAGGGAAATCAACCATTTCGGTATTAAGGTGTTTCGACGAAAAGACGTGAAAATGCAACTCTGACCCAAGAAAATCGAACTAGACTGGACCGAGACCAACGAGTTCGATCTAGTTCATATGCTATTCGGTACAGTTTAGCTTTAATTTTTAAAAAACCAAAAATTTTAGGTTCAGTTTTAGGAGAAAAACCCAAAAACAAGACTATAACAATACTTTATATTAAAACAAAATCATTTTATCAATATAAAATGACATTATTTTACCAAAAAAAGAAAAAGACAAACTGACAATAGAAAAAAATTGAAACTAAATAGAACCGAACCAACTAGTTCACAATCATTCAGTCCAGTTTTGGTTAGTTCTACTCTGATGTTTGGTTTGATTTGGTTCTAAAAACAAAGAACTCGAAATTTTTTAGTTCAACCCAGATTCAAAAAAACCGAACTAAACCAAATTTTGTCTACCCTTAGTCCTCGATATATAATAAATGCTAGCTAAATATATTTAAAAAAATAATTGAAGAAAAAGTGTTACAATGTTGATGATACTTTAAGTGTAGATAGAGGAAACGAAGGACTTGACAAATAAAGAAGATGTCATCATGGATTTCCTAAGAGCAGCTAATGTGAGTTTTGCTGCAAAACTGTCATTTTAGAATTACAACATACACCTATGAGAGTTTTGCTGCAAAGCCACCATTTTAAAGATACCGCAAAACTCTCGTAGGTGCATGTTGTAACTCTGAAATGGTGATTTTGTAGCAAAACTCACATTAGCTACTAGAGTTACAGCAGCAATTGATCTTGTGGCTTTGCCGTGCCTATGCAAACTAATGGTTGATATGGGCTACACTACACTTTCTCTGTTTGTCAACTACTATTTTAGTGGGCACGTGCAGGCTTAGTAAAAGATTTTCATTTTATTTAATTATTTACTTTAATTATTGAATGCATTGCTTTAAGATACATATTTCATCAATTTGCGTTTAACACCTGTAAACCATTAACAAAATTAGGACTAGGCATGCTTTGCTTCAGTTTGGATTTTTCAAAAATTGAATCAGACTGAAAAATTCTACGTTCTTGATTTTTAGAATCAAACCAAACTGAACATTAGAGTAGAACTAACTGGAACTGGATCTAATGATTGTGAACTCGTCAGTTCGTTCGATTTTGGTTCAATTTTTTTTTAACCAATGGAAAAATATTTACATGTCTTAAGTTCTAAAGTTTATAATTTCAATTTACTTTAAATTTCAAATTAGGCAAAGGGTATGCAAGCTTTTTAAAATTTTATTTACTTGTTAATTCTAGTGATTTTAAAAATACTCATTAAAATCTCAATTTTCTAAAAAATAATGATTATATTGTTATATATAGTTATTTAGTAAAATTAGCTATTAAATTTCTAAAATTTAGTGAAGTACAATATATTTATTTAAAGGATAAATGGCTTAAAGGTCTCTCAAACTTGGCCAATTAGATTGATTAGTCCCCATGATTTTAAAAATGCTCATAAAAGTCCTAATTTATTTTAAAAAAGATAGGTATATTATATTGTTAATATATAAGTACCTTTTCTCTTATTTACAATATATTAATAAAATTAAATAATAATATCATTTAATAGTACAATGATGATATAATATTTATTAATATATTCTAAATTTATTTATTTATAATATTATTTATTTATATTTTAGCTGCAGACAAATATATTTTATTTAAATTATATAATCATAAATATTTTATTATAAATATGTTCTAAAATAAATAAATTATATTTTATTGATAAAATAATATTTATTTATACTTCATTTCATTTAACTTCTAATACGTGATTAATATTATATTGTAATTATTTGTAACGATGCAATATAAGAGTATAATAGTTATTATCAAATAAATTAAGATTTTAATAGATATTTTTAAAATCAATAGAACTAATTATTCTAATTGCCCAATCTAATAAAATAATAAATAATTCCTTTTATATTAATACAGAGTGTCTTTTATTTCAAAAATAGAGGTGCCAAAAAAAAGGTGATTTTCGGGGTTGAAATTGTAAAACGTAAAATACAAACAAAAAATCATTTTGTTTTACGACGGATCATACGTCTTGTTACTCACTATCATGTGAGGAGTATTGTAGTGCCTTTTATTTCAAAAACGGAAGTATTGAAAATTGGACGATTTTCAAGGCTAAAATCGTAAAACACAAAATGGACATGAAAAATGAGTTCATTTCACGACGGGTTGTACGTTTTATTTCTCACCATAGCATGAGAATTGTTTCAGTGAGTTTTATTTCAAAAACGAAATAGTTAAAAATGGAACAATTTTTGAGGTCGAAATTGTAAAATGCAAAATGGACATAAGAATCGACTTCATTTCATAATGGCCCGCACGTCTTTTTACACACCACTGCGTGAGGATCATTTTGGTGCATTTTATTTTGAAAATGGAGAAGTAAAAAATGGGATAATTTTTGGGGCCAAAATTGTAAAACGCAAAACGAACACAAAAAACGACTTTGTTTCACAATAGACCAAGCATACTTTTACTCACCATCATGTGAAGATAGTTGTAGTACCTTTTATTTCAAAAAATGGAGAGCAAAAAGAGAACGATTTTTTGTGGCGAAATAATAAAATGCAAAATGGACACAAAAAACGAGTTCATTTCATTCTGCAAATCTTGTTACTCATCATTATGTGAGGATCGTTTCAGTATATTTCTATTTTTGGAAAATGAAGGAGTCGAACATGAAAAAATTTTTGGGGCCAAAATTATAAAACAAAAAATGGAAAGATGAGCTGCACATCTTATTGCTCACTATTGCGTAAGGATCGTTTCAGTAAGTTTCGTTTCAAAAATAGAGAAGTCAAAAATGGCATAATTTTCTAATCTAAAATTGTAAAATGCAAAATGAACACAAAACCACTTCATTTCATGGCAGGTCACATGTTTTGTTACTTACCATCGCGTAACGACCATTTCAGTGCTTTGATTTCGAAAACGAAGGAGTCGAAAGTAGGACTATTTTGAGGGCCAAAATTACAAGATGCAAAATAGACACGAAAAATGACTTTGTTTCGTGACAGGCCACATGTTTTATTACTCATCATCATATGCGAAGTGTTGTTGTAGTGCCTTTTATTCCGAAATGAAGGTGCCGAAAAAGGGACGATTTTCAGGACTGAAATAGTAGAATGCAAAATGGACAAGAAAAATGACTTTGTTTCGCAACGGGCTGCATGTCTTGTTACTCATCATCATGTGAGAATCGTTCCGATGTATTTTATTTCGAAAACATAGGTATGAAAAATAGGACGATTTAAGAGGCCAAAATTGTAAACGCAAAATGGACACAAAAATGACTTCGTTTTGCAATGAGCTTCACATCTTTTTATGAACATTTAAAAATGTATATTTATTAAGAAATATATTATAATTTTGCACTTAAAAATGTCATTAACTCATCCAAAATTAGGCATATTCCTTTACATTGTTTCAAAATAAGAAATGAACTAAATTGAAGAAAATAATTGTTTTCACATAAGTTTCATATAATGAGTGTATCTTTTAAATTAAAAGGTAAGTTAATACGATTCTTAAGCCAAGAGATCAAAGACTCGTACTTTACAACTTTGTAACCTAATGTTTTGATTAGTTTGTTATTCGTTTAAATTCAAAAGTGCAAGTATACAAATAGGCCGTAGCACAATAAGTATTCTGTGAGTTCTATCCCACAAAAAATAGGAAAATTAGTGTTTTGTAACTAATAGAACTTAGATTGAATCAAATTGAGTGGTAATTTGAATAACGTAAAATTAAAATAAACTAATAACTAAATGAATTAAAATAGCTAAATTGATTAAAGATATAGATTGGGAAAATTTATGTGTTAGGTATTGAGAATCCACCATTAATTGCATTAGGTGTTATGAAAATAAAAAAACATTGCATTAACAGTCAAATTGGTATGATTATCATGCTAATGCAATTCATTTATATGAGAAGCATCAAAGTAAAGGATTGGTGTAATCCTTAAACCTTGCATCAATGTGTTCTTAATTAAATAATAGAGGTTGTAATTCAATCCTTAGATTGGTGTAGTCCTTAGATTTGCATTAATACATTACTTATTTAATGTCCAAGCTGCCACTCCCAAATCATTAATCAAGTTCAAAGTTCTTGCTAGCACTTCCAAATTATTAAAACATGTAATGATTAAAGTTATAAATCTTAAATTATTTAATTAAGTAACACTAATAAATAGGCATAATATAAATTATCATCACTTCGTTAAATTCCAATAATCCATAATCAACAACTACCATAAATATAAACAATCAAGTTTTAATCTTTTTACCCTAACTAAGAAGCTTAGCTACTTAAATATATGATTAAAAACTCAAAATCATACGTAAAAGACATGAGAAAGAGAAATAGAACCAATGTCTTCAATCTCCCCCATGAACTTATAATCCTCTTTGTAAAGGGCTAAGTCCTCTTCCACAAAATCCTTCTCAATCTTCTCAATGTCAAAAACTCAATTTTTTTCCCTCTTATATAAGGGTGACTTACCTTAGAAAAATATAAAAATATAGGAAATATCCTAATCTAGCCATCCAAGGAAGATCCAAATGTCAAAAATGAAGTTGGGCCATCATTGGACTGACAAGGGGTTGCGGGTGCGTAACGCTCAATGTGGGCGCGCGAAGGTGGTAGTGAGAGTGGCGCGACCATGTGCCTTGGTAGCGTAGCCACACCATAATTATTGTCATGATATATCAAATTGAAGCTCTAGATGTCTAGTTTCCAACGTAACTAATAGAACATAATTTTGAGTTTTGATAGACAAAGTTATGATCATTTTAGTACAGCATACCTAACATGTTAATTTATACTCCTTTAGCTCAATGTTGATGGAAAGGCTTGCAAGTGCATGCTTGTACTCATTTTCGTGTCTTTTCATAGAAATATTTCAATATGAAATGCTTAATTTCCTCTCAATTAAGCTCGATTATCGACTTTTGCTTCAAAATACCTATGAAACACAAAATGTGACTAAAAGATCAAAACAAAAGAGAACTAATGCCTAAGATTAAGGAATATAAGGCATAAAGATAGGTAAATTAATTAACATATCGCTGTTCAAGCATTTAATAGGTCAAAATTTGGGCTTAAACAGACTTAATTGAAATATTCGAGCCAGCTCAACATGTCTTCGACTTAGGCTGTATCTCTTCAAAATACGTATCAAAAAAATATATGCTTGGCTATTCTGGAAAGCTTACAAAGAGATGTAAAATACTTATCCATTTTGCACTTTCCTATATTTCAAGTGTTTAGTTGTCAAAAATAGATATAATTCTAGAAAGATTATGGAAAGACATAATTTAAATATCTTTATCTTTTTTCATCATAACTCATGTTCTACAAATCCAATGAAAATGAAATTTGAACCGTTAGAAAGCTAATTCACGCGGACCATTTGATGTAGTTTGATAGTTTTGACCATAAAAAATGTTACAATTTAGTGGAGTATGATTAGTGAAAAATTGTCAACTTGTGTTTGCACATATGAAGTAAATTTTGTTTTGTTTATATAAAGGAGGATTTAAAAATCTTGAGGAGTTCCATTTCAATTATTTTTCTCCCCTTAGGGGGAGTTCTCTTATTGTTTTCTGTCTTCAATGTAATTTAGATTTCATTTACTTAATGTATTTTTTATTCTTCGTCACTTGATTTTGATCAAGGAATTGAAGATAAAGACCAATTAATTCAAAACCTTGGAGTAAATCATTGACAAAGGTAAGTTTCATTTTTAGATTTATTTGTTTTCCAATATGTTCAAAACTTTTATAATTGAGTTCATTGATTTTAATTAAATAATGAAAGAATAAACATATTAAGGGAGTTTGGCTTAGCAACAACAATTGTGTTGGATATTTTGCGAATAATGTTTAATTAATGTTTAAGATTATTTCTTGTTTATTAATCTCCATACCTTTGTTTATGGATTAGACATTGATAAATCAATATTTGTCCTAATATTTTGTTATATTTTTGCTTCTTATCCATGTATTTTATCTTAGAATTTTATTACTTTGAATTTCTTTTTGTTACATATGGAATTATTGGAGAAATCCCAAAAACAAAGGCCAAGAGATGGAAGATAAAAGTAGAGACATGTGCAGGAATCTGGAAGATAAAGTAATTGAAAATAGACTATCGTTTTTTAATCATGTTTTTTAATCATAAATTTTGATAGCAAAATGGGATGACCTTGATTTTAGGGTCTACAAAAAGCTAAAAGAAAATCTTACAACTTTGATTTTGATGCCTTTCCTAGATGGGACCATCATGAAGGAGAAATATGTGCATCAAGCCTGTGGTAGAAGACAACCTGTTTTGGAAATCATGTGTTTTGTAAAATTAGTTAGATGTTTCTATAAATGAGAAGGCTTACCTTTGTACTAGGACTTCTTTTTCTTTTGTTTTACTCCTCTTAGTAGGGTTCTCTCTTTATTTTCTCCTCTCAATGTAATTTAGATCTCATTTACTCAATGTGCTTTTCATTCTTCATCACTTAATTTTTATCAAGGAATTGAAGATGAGGATCAATCAATTCAAAACCTTGGAGTAAATCATTAATGAAGGTAAGTTTTTATTTTTAGATTTGTTTGTTTTCCAATGTGTTCAAAACTTTTATAATTGAATTCATTTATTTGAATTAAATAATGAAAGAACAAATCATATCGAGGGTGTTTGGCTTAGCAACTATAATTGTGTTGGATTTAATTAATGTTTGAGATTATTTTTTGGTCATTAATCTTCATACCTTTGCTTGTGAATTACGGATTGGCCACCTATAATTTGTGAATAAAGTTAACAAATGAGACTTAAGGTGCGAGACACACCATCTTACCTTAATTAGGCTCCCTTGAACAAGTGTTTAGATTAAATCCATTGATTTACTTTGATTTAAATGGTCATATAATTTCTTTGTATATATGCCAATTAATTAAGTATAGGCCTCACTCTAAGGATATATTTAATTGATTGGAAGTGAGAATTGCTATGATAATTGAAACATTCTAGGCTTAGTAGAAAGACCAATAATTTAGATGTTGGAATATTTAACTAGTTCACCTAGTATTTCAATTCATGAGTAGAGAGATAGTCAACTCCCATTTTCTTTCATTTTTTTTCCTTAATTTCATTTTCTACATGTTCTTTCAATTTATTTAGTTAATCATTTAAATTGAATTTGCTTCAAACTCCATTTAATTAAATTCTTGTTAGCCTAATTTAGTAAGTAAAAGGAGTGATAAGAATTTAAACCAATGTAATTCTTTGATAGATTAACCTTGAGGTAAACTTGTCATTAGCAATTAGTGATTCATGCACTCGCAAGATTTAAAATTTGCACATCAAGTTTTTGGCACCATTGTCAGGAAATTAGTGTTTAAATTCTTTAATTGTTTTCCTTGTCACTAAATTTTTTGTATTACTATCGCTAATTTATTTATTTGCTTATTACTAACCTAACATGTTGCTTTCTTTTATTAATTGATTATTTGGTTTATGGTAGGCTTTGCTTCCTATATTAATTTTATTTGCATTTTCTTATGGTTGGTTTTGCATTACCACCTAATTTATTTATTTTGTGTATGGATGGCCTTGCCTCCTAATTTGTTTATTTATTTTGTCGCTTGTTTTGTATGGCCTTGCCTCCTAATTTGTTTATTTTATTTTTTTAATATATATTTTTGTATTGTTGTGAATTTTATTTTTATTTGAGCTTGTTTTATATAGTAAAACTTTAATAGGCTTTGACTCCTAACTTAGTCATTTTGGACGTAAAAATAAAAGAAGACTTTTCTTTTTTTAAATTTTTATTTGTTTTTGTTTGAAGGTTGTTTCATAGTTTTTATGTTTTAGTGAAGTTTTAATGGTTTTAATGTTTTAAGTGTGTTTTACCACCAAACTCTTTCTTCTTATTTGTATTAAGATTTGTTATAATAAAGCTTTTTATTTTTTTAATATATTATTTTTGTATTAGATGAAAAGACAAGGTTTTGCAAAAGCATTTTGCATTTTTTACCTATTGGAAAACCAAATAAAGAGTTGGGCTGAACGCATAACAAGAATTCAAGCGGGCTACAAGAAAAGAATAAAGTAGCCCTTACGCTACTAAATCCTAATGCAGCATGGTTAATTATCACTTTTGAAGATTTCTTGTTTGTTTAGATTATTTACCTTATATAGAAATAGTTTCCTAGTTTATTTGGGATTGTTGTTTTCATGTTTAACATAATTTGTTATTCCTCATTAGATTAGGACTATAATTTTTCTAACCTAATTAGGTTAGGATTCTATTTTTCTTACTTAATTTAGGATTTTTATTAGCATATATATATATATATATATATATATATGGGGCTACAATTATGTTGCAAATTAACACATTATTTTTTTTATTAATGAGAGAATTGTTTTTTGGTTCTTTTGAAAACTTGTGAACTTATCAAGAATTATATTCTTGCGATATTCTAATTTTGACTTATCACGAACCTTCTTATCTATATCTTAAATGTGGCGTCACCTATCATTCTTTTATACCTCTAGTTCATGTTTTCCTTCAACATTGGGTCAAGATTTGTTTACACTAAATCTATTTAGCACTTCTTAGGCAATTGAAACATCAAATTAAGCATCAATCTTAAGTTTTGCTGTGGGGTTCGCATCAATTTGGTATTAGAGCATAGGTTGGTTCTAATCAGGTTTTATTATCTTGCTTGTTTTTTGTTTTTGCTTTTGCTTTTTGTCATATTCTCATTATTTTCTTTATTCTTCCTTGAGTCTGTGCCTTTTTTTTGTTATTTTCTTTTAGCTACAAGTTTACTCCTACGCAAGTTACTTTGGTTTATCAATATAAAAAAAAAAGAGAGAGAAAAAGAATGAACAAAAGAGATATAAAAAACAAAGAAAAAGGAAAACATCAAAAAAAATACAAAATTGAAATTCGAATCACAGTAGTATTCAAATTACACTAGTTTCCTCAAAATTAAATCTAATTTCCTCAAGTTTGTTCCTCTACTAGAAATTTTCATCAAGTTGATACTTTTTCTTTCATTAAATTGTGTTTGGATCATATTTTGCCCTATTTAAAAACAAGCCCTTAAATTGCATTCATAATAGCAATTTCCTTTTCTTTGAGTGTTTAACTCCTATTCCTTCCTTATTTAGTGTGCTAGTTTGTCATAGTTAGTGTGTCACGAGTATTTTCTTGATTTTGCTTATTTAGTTAAAAAAAACTGAAAAGGAGAATTAAAAGTTGTAAGTGACGAGAGTTTGTGAGCTCATTAAAGGGTAAAAGCCAATTCGAGTGAACAAACACGAGAATTAAGTGACATCAATTGAGTGAAATGTGATTAAAATACCCTTTCATTTTTCTATTTATTTCTATAATCCATGATTATAGAAGGGCCTTTTTCTTTCCATACAATGAGAAAAATAAATGCAATAGCTAAATGATGATAAGCAATATCGATCAGCCATAAACTTTGTGTTTGTGGATGGAATCCCTAAGAAGCATTAGAATGGCAATTCCTGACCTTGAGGGGTACCAAATAAATGATTACTTGGATCGGGATTTTGAGCATTATAAATTATAAATTATAAATTATAAGAAGCATTATAAATTATAAGTGCATAAATGTGATGTACCAAAAAATTTGCGGTAATAGAGTAAGTAACAACACAACTTTGCCACCCATAGCCACTAGATCACCACCCCCCAAGTCAAACTTGTGCTTGCTATTGCACTAGGGGCCATTCCACCAAGTACTAAGGCGTCAGTGTTTTATATCTATTGAGCAAAGATCAGTTGTAATTGTATTGCAGTATCTGAAAACATATCTTGTGGACATCCTAAAGCACTCATAGTGTCATTATGAATATACAAACCAAAACTATAAAATCTTAAAAGTATACATATACAGTTGAGATGTCATATGATTACATTGCGATGCTTAAGGACACGATCCAATAGATTGTTGTATCGAGTAGTTGGATCAAAGTCTCTTACCATAAAAATGGTTGCATGTGCAATAGCACTAACGATGAGAAATCTAGTCCACATGTGATGTTGAACAATGATAATTGTGCATCGTAGTCAGCCGCTAGATATGGATAAGGGGGCATGGAATACATATGATGAGCTACTACAATGGTTAAAGATCCTAACATAAGTAGGTTAAGAGATAATTGGGCATGCCATAACATTGTTAGGATATGATATAGTCCTTTATGACCTTGACTTGTAAATGAACCTTTGTGAGCGTCTAAAATATCTTTAAGACCATGACCAATTCCCTAGTTGGTCCTATACATATGACCCCTTATTAGGAAAAGAATTGCAATAGCTAAATGATGCTATGCAATATGGGTTAACCATAGACCCGAATTACCAGATCTAATCCTCCACAAAAAGTAAGAAATTCTGCATATTTTGACAAATTCAAGGTAAAAAAAAAGGATTGCTCCTTCGATAAAACTTAGATAAAGTTGAGCCAAAAGATCTCGATTCAAGATAAATTCATAAGGAATTGGGATCTCTTTAGGATCTACAACAATGGTTAAAAGTTGGTTAATCAGTAAAGATACATGTACTTGAGGCCCCACCTAAGAAAGGGACCTAAGCCCTAATAGCCTTGCTAAATCGTGATTCAACATACATCCTGAAATTAAGCCAATTTTGGAGCAGCTTTATATTAATGGAACCAACCGGCAAAAAGTATTAAGGCTACAAAGATCAATGCACCAATTATGGTATAATAGAATTGTAAATCACTAGTTATTCCAGATGCTCGCCAAATCTAAAAAAAATCGGAGGTTATTTGTATTCTCAAAAACTTCCTACTCACATCATAGTTCAATATTTCTTGGCCCACTATTGGCCAAAACACTTATGTAGTAGGCCCAATATGGGTAGGATCGCTTAGCCAAGCTTTATAATTGGAAAAAAGAGCATTGTGGAAATAGATGCCATGCAGCCAAATAAAAATGATGGAGAGTTGTCCTAAATAGACATTAAATACTTTTTGAGAGATCTCCTCTAAATCATTGGTATGACTGTCGAAGTCTTGAGCATCAGCATGTAGGTTCTAGAGCTAAATGGTAGTATTAGATCCTTTAACTATAGTTCTTGAGAAATGACCCGGTCCGGCCCATTCCTTGAAAGAAGTTTTTATGGGATCCCTATCTACTAATATTTTTACTTTTGGTTTTGGCAAATGAATAATCATTGAGTTATCTTTTTTTCGGACAACAAATACAAAGAAACCCGCCAACAGTCAATCAAAGGATTAGTGAACCTATGATAGATGCTGATAATTAATTCATTTCTCTTTTACTTCTATCTCCCATCTATTTATTTTCTTTAGTTATTCACTAGAGCAAGTATATCTGGAGGACAAGTGTTCGGATCTATTATGACATATCCATGAGGTGCTCAATGAACCTTTTCAATCGTTTTTAATCTTATAAAACCCTTTCTTGGGCTTTAAATTTCTCAAAAATAATTTTTTTTGTACAAAACCTATTGGATTCATATCGCAATTAAAAGTCCCTAAATGGAACTACTTTATCACGTGACCAGTCATTATTAGGATAAGAGATATTCCAGTGAGGGTCTCTTTTATTATTATTAGTTTTAATAGAATAGGAGAAAAAATATATTCTTTGCGCTATCCCCATATCCTTTATCCGTACAAAATACTAGACGAAATAAAACAATCTTAGAAAGGATATAATAAAATTCTTTAATTAATTCTTCCCAGAGAAATGATCCTTTTTATTTTACCGATGGGGCTAACAAATAATTAATTATTAATTATAACATTATAACAAATGACAATAAATATCTAAATTATGAAGAAATAAATAAACAGAGTTCTTATTAGAAACGCCCCGTGATTTTCAACCAATTATGTGCTTCAACATAATTACCAGAAGTAAACACAATAGTGATTCCTATACTTGGTGGCTTGATTGAACCAAGCCTCCACAATATCATAATCTCCTTGTCTAATGGCTTATTTTCTGCTGTCAAAATAGGCAAGTCAATTCCTTTCCTTAGAACCGTACTTAAGAGTTTCTCATCTCATACAACTTAGTAATCAATTCTTTTGGTGTCCTAATTTTTTTTTTTCAATCTACTGCGAAGTGAATGAGATTTCTCATAGATCTATCTTATATTGTTTTTCGTGGCTTAACCAAAAGAGGTTAATTCCACGAGCATGAGTTTAAGACTTTACTTTTGATTAAATTAATAATTAGCTTTCATTTTATCTTTTTCCTACCGTCAGAAGAATAACATAATGAGAATTGTTTGAAAGGTATGTATCTTGATTTCATATAAAAATCTATATAAAATCATTGAAAAAGACTTTTCTTCTTAAGAAAAAAAGACTTATTGTCTTCGAGATCTGATGTACTACCGCTCAATACCTTAAAGGATCAACTTTATTACATAAGTTGATTCCTTATTTTTATCTCATATCATGACATAAATAAGCAATTCTTATTGGATCAGCATCAGCCCAAAACCTTATGAATTGGCCTTTACGATGCTTTCTCTATCAATTAGATCCTTTTTCCATAGAATATATTATTTAGGCATATTGATTTCTTCATATTTTGACTTCTATGAAGTTTCTTTGCTACAATTGATAAAAATCATTTTTTCACAATGCATATGTGAAAAGCCTATTTTTTTCTAGTATTTATTAGTGTATTTGCTCTTGCTTCCCCGTCTTTTTTTTCTTTTCCTTCTTTGCTTTCTATAGTATAGATAGTCGCACATAATGACAAATCACAACCATATTATTAAAAGCTTGTGATAAGAACAAGTTCCGTTCTAGTGCCTAAAAGTAATATTCTAAAGCCTTTGTATGTTCTCCGTTACTTACGTGGACAAGGCTTGTGTTATAGAATATATAGCTTTGATCATATAGATCAATTTCTAGTCACATTGCTTCATAATAATTCTATAAAACTTCTGCATGATTGCCTTTAGATTCACCTGACATCTATAACGATTGTCATTTGATTAAAAGAATTCTCCGTTCTAGAACCGTACATGAGATTTTCATCTTATACAGTTCCTTCCTTATGAGCATAATGAGAATATTTCAGTCTTTTCTTATTACATCGATTATTCTCATTATGAACTGAGTGGGGCTAATGTTTTTGCAAGAAATCTTTAGTCAATCTTCTTGCAAAAAATCTTTTCTTAACATCACACATGTTAATACTGGTACTTAGTGTTGGCAAAAGGGTGAGGACGGGGCAAGGACACCAATCTCCGGCCTTGGTTGGAATTTGGATTCCCATCCCAGCCCCATTCCTGATTTAGAGAAATCAGGGATTAATTGGAGATATCCCTTGTTTGGACCGGGGATCCCTATGCGCCCCTGGCACTATATTGACCCTTTTTGACTTTTTTAAAAAAATAAATATTTTAATATTTTAAGGCTTGAACGCTAGACCTATAAAAAAATATAACACCTTATGATTGCACTACTTTTATTAATTAATTAAAACATGTAAATAAAAATATTTAACTAAAAATATATATTTAATTTATATTTTTTTTAAAATATTATAGCTATTATTATTATTAATTTTATAGCATGAGACAATTCAAATTCAATAATTATAACTACTATTATTAATAATAATTTTATAACGTAAGACAATTCAAATTCAATATTTATAACTATTATTATTATTAATGTAACAATAACTTTATCTTTAACAATTATTTAAAAATAATTTTAAATTATTATATTGATATAAAATAATTTTATAATCTAAAACAATTCAAATTTAATAATTATAACTATTATAATTATTAATAGTAATCTAACAATAACTTTATTTTACAAATTGACTATTATTGTATCATTATCCGAACACATTTATACAAATTAACGTAATTAGATATATTTGTTAATATATATCTACATACGTGTATATAATTTTCAAAATAAGGGCTATATTAATAAAAGTCTCAAGTATTACAAAAGCATATTTAAATTATTAAATTCATTGACTTCATATGTAACACTTAAAGTATTTAACAAAAAATGGTTGATATAATTGTTAATTCCTAATTTGTTTTTAAAAATATATCATTTAACTATTAAAATTTTATTAATTTTTAGTTATTTTAGCAAATTTTGTTATTGGAAAAATGATTTAAAATAATTCTAAAATTGATCAAATTGAAAATTTGGTAAATATTTATGATTCATTAAGGGCTTAATTGATTATATTAAAAAATTGTAAACCTTTTTGAAGGACTGTTTGATTAAAATGAAAACTATAAAACTTTTAAATTATTTTCTAAATTTACTTACGTAATTATTATTTTTGCATTTAAATAAAATGGGAACAGGGGCGGGGAAAAGGCCCATACTGGTAAAATGAAAACAAAATTCCGATCCTCAGATTTTTTCTAAAATTCCAATCCTTACTCCTACAAGGACGAGGGCGAGGCTCGCAAGAAAAATTGCCATCCCTACTAGTATTAAATAAAACTATAAAGTCTAAATATTTCTTTATTTGCAATGCCTTTTAATTTTCAAGAATTAATCACTTCAACAGTTTTCAATGGTATCCATAGTATGAATAAGATGGAAAATCCCTCTGCTTTTAAAACAAAAACTAAGTAAAATGACTTTTTAAGGGTATTTTGGTTTTTTTCACTGTTATAGAGATGACTTGAGAGAAAAATACTGACTTGGATTTGACTACATGTCTTAGTTAAATATGAGCACTCTTTCCCATATATATTAAATTAATTAAAAATCAATTTTCTCTCTCTCATTGCCATCTTTTCTCTCCATTTGCCACCTTCTCTTTTGCCAAATAGTTTTTCAATTTGCCATTGGTTGCAAAGTAAAGTCCGGAACAAAAATCAATCCCCTAAACTCAACTCATTAATCCAATAATTATAAAAACCCTCTCTTCTTTTTCTTAATTTTGGACATAAGAGGACATAAACACAAAGGAAGCTACCTTTTTTAGATGAACACCAAGGAAGCAAGGGAAAAGGGCCAATTTTTAACAAAGTTTTTGTGTTACTGATCCTAGGCATAGCGCTTCTTTCCTTATGCCACCTATTGCTATTAGTGTAGTAGGGTTAACCTGCAATACAGAACCTATAGGTGTAACATTTCGCTCAATATTAGAATCGATAATTGAAGCATCTAAGGCTATATTAATTAGGGATACATAATAGAAGGAATCATTTTATCTATATAAACTTCACCTTCAACAAGTGTAGATTTTTTCAATGATCTTTTGCGTTCTTTTCTATCTGGAATTGTCTTGCTTTATCCTAAGACCAAAAGCAGTAAGTAAAAAGATAATCAAATCACACCATCTCTGTAATAAATAAATGCTTCTTTTCTCTTAAAGTGGTCGGAATTATTTGTAATAAGATATTGGCTATAATTGAAAAGGTCTTATCAATAAAATTTCCACCCATCCGCATCTTGGCATAGGGAAAAATCCATTATATAATTCTCTTCATTACCTCTTATGAGAAAATTATCGCACAATCAAAGGAATTGTACAGTGCAAAATAACATAAAAGCTAACTTGTTAAAAACCTATATGACCTTTTACTTCAATTTTTTCTTTTTGGCAGGAGTCGATAAAAAATAAGAACTATTTGAATCCAATTCAATTTCATTCAAATAAAGTAGTATAAGAATCAAAGGAAATGTTCTGATTTGATTGAAGTTAAAGAATCAAAGAATTTGTCCTATATAAAAAGAGAATTCGAGGAGTTTTTCTTAAATTATGATCCAAAGAAAGAAAAGCATGTAATAACTATTCTATGATGAATATAGAATAATCCTCCATTTTGTGAGTTATGCATAGTGGGTATACACTATACACTATACAATCAAATCGAAAAATTCCTGGGATTATTTATGAATTTGTAATAGATTTATGGGTTAAGGGGTTGAGTAATCTAAAATTGAAAAGGAATTTTAGAATTCTTAAGAAAATAGAATTCGAATTTAAAGATAATTATGATCGAAAGATCTACATTAACCATGGTCTAAAAAACAATTTGATCGAATGGTTGATTCGTTCCAATTCATTGATTGAATCTAGTAAAAATATTAGAAAGAAAATCGACGTGTCGCCTTGGCAAATAAGATATATATCTTGTTTGTTTTTAATAGTTTTCACAAACATAAAAAATTCTCTTTTTCTCACAAGCTCGAAGGAAGAATTTTTTCTTTGATGAAAAGTTTCCTATTTTTCTAGTTAGAATGGATTCGATTGTCCATATCCATCCAACAATCTAACATGAACAACTCACTATTCACTCAGGTTCTCGGTCAAAATCATTATATAGGAGAGACGGTTGAGTAGTTCAAGGCATAGTATTGGAATTGTTATATAAACTTTTGTTGACTGGGGATTCGAATCCCTCTCTTTGCAGACCTTGACCTAATTCACCAATGTTACTGATTGCAATGGATCTAATCAAAAAATAATGAAATCAGACCTTTTTTTGAAATAAATTCTTAACTCCTAATTTCTGTGATACAGAAAATCCAAGAAAGAAGAAAAGACAAGGAGAGAAAGGGATCAAAATGTAGCCTTTAATCTATGATACATGAATAAAAGAACAATAAAACCTTTGTATCAAATTCCTTGCCATGCGTCCTTTTCCTTAACTTAGGTGAAAGAGGACAATTGTACGAACATGTTATTGTTATTTTACATAGGTTTATGTTTGATCAGAATAATATTTTACGACAGGTAATTCATTTATTTTCAAACCGATCCATTTTCTATCTATTATTTGATTGACTAATCTTTTATATTCGAATGCGTAAAGAGTCAAATGTTTTGGCTATTCCTCAGGGTGGGATGAATCAAGATAATTTTGAACTAGAGCACTAGATTTTTGGTCATCATTGCTATAATAATATCGCGGGGTTTGCAAGGATAACTTGGTATATCGACTATATGACCATTAACTAAACTATATCTATGGTTAACTAATTGGCGAGCTTGAGGAATAGTCGAAACCATATCCAATTAAAAAAAGATGTTATCCAAACGCATTTCAAGTAATTGTAGTAAAACCAGACCTGTCTACCCTTTAGCTCTTTCAGCTATGTACAACTCACAAAATGGAGGGTTATTCTATATTCATCATAGAATAATTATTCTATACTTTTTCTTCCTTGGGTCATAATTTAAGAAAAACTCCTCGAATTCTTTTAATTTGCAAAACAAATTCTTTGATTCGTCAACTTCAATCAAATCAGACTAGTTCCTTTGATTCTTATACCACTCTATTTGAATGAAATCAAATCAGATTCAAATATTTCTTATTTTTTATCGACTCCTGCCAAAAAGAAAAAATTGAAGTAGAAGGTCATATTTGGCTTTTAATGAGTCTGCTTTTATGTTATTTTGTACTATACAATTTCTTTGATTGTGGGATAATTTTCTCATGAGAGGTAATGAAAAGAATTATAGAATGGATTTTTCCCTATGCCTAGATGCAAAATAGTGGAAATTTTATTATTAAGACCTATTCAATTGTAGCCAATATCTTATTATAGATAATTCTAACTACTTCAGGAGAAAACGAGGCATTTAACTATTATAAAGATGGTGTGATTTGATTATCTTTTTATTTACTACTTTTGGTCTTAGGAGAAAGAAAGATGATTTGGGATAGAAAGACCGAAAAAAGATTATTGAAAAATCTACGCTTGTTGAAGGTGAAGTTTCTATAGATAAAACAATTCCTTTTGTCGTGTATCCCTAATTAATACAGCCTTAAATGCTTTAATTGTTGATTCTAGTATTAAGCGAAAGGTTACATCTATAGGTTCTGTATTACAAGTCAACCCTACTACACTAGTACCAATAGGCGGCACAGGGGAAGAGGCACTATGTCTAGGAATCAAGAACATGAAAACTTAAAAATTGGCCATTTTCATTATTGGGATTGGGAATAAGAAGAATGGCTAGGATAATAAACATCCGTCTCATTCATACTTTGCATCGAAGACTATTAAAGTGATTAATTTATGGACATTAAGAGGTGTTGAGAATAAAGAAATTGTTGGAGTTTACAATTTTATCTAGTACCAGTACCAACACGCATGATATTAAGAAAAGATCTTTTGTAAGAAGGTTGGCTAAAGATTTCTTCTAAAAATATTAGCCCTACTTAATTGATAATGAGAATAATCCACAGAATGAAAAATTGAAATATTCTCATTATGCACATAAGGGAGGAGTTACACGAGATGAAAATCTCATGTACGGTTCTAGAACGGAGAATTTTTTAAATCGAATGACGATTGTAATGAATGCCAACTCAATCTAAAGGCAATTATGCAGAAGCTTTACAGAATTATTGTGAAGTTATGTGACTAGAAATTGATTCCTTTGATCGAAGCTACATACTCTATAATATAGGCCTTATCCACACAAGCAATGGAGAACATAAAAAAGCTTTAGAATATTATTTTCGAGCACTAGAGCGGATCCTATTCTTACCACAAGCTTTTAATAATATGACTGTAATTTGTCATTACTTGCGACTATCTCTACTATAGAAAGACAAAATGAAAAAGAAAAAAAAAAGGGAGGGAGCAAGGGCAAATGCACTATAAATACTAGAAAAAAAAATAGGCTTTCTACGTATGCATTGTACAAAAAGCAATTTTTATCAACTATAGCAAGGAAACTTCATAAAAATCAAAATATGAAGAAATCAATATGCCTAGATAGTTTATTCTATGGATAAAGGATTTAATTGATAGAGGAAGCACCATAAAGACCAATTCACGAGGTTTTGGGCCAATGTTGATCCAATAAGAACTATTTATTTATGGTTGATATGAGATAAAAGTAAGGAATTAACTTATGTAATAAAGTCAATCCCCTAAGATATTGAGTAATGATGTAGCATCAGATCCCAAAGACAATAATAAGTATTTTCTTTCTTAGGAAGAAAAGTCCTTTTCAACAATTCTATATAAATTTTTATATAAAAGCAAGATAGATACCTTTCAAAAAATTCTAACAATAGTGGAAATGCTTATATATTATTCTTTTGACAGTGGGAAAAAAGATAAAATGAAAGTTGACTATTAATTTAATCAAAAGTAAAGTTTAAAACTCATGCTCATGAAATTAACCTCTTTTGCTTAACTGTGGAAAAAAGTATAAGATAGATCTATAAGAAATCTTACTCGCTCGCAGTAGATTAAAAAAAAAAGACTAGGACACCAAAAGAATTTATTTTCAAGCCGTATGAGACGGGAAACTCTCAAATATGGTTCTAAGGAAAGAAATTGACCCACCTATTCTGACAGGGGAGAATGTATTTTTTTCGTCTGGTATTTCGTACGAATAAAGGATATAGGAATAGGGCAAAGAATATATTTTTTTTCTCCTATTTTATTAAAGCTAATAATAATTAGAGAGACCTTCGCTAGAATGTCTCTTATCCTAGTAATGATTGCTCAGGTGATAAAATAGTTCGATCTAGGGACTTCTAATTCCAATATAAATGCACTAGGTTTTGTACAAAAAGAATTGGATTTGAGAAATTTAAAGCTCTAGAAAGGGTTTTGTAAGATTAAAGACCATTGAAAGGGTCCGTTGAGCACCTCATAGATATGTCATAATAGATCCGAACACTTGTCGTGGATCAACTTCTAGACATAATTGCTTTAGTAAATAACTAAAGAAAATAAATAGATGGGAGATAAAAGTATAAGAGAAAGAAACTAATTATAAGCATCTCTCATAGGTTCACTAATCACTTGGCTGACTGTTGGTGGGTTTCTTTGTATGTGTTGTCCAGAAAGAGGATGACTCAATGATTATTCATGCGCCAGAACCAAAAGTAAAAGCTTTGGTAGATAGGGATCCCATTAAAAACTTTTTTCGAGGAATGGACCAGACCAGGTTATTTCTTAAAAATTATAACTAAGGGGCCTAATGCTACCACTTGGATCTAGAACCTATATGCTAATGCTCATGATTTCGATGGCTATACTAGTGATTTGAAGAAGATCTCTTGAAAAGTATTTAGTGCCCATTTCAGATAACTCTTCATCATTTTCCTTTGGCTGAGTGGCATGTATTTCCACGGTGCTCGCTTTTCCAATTATGAAGCCTGGCTAAGTGACCTTACTCATATTGGACCTAATGCATAAGTGTTTTGGCCAATAGAGGGCCAACAAATATTGAACAGTGATGTGGGTGGTGGTTTTCGAGGAATACAAATAACATTCGATTTTTTTTTCAAATTTGGCGAGCATATGGAATAACTAGTGAATTATAACTCTATTATACTGTAATTGGCGCATTGATCTTTGCAGCCTTAATGCTTTTTGCCAATTGGTTCTATTATCACAAAGCTACTCCAAAATTGGCTTGATTTTAATATGTAAAATCTATTTTGAATCACCATTTAGCAAGACTGCTAGGGCTAGGGTCCCTTTCTTTGGTGGGGCATCAAGTGCATCTATCTTTGTCGATTAACCAATTTTTAAACATTGAGGTTAATCCTAAAGATATCCCACTTCCTCATGAATTTATCTTAAATTAGGATCTTTTGGCTCAAGTTTATCCAAGTTTCGCCGAAGGAGTAACCTTTTTTTTATTTTTTAACTTAAATGGATATAAACACTCATACCTTAGAGCTTGGTGGAACAGCCTTTGATGCAACAGTAAGCATCAGTTTGACTTGGGAAGGGTGGCAATGTAGTGACAGTACGTGGCAAAATTGTTTTGTTACCAATTCTATTAGGAATCGTTGATTTTTTAGTACATCATATTCATGCATTTATGATTCATGTGACGGTATTGATACTTTTAAAAGGCATTCTATTTGCTCGAAGCTTATGTTTGATACCAAATAAAGCAAATTTTGGATTTTGATTCCCTTGTGATGGCCTTGGAAGAAGGGGACATGTCAAGTATTCACTTAGGATCATGTCTTCTTAAGACTATTTTAGATGTACAATGCAATTTCAGTAGTAATATTTCATTTCAATTGGAAAATATAGTAAGATGTTTGAAGTGGTATAAGCGATCAAAGGTTGGTAACTCATATTATAGGAGGAAACTTTGCGCAGAGTTCCATTATGATTAATAGGTGGCTTCGCGAGTTTTTATAGGTAAAGACATCCTAGGTAATTCAGTCTTATGGTTCTTCATTATCTACGTATAGCCTTTTTTTCCTAGGTGCTAATTGTGTATGGGCTTTTATTTAATGTTTCTATTCATCAGGTATAGTTGTTGGCAAGAACTTATTGAATCCATCATTTAGGCTCATAATAAATTAAAAGTTACTCCTGCTACTCAGCCTAGAGCCTTAAGCAATGTACAAAGATGTGCTATAGGAGTAACCCATTACCTTTGGGTTGAAATTGCCACAACATGGGCGTTCTTCTTAGTAAGAATTACTACAGTAGGATAATGGCCAGAAGTAATTGAAAGGCATTATGGCATTAAGATTTCCAAGGTTTAGCCAAGGTTGAGTGCAGAACCCCACTACTTGTCGTATTTGGTTTAACGTTGCTACAGTTATAATAATATTACTGTGGAACATCTTTATCAGAATATTTTTGCTTCTCACTTTAGACAATTAGCAATAATTTTTCTATGATATTTTGGAAATCTCTTTTATGTAGCTTGGCAAGGAAATTTTGAAGCATAGGTACAGGACCCTTTACATGTAAGACCTACTGCTCATGCAATTTGGGATCCTTATTTTGGTCAATCGGTTGTGTAAGCTTTTTCTCGAGAAAGTGCTCTAGGACTAGTGAATATCGCTTATTTTGGTCTTTATCAATGGTGGTATATAATCGATTTACGCACTAATGAGGATTTTTATACTAAAGCTCTTTTTCCATTATTTCTTTCTACCATATCCTTAATAGTGGGTTGGTTATACCTACAACCAAAATCGAGCATTACATGGCTCAAAAATGACGAATCTTGTCTCAATTATCATTTGTCAAGACTGTTCAAAGTAGGGTCCTTAGCTTGAAGAAGGCATTTAGTACATGTCGCTATTTTTGGATGTAGGGGGGAATATGTTCGATGCAATAATTTCTTAGATGTATTGCTACATCCCCTAGGGTTAGGCCTACGTTTTACAGGCCAGTGGAACTTTATGCTCAAAACCCCGATTTAAGTAGTCATTTATTTGGTACCCCTCAAGGATTAGGAATTGTCATTATAACACTTTTCAGGGGAATTCCATCAACAAATGCAAAATTTATGGCTGACCGATATTACTCATCATTATATATCTATTGCATTTATTTTCTTGTTGCTAGTCATATGTATAGAACTAATTTCAAGATTCGGCACAGTATAAAAGATCTTTTAAAAGCGCATATTCCTCTAAGAGGATGACTAGGGCAATGGCATAAAGGACTTTATCACACAATCAATAATTGTTTTCATTTTCAATTAGGCCTTGCTCTAGCCTCTTTAGGGGTTATTGCTTCTTTTGTAGCTCAACACAAGTACTATTTACAAGCTTATGTATTCATAACGTAAGATTTTATTACTTAAGCTGCATTATATACTCATCACCAATACATCATAGGATTCATCATGATAGAAGCCTTTACTCAAGGAGCTATATTTTTATTAGAGATTAAAATTTGGAACAAAATGAGGATAATGTATTCCTAAGAATGTTAAACTATAAGGAAGCTCTCATATCTCATTGAAGTTAGGCCAGCTTGTTTATAGAGTTCCATACTTTAGGACTTTATGTTCATAATGATGTCATGCTTGCTTTTGGTACTCTAGAATTTTTGCCAATAAATACAATTTGCTTATGGTAAAACTTCATATAGATTCGATGTACTTTTATCTTCAACAAATGGCCTAGCATTTAATGCGAGTCGAAGCAAATGGTTGCCTAGCTGGTTAAATGCTATTAACGAGAAAGTAATTATCTATTCTTAACAATAGGTCATGGAGACTTCTTAGTTCATCATGCTATTGCTCTTGGTTTACATACAACTACATTAATCTTAGTAAAGGATGCTTTAGATACACGTGGTTCCAAGTTAATGCTAGATAAAAAGGATTTCGCTTATAGTTTTCCTTGTGATGGTTCAAGACGATGCAATATTTGTGATATTTTGGCTTATGATGCATTTTATTTGGTAGATTTTTAGATGTTGAATACCATTAAATGGGTTACTTTTTATTGGCATTAGAAACACATCACATTATGGCAGGGTAATGTTTCATAGTTTAATGAATCCTCCACTTATTTGATGGGATGGTTAAGAGATTATCCATGGTTAAACTCTTCATAACTTATCAATAGGTATAACCTGTTCGATATGAATAGTTTATCGGTCTAAGCATGGATGGTCTTATTTGGACATCTTGTTTAGGCTATTGGATTTATGTTTTTAAGTTTCTAGCATGGGTATCGGCAGGAATTGATTGAAACTTTCGCATGGGCTCACAAACGCACACCTTTGGATAATTTGATTCGATAGAGAGATAAACCTGTAACTATTTCTATTATGCAAGCAAGATTAATTAGATTAGCCTACTTCTCTATAGGTTACATTTTCAGCTATGCAGCTTTCTTGATTAGCTTTACATCGGGCAAATTTAGTTAATTCTTTTTGTCTTATATCCACACAATAATATCATTTCTTTCAATAAAGAAGTGTATATGTCTTTTTATATTTTTACAATTATATTTTGACTTGTATCATTGATATGATAATAATAAGAGCTAAACCATTATGGTAAGGACAAGTTTGATTCATAGGTAGAAGAAAAGGCAAAATTGGAACAAAGATATCATTTGATTCGTTGATCCTTAAAAGAAGCAATAAATAATGTTCCGTCATTGAGCAATAAATGAAAAATTCATGGAAAGCTACAATCCTTACTACGGAATAGGGCACCTACATGTCTTCATCGATGTTGTTTTTCGATTGAAAGACTGAGGGACTTTACACTATCCGAACTCATACTTCATGAAATGGTTCATGCATGTCTATTACCGAGGGCAACAAGATCAAGTTGGTAAAGATTAAAATACATCTTTATTTTTTTATTTATTTCTATAATCCATGATCATAAAGGGGCCCCTTTACCATTTTATACAAATTAAATATAAAAAGCGATTCTCGTAGTAGCGACAAGCGAAATGAAAATAGGGTTGTGGGAGAGCAATACAAGTGTTGTGCTGCCAGGTGAAGTGGTGGAGTGTTGCACCCTAGATGGCAAGAGTTCAGTAGTTGAAAGCATCAGTAGTTTATGCTCTTACCTAAGTAGCATGGGGCAAATAGAATCCTGTGTTAATTAATAAGGACCACCTTGCTAGGCTAAATACTCTCAGGAGACGAATAGCAAAGTAGTACTGTGAGGGAAAGGTGAAAAAAACCCTATCGAAGAGTGAAATAGAACATAAAACTATAAGCTTCTAAATAGTGGGAGGAGCCCATGAATTTGATCCTGTGCCTATTAAAGAATGAGTCGACAACTTATAGGCAGTGGCTTAGTTAAGGGCACCCACCAAAATCGTAGTGAAAGCGAGTTTTTACAGAGCAATTGTCATTATTTATGAACCCGAACCTGAGTTATCTATCCATGACTAAGATGATCCTTGGGTGAAACTAATTAGAGGTCTGAACCGACTGATATTGAAGAATGAGCGTATAAGTTATGGCTAGGGTGAAATGCCATTCAAACCTAGAGCTAGCTGGTTCTCCCCAAAATGTGTTGAGGCATAGCAGTTGATTGGATATCCAGAGGTAAAACACTATTTCGGTGCAGGCCTTGAGAGGTACCAAATCAAGACAAACTCTGAATACTAGATATGACCTTAAAATAACAAGGGTTAAACTTAGCCAATGAGATGATAGTGGATAAGCTTCATCGTCGAAAGGGAAACAGCTCAGATTACTAGCTAAGGCCCTTAAATAAATGTTTAGTGATAAAAAAGGTAAGGGTGTAGAGATAGCCATGAGGTTTTCCTAACAGTAGCCACCTTTAAAAGAGTGTACATTAGCTCACTAATCAAGTGCTCTTGCACCAAAGATAAATGTGGCTAAGCAATTTGTCAAAGTTGTGAGATGTAAAAATGCATCGATATGGAAGCGTTTCGCCTTAAAGGGAAACGCCTACACGAGTGACAATAGACGAAGCAGAAGCAAAACTGTCGGCTTGAGTAATACAAACATTGGTAAAAATTCAGTGCCTCGAAAACCCGAGGGTTCCTCTACATTATTTACCTACAGAGTCAGGGTTTAAGATCAGGCTGAAAGGCATAGTTGATGGACAACAGATGAATATTTCTGTACTATCCCTTATTGGTGCCGAGGGATGAAAGAAGCTAGGTTAGTGGAAAGATGGTTATTGATTCAATTAAGTGAGATGCCCCTACTTTTCACAGCAAAAAGGGGTAGAGAAAATACCCCTAACCAATGTTTGCGTAATAGATGCTATGACACTAAAGTAACCTATGCTATACTCCTAGGAAAAGCTCGAACAACCTTTAATAAAAGGGTACCTATATCTAAAACTAACACAGATGGGTAGGTAGAGAATACCTAGGGGCATGAGATAACTCTCTCTAAGAAACTTGACAAAATAGCCTCGTAACTTCGAGAAAAAAGGTACTTTTTTATAAAAGGGGTCGTAGTGACTAGGCACAGGCGGCTGTTTACCAAAAACACAAGTCTCTACAAAGTCATAAGACCATGTATGAGGGCTGATGCCTATTCAGTGCCGAAAGGTCAAGAAGTTGGTGATCGATGACAAAGGAGCCAGTAACCGAAGCCCCGGTGAACAGCGGTCATAACTATAATAGTTTTACGGTAGTGAAATTACTTGTCGAGTAAGTTCCAAACCGTAAAAAAGACGTAACGATCTGGGCACTATCTTAGAGAGAGGCTCGGTGAAATAGACATATCTATGAAGATACGAATTACTTGCACTTGGACAGAAAGACCCTATAAAGTTTCACTATTCCCTGAGAATGGCTTTAGGCTTTTTCTACACAGCTTAAGTGGAAGGTGAAGAAGGCCTTCTTTCGGAGGGGCCCGAGCCATCAGAGAGTACCAATTTAGAAGAGTTAAAATTCTAGCAACATGCTAAGACCGACGGGCCAAGAGACAGTCTCAAATAGATAGTTTTTATGGGGTGTATGCCTCCTATAAGCGTGCAAAGATTTCTTTGGGGCCAAACAGAGATTGACCTTCGAGTGCAAAGGCAAAAGAAAGCTTGATTGCAAGACCTACCTGTCGAGTAAGGATGAAAGTCGACCTTAGTAATCTAATAATATTGAGTGGAAGGGCTATTACTTAATGGATAAAATTTACTCTATGCATAACAGGCTGATCTTCCCCAAGAGCTCACATCAACAAGAAGGTTTGGCACCTTAATGTCGGCTTTTTGCCACCTAAAGTTGTAATATGTTCTAAGGGTTAGGTTGTTTGCCTATTAAAGCGGTATGTGAGCTGGGTTTAAAATTTTGTGAGATAGTTCGATCCATATCTGTTAAAAGCATCTACGTAATAAGCCCACCCCAAGATGAGTGCTCTTCTATTCTGACTTCACTATAGCCTCCAGTAGCACAGTCGAGACAACAATAGGTTATCTGCCTTTGTGGGGATAGAGCGATAAAAGTTTTGAGAAATCAAGAGAAGGTCACGGTGACACAAGCCGTTTATCATTATGATAGGTGTCAAGTGGAAGTGTCGCCATTATTTTCATTGTTCAACTCTTTGACAACACGGAAAAACCACTGTACAACTCTTTAACAACATGAAAAAACCAAAAGCTCTGCCCTTCTTTTCAATCTATCCTAGGGTTAGAATAGTGGAGGCCTTTGGTGTCCCCTCTAGTCAAGAATTGGGGCCTCACAATCACTCACCAATATGCTTTTCTCGTATGCCTTTCTTCGTTCATGGTTCAATATTCTAGTGTCCTAAGCATAGAGGAACCACACTAATCCATCTCGAACTTAGTCGTTAAACTCCATTGTAGTGACAATACTGTAGAAGAGGTCCTGCAAAAAAATAGCTTGATGCCAGGATGATAAAAAACTTAACACCTCTCAGTCATATTGCTTTTGCAATATGAAAAAAAAAATAAAAAACGAAAAAGGTCGTCTTATTCAAAACGAAATACCTTCTCTCCTACTTCACACCTTGTAACACACCGTGTTCTTATAGAGAGAAAGGTGCTTTCTCATTTTCTTAACCCAAAATGGCTGAGAGAGGAAATGATCCTTTTCTTTAAAGTACTTTCGAGTAAAAATCCTATGGAGACAGAGCGGGGCTTGTAGCTCAAAGGATTAGATCCACGGTGTCAGTGGTTCGTATCCTTCTTCGCCCACAACCTGACCTTTCGAGAAGGACCCTTTTCTCTAATGGTTGGAAAATCATGATCAGGATAACGGACTCAAAGTTATGAAACTTAGGTGTGGGTCTTTTGTCAAAATAGAATAACCTTACTTTTTCTTTTTTTTTTCTCTTATTTACCATTAAGGGTTTTGAATAATTTAAATATAATATTCCCGACTCGAATTCGCATTTTTTTTTTTTTTTTTTACGCCTCATAACCCTTCCCTGGCCAGGCTTGGGCAAAATAGGAGACTAAGTATTAGTAACGTAGCAAATATGCATTCCTCGTCATTAATATGTTTGCTCGTAGTAATTGTAGCCTCTTAGGAGAATCAATGATTGCAACTTTGATGCACTTGCTAGTAATAGTAAATCTTAGAATTCTTAATTGGCTAATTGTAAATAGCTCTAGGACTATGGTTAATGACGGTGATTCTCAAATATCGCATAATAGAATTTGATACAATGAGATAGAATGCAATATAAACAAAGACATAGAGAACAGATTACCTACTTTTATTTGTATTTTTCAAACTTCATTAACCATTTGTAACTGCCCCTAACTTTATAAAATATTATCTAAAGTTATGTGATTGAACTTTCATTTTTTTTATATATATTTTTCAAATAGCTATCACATGATACAAATGATCCCAAAATGAAAAAAAAAAAACAGATGAATGATTATTAACAATTTCTCAATCACTTCTAAGACAACCCATTTTGAAATTAAAAGCTTTTCCAGTTGAGTACTCAATCAATATAAAAGAAAGACCATGTAACCAAAAAAAATATAAAATATTAAAGTAGAATAATGATAATTTAAAATATTTTATTATTTGATAATTAAGAATTATTGTACAAAGGCATGTTTAATGGTGCTAATTAATATTTATTTATATATTTTGATTATTTATTTTAAAAATATTTATTATCTTTAATCAACACTAGGAATGACTTTTAAATTATCGCACAACTACTCACATACTAATGAAAATAACGCTTGAAGTATTTTATAAATAATTTTTAATATTTATATCAATTTTTTTAAAAAATATTTAAAAATGTTAAAATACTTCAACATATATATTTATGTTATTTAACGTTTTTTTCTTCACCACTACCAAATAGACCGTAAGCAAACTTCAAACTATTAATCAATTAAAGAATACAGCTACATATAATACCACTTTAGTGGCAACCAAACAGTCTACATTCTTAGATTTTTTTTTCATTAAAATTTTTGAGGAGTTAAACCAAATTTTTAAATAGAATAATAACTTTTGGATTATCATTTTTTTTATTTTAAAATAATGCTATAATTTATTTACTTATGTCAAAAAAAAAATTCTAATCTACTAAAATAATTAAAACATTAAGATTTAAAATTTGTTATTATGATAATGTAACTTAACAATAAAATATATCTCAATTATTTAAGAGGAATTTTACACCCATAATTGAATCATTGAATTAAAAAAAAACCCGAATATTAGTACTCTATTTTAAAATAAAGAAGAAAATATTGTCACAAAAAGAATATATGGAATCCACATGCACATACACATGGAATATATTAAAATGTGCCAATATTAAAAAATAAACAAAAAGAATAATAAAAAAGGATCCACATCATCATCATCATCATCATCATCATCATCATCATCATCATCCTCCTCCTAAATCCAAATCCTTTTTATTTCCTTCTTATCTTGAATGAGATAATAAAATTTCCATCCCTAATGTTGGAAAATAATAAATTATGGTATGATTTTTCAATTTTAACAATTTAGTCTCGATCCTTTTAGTAATATATTAGCAAATAAATATTGATTTTGAGTAAATTATACATAATTTGTTATTTTTTTAAAGTTTATGGATTAAAATGTTATTACCCCTACCATGTATACAATAATTAGAAATGGTTACTTTTTTTGAAGGGATAATTCCACTAACTACTTAATTTTAAGTTATATTTGATTATAATGTGATAAAGATTTAGATGTTATAATTCAATCCATAAAGATAGAAAAAATCTCAACAATTTACAAATTCTTAAATTCCGTCCACAGAAATTAAACAATGTACTAAATGACGATTTTGCTTCTAATTTTATCACGTAGTAATAAATTATAAAAATAACCTTATTTTACTTTGTCTTTTAGTCCCCCTAAAAAGAAAAAATTGACTGTTGCAATTTGCAATAATTAAAAGTCTAGAAATTTGGCTTTAAAAATCTTGCCAAACCTTGCCATTTTCCTTCCAATTTCTTGAACTCCACCTCAATTTTTATCACTTCCTTTTACTTCAACAAACATTTCATTCCATGCCTTTCAAAAAACAACCAAAATCCTTGTAAATAAACAAAGGTTACTACAATTTTAATAGTTTCAATAACATTGCAACAATATCTTCAAGCTCATATAATTATGGTGACGATGTTGAAACTATTGAATATGTGAAACGCAAGCCTTTTTGGCCCAATAGAAGATGGGCTGGGATGGGGATGGGGATGGGGATGGGTTGGATTAGGTTAAAGAGGGTTAGAGACTCTATGTCCTGTTGTCGTCCCGACATAATTGGGATTAAAGTGTTAATAAATGTGTACTTTGTATTATTTTAATAAAGTAGAGGAATGAAAGTGATAATATTCACACGATTGACAGAGGTGTGGTTGACGATTTTATCGCAAGCCATGAGTATCTGGCAGCCCCTCAAAAACTAGGAGGGCATTTGTTGATGGTATATTATTTTGATATGGACTATTACAAGTTATCCACGCATTATCAAATGGTAAGCGCTTACCTCCCTTTCTTCATATGATGTGGCGAGTGCTTACCTTCCTTTTTAAGAAGAAAAGGTTCGAGTCTTCCGGTGAAATTAGGTTAGATTTCTTTTAATTATGATAGAGTTTACTTAAATTGAGTACAAATTTATACAGATAGCTTAGAATTGTAATAAAATTCTTGAGTCGAATAAATGTCTAACTATAATATGTCAATAGATTGTATATATAATTGTATAATGATATTTTTTAAAAAAAAAAAATACATAGTATTAGATATTGTTCATCCAAATTTACATATGGAATGAATAATTTTTACTTATAAAGAGAAACTTATGGATATGAGAATTAATAATTTTATACTATTAGATCTCTAGTAGATGTTTACAATATTACTTTAAAACATAGATCAATAACTTTATATAATTTTTAGGACATATATTAATTGTACACTAATTAAATGTACTAAACTCAATTGCTAAAAGTATGCAAAATCTCATAATTTACAAATAGTATAAAATTAAGGGGATTGATCTGTCTATATATGCATTTTTACAATTAATTATTGGATTTAAATAGTTCTAACGGGTGAAATTAAATCCAATTCATGTAATTACTATATAATTAATGAATCATAAATGATACATATTTTAAATTCAAGTTAACTATTGAAAGTATTTGAATTTAACTGTTTATAAAATAGTGTAAAAATATAATGTGCTGATTTGTGTCCATATATATATATATATTATAATATTAAGTAATAATTGTTGTGCAATTATTATTAATAATGTATAAATAAAATAAAATAGAAAATGATTGGGAATGCAAGGTAGGTCTAATTATATTAAAGGAGGAAGAGCCACTTGATCCCCATAAGCATAGGCGTTGCATTTCAAGTCTCCTACAAGCACAACGATTACAAAAATAAAGGCCCAGAAATGGACCACTTCCCACTAATTCTATTCCTACGTTGCACTTGCACTTGCACTTGCACTTGCACTTGCACTTGCAATCATGCTGCCTTCCCTGGTCCATTTCATTTTTTAATTTTAGCCTATCATAGCCTAGCCCTTTTGCATGTAAAAATTAATGTAACGTTAGTGCACCAACATAGATTTAGATGGAGGATAATCTCGTCACATATCACACACTTACTTTATATTATAATTTTATATATACAATAATAATATGATTCTTTAATTTTAAAGTTGCAACAGTAGCTCCGCATTTGATTTGCCCACGTAAAGATGTGGATCTCTTTTACGGCTTGTGATTTGGGCCACTTTATCTACCAAATCATTTCATTTAATATTTATTTCTTAAGTTTAACGGAGAATTATGTGTTTTTTAAAATATTTTCTTAATTATTTAACATCACAATCACAATGTTTAGATAGACAGCGGTTCTTTTAGTTGTAGGTGTTTTAAATTTTTTTCAAATTATTTATGTAGATCTATTTATTTTTAATATTTTAGATAAAAATAAAATATTATATTTTTGTTACATTATTAAAAATTATATGGAGAAGTTATTATTATAAAAAAGTACAAGGGATTTTATAAAATTTTTAAATTAATTCTAAATTAGCTTCTATGTTTATTTTTTTAAAAAAATTAATATTAAACTAATTTGTATTTTTCAAACTTCAGAAACTATTTGTAATTACCGCTAACTTTATAAAAGATTAGATAAAGTACAAGTTATGTGATTGAACTTGCAATCTTTTTTTTCCATATATTTTTCCAATAGATATCACATGATGCAAATGACCAAATAACAAAAAAATAAAAAGATGAATGATTATTAACAATTTCTCAAGCACTTCTTAGCCAACCCATTTTCAAATTGGAAGCTTTTCCTGTTGAGTACTTGAATACAAAATAAAAGCTAACAAGTGACCACAAATATATATATATATATATATATTAAAGTAGAATAATGATAATTTACAATATTTTATTATTGCATAATTTAGAATTACTGTACAAAGGCATGTTTAATGGTGCTAATTAATATTTATTTATATATTTTGATTTTTTGTTTTAAAAATATTTGTTATTTTAATCAGCGTTGGGAATGACTTAAATTGTTGCACAACTACATAAATAACGTTTGAAGTATTTCATTAATAATTTTTAATTTTTAAAATATTTAAAAATATTAAAATACTTAAATATATACTCGTTACTAAACGTTTTTTTTAACTTTACCACTACGAAACAGACCATAAAACAAACTAAAAACTATTAATCAATTAAAGAAAACAGCTATATATAAATCACTTTAGTGGCAAACAGAAAGTCTATATTCTTAGCTTTTATTATTAAAATTTTTGAGGAGTTGAACCAAATTTTGAAACGGAATAATAATATTTGGATCACTAATTTTTTTAGTTTTTAAAATAAAGCCATAATTTATTGATTTACATCAAAGAAACTTTTAAATAATTAAATTTAAAATAAACTCAGAACTTCAAGTACATTAGTTAGTTGGCGGGATAAGTTATTGATAAGATTTCAAGATTATATACCAAGTTAAGAAGAGTTTTAA
>CM040451.1:585322-670680 GCA_022749755.1 Azadirachta indica | reverse complement strand
AAAAAGCTTATGCTTTGTCAGAAGTTATTAAGTCTTGAAAGAGGTTCCAAGACCTGTAAAATTGAATTCCTTTGATATTTACCATTCTGAGATCTTTCTAGGCTCCAATGGCGAAACTATGATTTGCTCGTGTGAAGGTTTGAATGTTCAGGTGCAACCAAAAGTTAGAAACCTCTGCATGTATGAATTTTCGGATTAGTTTTTGTATTATCGGAAAACATACTTCTGTTTCTAACTATAACCTCAGTGGATCAAGCTTGTCTCATATGCGGCTACTGATTTCTCTGCGCTTTCTATGTCTAATTTATTGTTTTGTTAAGGTTGAAGGCTAGAAATATTAATATCTCATTTTTATGATATTTTACTAAGAGTCTGTTTGGTTTGTTAGAGTAACGTTTTACCTGTAGAGTTTTTATAGTAGAAGTTTTTAATAAAAATTTATTGATTATTTTAGTTGTAATAAAATAATTTTTAGGGCTCGTTTAGTATAGTTTTTTAAATAGAGTTTTTTAGAGTAAAGTTTTTACTTATTTTATTAATTATTTGGTTGTTATAAATAATTTTTAGAAAAATTTGAATAATTATTTTAATAAATAAATTTTTAATATTTCTTTTAAAAAATTGAAAAATTTAAAATAAATTAATAATATTTTAGATACTTTTATTTTTTAAAAAAGTGAGAGAAATCTTATTGTAAAAATTTTAAAATTTGAATTTATTTCAATAGAAAAAATATTTTTTTAATTTTTAAAAGTTCTTTTTCAACATTTAAAAATTTGAAAAAAATTATCATTAAAAATTCCTCTTCAGTTAATAAAAAAAAACCAAATTCGTATTTAGAAAAATTTCTGTTTTATTACTTTATAAACAAATTTTTAATAATCTATTTTAAAAAATATTATGAAATCTTTAAAATAAAATAAAAATATTTAAAAATATTTTATTCTTTTAAAAAAATTTAGAAAACTTTATTATTAAAAATTCAAATTCTAAACTTTTTGCAAAAGAAAAATCAATTTCTTTTATTTTCAAAAATTGTTTCTAATATCAACCAAATAAATCCAAATATTTGAAAAGAGATTTTAATATTAAAAAAATACTTCTTATCTAACAAAAAAGTTAAACCAAATAGACACTAAAATATTTTTATCAAATTAACAAAAATTTGACTTTCGCTCATTATAGAGCCATTAGTATATTGCTTAAAACATAAGAGGTAATTGTCTATATCTAATGATCTAAAAAGTATTTACACTTTTTTCAGAACTTGGTAGGTATATGTTAACGAACTTAACATATCATTATTTAGAATACAAAATATTTTTGATAAAAAAATAACTAAATTAGTATTTTCAAAATGAGTTTTTAAAATTAGTTACAATTTTTTTCTCCGAATAACGATTCTTGCTCTTTTTTCAAAATAATACCAAAGACACATTCTTATTATTCTTTAAAAAAATTATTTTTAATAAACACAAAAAAAACTAGTTTAAAAGCATGATGAAAAACACTATCTTTTATACAATAAATTAATTATTTATGAACCAATAATTATATAAACTATATATTAATCTCTCAAAATAAACTATTATCTCCTTTTAGAAATTCAACCTACCAAAATATGTTTTAATTAAGAGAGCAACATTTTCATCCCTAATCTTTCAAAAATCTATTAACAAATCGGACATTATTTTCTCAATATGTAAAATTTAGTCCCATCATTTGTCTTTGTTTCAATTTTCATCCTTGCAATGTACTGTTGAATTAGGCTTCACTCTTATTTAGAGAAAACTCATTTTTTAAGTCCACATGGTTAAAGGGATTTTAAATTTATTTTGTAACTATGTAAGGTGTGTGTGTGAGAAGAGTAGTGCAAGCCGTAAGACAGAAAGATAATACTTTTCTAGAAAATTTCAGTCCTGTGCAGTTTTCATTAAACTGACAATTGAGTAGCGATTTGAACTTCGTTTTAGTTCAAATTTTACGTGAAAATTGTACACACATATTTCTTAATTCTGGACGGTGTGATTGACCATCAGAGATTTCTAGTATATCCAGAATTTACGTTTATAGCAGCTATAATTTTCAGAATTTCTCTACAGTTTAACTTTGACTCTTTCATTTTGGTGTTCATTTATTGATGTATTTGGTGAGATTTTTCTTTAGTTCTCACTTTGTGATTGAGTTCTTATTTGTTTTTAAGACTGTAATTTTGGAAGAAAACTCTGGTACTTCTTATTTAGTGATGGTGGAAATTTTTCGACCGTGATTTTGTTACTCTCACTCACATTGAGGGGGAGGTTTTTTCACTTAAATTTGGCGTCTCTTGTGTTTTTTTAACTTGATTATTCTTACTGTTTTTATTGTTTTTGATTTACTTGATTACTTCATCTTGGTTCAAGTAAGTAAGAAGAATTGAATTTGTACTAGTTTCTCTTATTTCTTCCTAACAAAGTGGTATCAGAGTAGGGTTCAGTTAGCGAGTTATTGTTTTGTTTTGAACAATGGAGGTTAATGCAAGTAGAATGGTGAATTTGAATGATTCCAATTATACACTTTAAAAGGGTGAGATGGAAGATTTGCTTTATGTCAAAGATTATTATCTACCAGTGTTTGCCACTGAAAAACTTAATCATAAAACAGATTAAGAATGAGCTTTAATGCAACGACAGGTTTGTAGATACATTAGGTAGGGGGTTGATGATAATGTGTTAAACCATAAGTGGGGAGAAAAATGCTCAGATGCTTTGGAATAAATTGGAACAGTTGTATACCAGGAAAACAGGAAATAACAAGTTGTTTTTGACAAAGCAGATGATGGCCTTAAGATATAGAGATGGAACTTTGGTGGCTGATCACTTGAATATATTCTAGAGAATTATTAATCAGTTTACTACTATGAGAATCACTTTTGAGGATGAAATTCAAGGTTTATGACTTCTTGGTACCTTGCAAGACTCGTGGGAGACATTTAGAGTGTTGTTATCTAATTTTGCACCAGATGGTATTATCTCCATGGAGTTTGCTAAAAATAGTATCTTGAATGAAAAGATGAGAAAGAAAACATAGGGTTGCTCTTCACAGTCAGAAGCTTTAGTTTCAAATTTTAGGGGGAGAAGTAAAAGCCGAGATTCCAGTAACAAAGAGCATAACAGAAGCAAGTCAAGAAAAGAGTATACAAATCTTGAGTGTCACCATTGTGGTAAAAAAGGTAATGTTAAGACATATTGCTATAAATGGAAAAAAGAGAATAAGGAGAGTAAACAGAAAGAAAAGAAGACTGACTATAATAGTGATGATGATAGAGTCAATGTTACTCCTGAAGATATTTTGACTATTCAAAAATATGATGCAATCAACCGTACTCATAGTGAGACTAGTTGGGTGATAGATAGTAGTGCCTCTGTTCATATTACAGTTAGAAGGGATTTTTTCTCGTCTTATACAGCTAGTGATTTTGGAGATGTCAGGATAGCTAATGAAGGAATAACATGATGTACAGGTGTTGGAGATGTTTGCTTGAAGACTACTAATAGTTCTATGTTAGTTCTCAAGCATGTCAAGCATGTTTCAGATATTCGACTTAATCTTTTTTCTGTTGGTAAGCTTTGTGATGCTGGCTATGACAACAATTTTTTAGGAGATAATTGGAAGCTCACTGAAGGTACTATGGTTATAGCTAGTGGTAACAAGTATTCCTTTTTATATCTTACTTAAGTTAAAATTGCTAAAGATGTTGTGCATGCAGCTGAGTCAGAAAATAGAATTGAGTTATGGCATAAGCGGTTATGTCATATAAGTGAGAAGGAGATAACTGAGCTAGTTAAGAAGAATGTGTTACCTGAGATGAAGAAAGTGCACTTGAAGAAGTGTATGCATTGTTTAGAAAGAAAACAGCATAGAGTTTCCTTTAAGAGCCACTTACTGACCTGAAGACCTGAGGTACTTGATTTATTGCATTATGATGTTTGTGGTCCTATGAAAATCATGTCACTTGGTGGTGCATATTATTTTGTGTCATTTATTGATGATCATTCAAGGAAAGTATGGGTTTATACTTTGAAGTCAAAGGATCAAGTATTATCTACGTTCAAGCAATTTCAAGCTTCAGTTGAGAGAGAGACTGGAAAGAAGTTAAAATGTATTCGAACAGATAATTGTGGTGAATATTTAGGGCCATTTGATACTTATTACAGAGGGAAGGGTATCAGACATCAGAAGACTCCTCCGAAAATACCACAATTGAATGGCATAGTTAAGAGAATGAATAAAACACTGGTTGAGAGAGTTAGATGTTGGATCTCACAGGCTGGATTGCAGAATTCTTTTTGAGGTGAAGCTTTTGGTACTGCTGCACATGTTATAAATCTTTGGCTTAGCATTCCTTTACAACTTGAAGTGCCAAAAATGATATAGTCAGGCAAGAAAGTTTGTTATGATCATTTATGTGTCTTTGGTTGTAGGGCTTTTGTACATATCCCTAAAGATGAAAGATTCAAGTTTGATGTGAAGACCAAACAGTGCATATTTCTAAGTTAGGGCCAAGATGAGTTTGGCTATCGGTTATACGATCCAGTTAGTAAGAAAATCATTAGAAGCAGAGATGTTGTATTTATGGAGGATCAGACTGCTGCAAACTTAGACAAAAAAGAAAAACCAGTGCCTCAGAACAATAGTGTGCCAATTGACTTTGATATAGTTCCTCACACATTAAGAAGGGGTCAGTATATAGATAATGGTTAAGATTATCAACCAAATGTAGTTGATGCTAATGGTTCTACACAAGAAAGAGCAGTAGAGGATGTGCAAGTGGAGTAGCCAGTAGAGGAGATTCCTGCAATCCCATTTAGAAGATCTATTAGGAGTAGACAGGCTTCTACTAAATATTATGTGCATGATTATATTTTGCTGACTGACATGGGAGAGCCTAAGTGCTATGAAGAAGATGTTGAAGCTAATCACAGTGTTGAGTAGATTGAAGCTATGCAGGATAAGATGCGTTCTTTGCATGAAAACCATACTTTTGAGCTGGTCATGTTGTCTGAAGGTAGGAAAGCACTGAAGAACAAGTGGGTGTTCAGAATGAAGTATGAAGCACACAGTTCGAGGCCGCGATATAAGGCAAGACTTGTTGTTAAAGGTTTTGGGCAGAGGAAAGGCATTGATTTTAGAGATATATTTTCTCCAGTTGTAAAGATGACTTCTATTTGTACAATATTTGGTTTAATAGCTAGTCTTGACTTAGAGATTGAGTAGATGGACGTGAAGACTGCTTTTCTTCATAGTGACTTGGAGAAAGAAATTTACATGGAGCAACCAGAAGGATTCAAAGTAAAAGACAAAGAAGATTATGTTTGCAAACTAAAAAAGAGTCTTTATAGGTTGAAACAAGTTTCGAGGCAATGGTATAGGAAATTTGAGTCAGTTATATAGGAGTAAGGCTACAAGAAGACTACTTCAAATAGTTATGTTTTTATGCAAAAATTCTTGAGCGATGATTTTATTATTTTTTTACTCTATGTAAATGACATTCTTATTGTTGGTAAGAATGCTTGCAAGATTGATGCTTTGAAAAAGCAATTAAGTAAGTCTTTTGCCATGAAAGACTTAGGTGTTGCAAAACAAATGTTAGGAATAACAATTGGACGAGACAAATCTGCAAGGAAGTTGTATTTGTTACAAGAGAAGTACATTTAAAAAGTACTTTATCGATTTCGCATGAATAATGCTAAGGCAGTATGTAGCCCTCTTACTCCTCACTTCAAATTGAGCATTAAACAGTGTCCTATAACACTTGTTGAGAAAAAAAAGATAAAGAGAATTATTTATACTTCAGCAGTTGGAAGCTTAATGTATGCCATGGTATGTACCAGACTAGACATAGCCCATGCAGTTAGTACAGTGAGTCGTTTTCTCTCAAATCTAGGCAAAAAGTATTAAAATGCTGTGAGATGGATAATGAGATATTTGTGTGGTACATCTAACTTGAAGCTTTCTCTTAGTGAAGATAAACCTATTTTAGTTGGCTTTATAGATGCAGACTTGGCCGAAGATATTAATTCTTGCAAATCTATTTCCGGTTATCTGATTAATTTTGCAGGGGGAGCTGTGTCATGGCAATATAGATTGCAAAAGTGCGTTTCTCTTTCAACAACAGAGGTAGAGTTCATGCAGCAACTGAAGATTATAAAGAGTTGCTATGGCTAAAAGAGTTTCTTAAGGAACTTAATTTTGAGTAAGAGAGGTATATGTTGTTATGTGACAACTAAAACGCTATTCATCTTGGAAAGAATTCTTCTTTTCACTCAAAATCGAAGCATATTGATACTCGTTACCATTGAATACGGGATGTGTTAAATGCTAAGTTATTAGATCTTGAGAAAGTTGACACAAAAGATAATGGTGTTGATATGTTGACAAAGTCATTACCAAGGGACAAACTTGAGGCTTGCTGTTTGATCACCGGAATAACCGATTCTCCAAATAATTGTGAAGAGGAGTTTTGTTGGGTTGGGCTTCATTTTTATTTAGAGAAGGTTTAATTTTAAAGCCCACATGGTTAAAGGGATTTTAGATTTGTTTTGTGGCTATATGAGGTGTGTGTGTGAAAGAGTAGTGTAAACTATAAGATAGAAAGACAACACTTTTCTAAGAAATTTCAGCTTTACGCAATTTTCATCAAGCTAACAATCAAGTGGCGATTTGAACTCCGTTTTGGCTCAAATTTTACGTAAAGATTCTATACACATAGTTCTTAATTCTAACTGTGTAATTGACCATTAGAGCTCTCTAGCATGTCTAGAATTTATGTTTATAACAGCTTTGATTTTCAGAATTTTTTTGCAGTCTTATTTCGATTTTTTCACTTTGGTGTTCATCTATTAGTGTATTTGGTGAGATTTTTCTTTGGTTCTCATTTTGTGATTGAGTTCTTATTTGTTTTTAAGATTGTAATCTTAGAAGAAAACTCTGATACTTCTTATTTGGTGATAGTAAAAACTTTTCGACCGTGGGTTTTTTTACTCTTACTCATATTGAAGGGGAGGTTTTTTCACGTAAATTTGGCGTATCTTGTATTTTTTTGTAACTTGATTATTCTTACTGTTTTTATGGTTTTTGATTTACTTGATTATTTCATCTTGGTTCAAGTAAGTGAGAAGAATTAAATTTGTACTAGTTTCTTTTATTTCTTCCTAACATGTACTATAGGTAGATGTGATAATTTTAGATATGTCCTGTCAATTCGACATGAAGAAGAAATAAAGTCAGTGAATTCCAACTAACTTAAATAATACGACTAATAAATAGATTATAAGGATGTAATGCAATTAATAATTAGATCAGGTTCAAATTTAGAGGTCATGACATATGAACTTATTTATGATACGATAAACTATTTAAATAATCATTTTATTCTAGCTCATTTATGATTTAATATATTTATTTTATATTTTTCACATTTTAAAAATATTTAATCATATTTTTAATTTGTTAAAAAATATTTAATATTATTTAATTAAAAAATTATTAGTATTTACGTAGATAATATTGTAAACATTTTAAAATATATATTAAAATATATTAAATAAGTGATACAATTATTAAACAAGTAATCCATTTAATAAAGGGATAATGACATATTTCCTCACATTTATCTTAATAAGTAAATACTTTTGAAATTTAAAAAAAAATAGATGCCCCCTAACATTTGAAAAAATAGACAAATACCTCCTTAACTTTTATTTTCGATAATTGACTATTTAACTTATTATTATTTGTGTCGCTAATTTTTTATATAATAATATGACATATATTTTATTTAATTAGAACATTTGAGTCCCTATTTTAATATTTTTTATAATATATTTTTTTAACTGTAACAATTTAATCCTCATTTAATAATTTTTTTACAGTATATTCAAGACTAATAAATTTTTTAATTTATTATTTTAATAAAAAAATTTAAAAAATAGAATTATTAAAAAAATTCAAATAATGAGTTAAATCACACTCATATGTCAAAACATTTTTAATCCTCTTCTTTTACTTTTATAATAATAATTTAATATTTAATTATTAAAAAGATTTAATTGAAATATTTTTAAACATTTTATTTTTACATATACTATATTTATTTAAAAATTATATTACATTCATTATATTTTTTTAAAAATAAATGAAAATATAAATAAAAAAAATAAACAATAAATACATATTATATATTACAAATAAAAATAATCAAAATTTTTGATTTTTTAATTAAAATTAAATTATATTGGTTAATGAGAATATAAAATATATCAAATTACTAATTCTATTAGCAAATGATACTAAATTTTTTCTTTATTTTTTTTACTTTTTTACTTATATTTTTATGATTTTTCTCAAGAAAATATAATAAATTTAATTTAATATTTTAAATTTTTTTAACAATTTTCAAATTCATTACAAAAAAAAGGTTATAAATATAAGTAAAATATTATAATATTAAATTAAAAAAAATTTATTAAAAAAATATATCATAATAACAATATATTATTAAAAAAATTTAAACATATTGTGGAAAAAATGTAAAATGTTTTATTGAAATAACAAATTAAAAATGTATTTAGTTTTGAGTATATTGTGGAAAAAAAATTAAATATGAAAGTAAAATGTTGTAATTAAAAAAAATATATTGTGAAAAATATTAAAATGGGAACTAAAGTGTTATGAGTGTATGAAATATATATTATATTGTTATTATGTAAAAAAATTAGGGACACAAAAGATGATAAGTATAGTAATTAATTAATGGAAATAAAAATAAAAGAATATCTGCCTATTATTCAAATGTTAGGGGACAACTGTCTTTTCTTAAATATTAGAGAGGTATTTGCTTATTAAGGCAAACATCAAGGGATATATATTATTATTCCTTTAATAAATAAGTTGAGTTAGAGTTTTATCTGTTGATACAATTATTAATAATAGATTTGAGTTAATTTAAAATATATTATATCTTTATGTGACATAACCTTAATATGACACGCTAATTAGAATTGTTTACCGTAAAGGAACTAAAATATTCAGATTGATTAAACTATATCCTTATTGTTGTTTTGTCAAAGAGTAGGGATGAAACTGTTATTATCCCTTTAATTAAATAAAATTAAAAAAAATGGAGGCCGAATCTATTTAACGGAGGCGTCAGTTGCGTTGCATAGCAGAGAAAGTTCAGAGACCGGTGGACTCTTGGAGTTCTGTAATGGCGAGTTCCGATCCTCGCAAGTTGATGACGAAAGCCGACAAATTGTAAGCTTCTCCATTTTTAGTATTTATTGATTTATTTATATTTCTACTGAACTTTCTTAGATGATGTTTGGGACGAAACATCAATGGTTTGCAATTTAGGATCAAATGTTGTTAATATCGTAAAATATTAGGGTTGGATGATTTATGATTAGTGAATTGATTCAACTGTATTCAGTTTACTCACTGTTTGACTGATGAATCTAGCTAGCTATAATAAAATAAATGCAACAAATTTTTGTTAAATTTTGTGAATTTATGAGAAATGATTTTCAAAGATTTCATTTTTGATCTGATATTGAGAATTTCTTTACAATTTTTGGTAGAACAAAGCTCAGTCTTACGAGATGGAGTGCTGATTGGAAAAGTGCTACTCAATTGTATGAGCAAGCTGGTAGGTATATTTTTTGTGCGAGATTTAGGTATTTTAACATTTAATGTAGTTTTTGAGTGTTATTATTTGTAGGTTTATTGAAAGATAAACACTTTGTTTGGGTTGATGATTTGCGTTGTTGACACTTTTCTGCTGTAGCTAATGGATTTAGGGTTGCTAAAAATTATGAGCAAGCTAAAATTGCATTCGAGAAAGCTTCGAAAGGACAGGAGATGCTCTCTTCGTATCCTCATCATCATTGACTAATGTTGCCTGTTCAATTACTTGTAATTCAATATCAGTCTTGGATGCATATATTATTCAATATCGTTCCATCCTTTACAAGTAAATCAGACCCTGGGATGCTGCCAAACATATGGAGTCTGCTGCTACTTTTTAGCTAAGGAGCTACATAAATGGAATGAAGTTGCTGACTTTTATAGAAAGGCATCTGAATTGTACATCGAGTGTGGGAGACAACAACCTGCATCAGATGCTCTTGCAAAGGCTGCTCGGTAAATAGATGGTTTTGCCCGCTCTTGTGATCATTACTCTTACTTTTACTTTCTTCTGTTTTTAACAGTAATTTTATTCATGCATAGCTATACTTATTGATGTCCATGGTGATAAAAGAAAAAGTAAGGGAAGATAACTGAAGGTTTATATATGAACTTCAAATTAAGGCAATTTTCATTTGTTATTAAATTCTTGGACTGCATGGAAATTCTGCCACTCTGGAGTATTCATTTGTATCCTGAAATTTATAATATAATAGCCATGACTTTAGTTGTGATGTCTGAATCATGTAATGAATTACTATTGCCAGGAGTTATAGTCGTCATGTTTTCTAAATTGTGTGAGTATATCAAGCCCTAGGGGATGGATTGAGTGGTAAATGACCTATGGATTCAACCAAGAGGTTGGGGGCTCATCCTTGGGTCCTCCTACTTGGGATATTCGTATTCCATGAGTTTTTTAACTACCAGCATTTTAGAGTTCAAAATTAGTCCCTTATTGAATACTAATTGAATAGTGTTCAAAGATAGTCCCCACTTTGAAACTCATTGAACATAGTTTCTCTACTTTTTATTTTTATCTTTTCTTTCAAACTCCATCCGCTGTTAATCAATGCACAAAACTGTACATACACTTGAACACAAAACATTGATCAAGACAATTATAATTATCGTTACTTTGGATAAAACAATATATATATATATATATATATTTGAAAGATTCTAGTGCCACCATATACTCCATTGATATAGCACTAGCTTGTAATGCTTTTCCATGTGTTTCTGCTTTATATATATATATATATATATATATACTTTTTCCTAGTTGCATTCTTATCCTGACAAAGAAGATCATAAACTTGTTTCTTATCTTGAAAACTGGTTGAAATAGTATTCTCCCTCACCCTTGGTAGTGCACTGGAAGATAATGCGCCAGAGGATGCTATTCAACTCTATACCGATGCATCTTCTATTCTTGAAGAGGATGACAAGGAACAAATGGCCTTTGATCTATATCGTGCTGCCACTAATGTTTATATAAAGCTTGAGAAGTAAGAGTCTCTTTCTGATTGTTCTTTCTATTTTTCTTAACACTGAGATACAGAAAAAAGACTATCCTGAATCATTTCTGTGATTCAGGTGATGAAATTTGTAATGTTTCATCTTCTTTGCTGATGTGTAAACCATTGACTTCAAACCTAGGCCTGGTCTACTTTCCGCTGCTCTTGTTCATTTTCTTATTTTGTTAATTATTTTAACTCTATGTGAGACTTTTCTTTTTCCTATTTGGGGTATTCTAATGAATCATGAAAGAAGAAAAACATTTGTGTTTATTCTTGTTACTGGGTCTTTCATGAATATAGTTTAATGTTGTTGTGTCTCACTCTCATGTGTTTATTATAATAGAACCTTATTGTATGGCGTCATTTCCTATAGGTATACTGATGCCGCAACTTTCCTGTTGAGATGGGGCTTAGCAGCTGATAAGTGCAATGCTACCAACAGCCAGTGCAAGGTGTGTAACTTTTGTCATTTGGCTTTCCTCCTTTTAGTAATAGCCACTTCTGCTCTCCTATTAAATTTTCTTCTATTTTGAATTTCTAAAGTATCTCTGATAATTGAGTCCAGTATAGCTCTTGATAAATAATTCTGGAGGTGTTTGCTGTATCTTAATCTCCCTGCCTTTTTACTTTCTACTTCTTATTGTGTGTAACTCATATGATTTAACGACTGTTGGCCTCCACTGATCTAGAAATACTGTCACAATTCAAGCAATCATTGTGCATCTTTATGCTAATGCCTTCAAGAAATATTTCTTTATGCTAATTGACCTTTGCTGATTTCAGGCATACCTTTGTGCAATTATTGTGTATCTTTATGCTAATGACTTCAAGCAAGCAGAGAAATGCTACAATGACTGTTCCCAGTAAGCAAAACTTTTTATACTTCTTGGGCTATACTTATGTATCAAGATTTTTTGTTCACTGTCTGCTCAAGGTAGGATCAATTCTACCAGTTATCACCATTTGGACTTGAATGAATAATTTTGATCCCGATGAAACCCAGAACCGGCTAGGAGATCAGTTTTTTGTTTAATCTTCTTTGTTATAGAAATAACATGGATATATTGGCACATAAGAGTTCAGCTATTGCCGTCTTTTCTTTTCTTTAATATAAAAAATTCTCTTTAGCTGAATAGAGTGCTAAAGGTTCTCCAAATAACAAGAATAATTTCTGTCCACTGCTGTTGAATTTGTGACAGGAAACTATTAATTAATTGGATTTTTTTTTTCTTTTTTTCTTTGGTTGGTTCAATCCTGAGTTTTACTCAAAAATAGGAGAGGGTTTAGATAAAAGCAAAACGAGATAGTTAACTACTGCCTCTTACAGGATTGATGCTTTTCTGAGAAGTGACCAGAATCGTTGTGCTAGTAAACTTCTTTCTGCCTATACGGAAGGTGATGTTGAAGAAATCAAGCGCGTGGCTCAATCAAGCACTATTTCAAATCTTGACCATATGGTAAATATTTAGATCTGTGTGCTCCTTGATTTTTGTTTGAAATGCATCAGGCTGTTTTAATTTAGTGTGGATGCATTATGTTTAAGTACTGGGCATGAGCTTATTAGCATATCCAAGGAAAACCGAAGAGGACACATCAGGTTCCTAATGTGCATAATATCATGTAGTTTTTGGCAAAATATATGAATCACAGGTAGTGTCTAAGTGATTCTAGTACACTTCTTTATTCTCTTATCTGTCATAGCAGTAGAATTACCTTTACCATTACTAGTTCATGTACTGTTAGGGTGTCATTACTGGCAATGCTTGATTTGTCCATCCGTCTCTAGTCGGCCTTCAAATATTTGCTACCGCTTGAAGATGTAGTTCGATACAGCCTTTGAACTGTTCAACATAGTTTCTGTACTCTCCTTTTAGTTCGACAAAATTATATACATTTACATGTTGAGAATTTGTGAGTTCTTGCTGCCTCACACCTTTTATTTGCATTTACTTGATAGCTGCTTCGAAGAAATTTTGGTTTTATGACACCTGTTAATTTATTCTTGATTCGTTTGCCTCTTCTAACTATTCGGCAACTTCAGATCTTTTGTTGCTAGCTCTAGATAATAATGACTTCCATGATGATAAAATAGGCATGTTCAGAGACTTTTAGTTTTGTCATCTGATGAGAACAAATACTGCTCATTGCTGCACTTAGAAAGCATATATTTACCGGAAATGAAATGGTTACAGATCATCAGGCTTGCACGAAAGCTGCCAACAGGAGATGTTAGTGCACTGAAAGCCGGTACTGCTGAAGAGGAAGAACCATTGGATGAGAATGATCTCACATAGTTTCTCATTGTATTGTCGATAATATTTGTTTCATAAATGAGTTGGCTTTGGAGTGTTTATAGCAGCATATATAAAAAATTTTAATAGAAAAAGGGTTTGATGCCATAAGGTATTGTTGTTTCGATTATTGTCTTTATGTAAACATTAATTATAATCAAGTTCAGTTTGTTCAAGTTTTTGGTTAACGGTGTGATAGACATTGCTAGCATTAGCAATCATACATGTGCCATTGCCCATTCATTACCCTCATCTACAAGCAAACAATTTGAATTTATTTTTCTGCTGAACCAACATAAAGGTATATATACTATGTTTTGTAACGAACTGTAACAAAATTGTACACTTTCTTTTTGTTTGAATAAAAGAAAAAAAAAACTTTTTTTTATAATATTACAAGAAAATGACTAATCCCTCTTTAAGGGGTTGTTTGTACTTTAGTTTGAAGTTTGAAGTTTGAATATAATTATTTAGATGTTAAAAAGTTATTTGTTTTTTAATTTATATTTGAATATTTATTAAAAATATTTAAATATAATTAAGTTAAAAATTTTAATTAGCAAATGTTTTAAATAATTTAATATATTTATTTTTAAAAATATATTTATTTTATTAATTTATTTATCTAACAAAATTAAAATTTTATTTAATTATTTTTGACGTATTTCTTTTCCATTATAAATCTCTTTTACTTATTTTCTTAATTATATTTATTTTATACTTTAATTATTGTAATATATTTTTATATTACATAATTATAAGTATATTATAATATGACTTATTATTTTTATTTAATTTTTATATCATTTATTAGAAATTATTTTTTTAAAAAAACATACATCAAACAAATAAATATATACATACTAATATAATTTATTAATTTTTTTATTTATTATTGTACTATTATAATCAAAATTATTATAAATATAAAGTATAATACTTAAAAAGGTATATATATCAAAATATCAATTTTTAGACTTTTTATTTTGTTAAAACAAATAACTTAATATTTATTTTTAAATGTTTTAAAATAAAAACAAGCACATAATTCAGATTTAGATTTTAGTCATATTTAAAGTTCAAACCACCAAAAAAAAAAATGCTACCTAAACCAGAATGAGTAGTTTTTGATATTCATATCTGTTGAAATTAATTATATACTTGGAATATGATTGTTTTAAATGTTTAAGAGGTGTTTGTTTTTTAACTTATATTTAAAAATTTGTTAAAAATATCTTGAATATAATTAAATTAAAACGTTTAACTTAAATACAGATAACTAAATCTGAATGAATAACATATTTTATTTGTCAATAACATATCTTCAAGCATTTTAGATTTTAACTATATTCAAGTTGCCAACAGACTAAATGAATGCTCAAGTTGCAGACAGACTAAATGTCTGAATCTAAATAGTATTTGGTTTGTTTACTTTTTTTAGTTTGAAATATGTTTGTAGAAAAATATATAAGAAAATTGATTGAAAATTTTAGATTAAGCCCAAATGTAAAATATTTCACTTGTTAGAAAAAGTACATTAAAATTATCATGAAGTTAAAAAAAATTAATTAACTAAAATAGATAAATTAAGCCAAAATGTAAAAAATTTCCCCTGTTACTTATTAGACAAAGTACATTAAAATTGTTATTAAGTAAACAAAAAAACTTAGTTAATTAAAATAGATAAATTCAGCCAAAATGTAAAAAATTTCACTTTTTACTTATTAGATAAAGTATATTAAAATTTTCATTAAATTAAAAAAACTTAATTTATCGAAATAGATAAATCCAGCCAATTAAGTATTAAGACAAAACAACAATCTCTTAATTTTATAGTTTTAAAATATCAATGTAGGCTTTGTGGTAAATATATTTAGGGGTAAAAGACTTTTAGGTCCTTAAAATTTGGCATATTAAACTGATCAGTTCGAATAGTTTAAAAAATATCCATTAAAATTCTAATTTATTAGAAAATGATGCAATAATAGTTATTTATCAAAAACAACTATTAAACCTGTTAAATTTGACAAAGTAAAATATATCTATCTAAAATATATTGATAAAATAAATAATAATATTATTTTTATCACTCATTAATAAAATAACACTTTCATTATTTTAAAAAATTAAAAATAACATATAATTTATTTATAGTTAAATGCTAACAGTATAAATTTAGACAATCTTATGAGCTTAAGTGCTTTTAATCTTCTTTTTTTTCTTATTATATTTTATTAGTAGTAATTTAGTACGTAATGATCATAAGAATTTCTAAATAAAAAAATATATAAATTTTATTTAATATAAATATTTACAAATTATATAATTTTCATTGTATTTTTCTAAAGAAATTACCAAGCATATCATTAATACAAATAAAAGAAAATTATTAATACACTATATTTATCATAAATAAAAATAATCAAAATTCTCTATTAAATTTTTAATCAAAATTAAATTAAACTATTAAAATAAGAATATAAAAATATATCTAATTCTCTATTCTGTTAAAACAATACTAAATTTAATTCACATATTATAATGTATTTTTTTATATAAAAAATTTTTCTTTTCTTTTTAATATTGATAAGTACTTCTCACTCATATTTTTCTTTGCAAAATAATTATTTAGATCTTTTCATATTGTTTTCATTTTAATTTGGACAAAGAATCTAGTGTTTTCTCTAAAAGTCAAGGGGTGTATAGGAATATCGCTTATCTAATTAAAATGCCAACAGTAAGTTGGAGCAAATCTAAAAATTTATTGTGATAAAAAATGACAATAATAAAATATTAAGATATGAATTAAACTTACTGTTATATCATTAAAATTAATATAATTTTTAAATGTATCTTAAATGGAATATTATACATATTTTCTTTAAAATTTTTATGATCATCACATATTAAATTATTATCAAGAAACGTAAAAAAAAAAAAAAAAAAGAAAGTTATGAGCATTTTAACATATAAATTTATTTAAATGTATTGTCAACATTTTAATTTAAATAAATTATACTTTATTTCTAAATTTTTTTAAAAATACTATAATATAAACTTTTTTAAGTTTTACATTTTATTCTCTAATATTTGAAAATAACAAGATTAAGTTGTTAATCATAAGAAAATCATATCTTATTTTATTATTTAACTTAAATTTTGATATTAAAATAATAATCTTTTAACATGTTATGCCAACAGAAGATGTTAAGCCTATGGAAGTATCTTCTTATAAAACTTAAAAAGTATCTGGTATACCCTAAATTTTTAGAGATATTTACTGCTTGTACTAAAACTAAGACGGTATATTACTATACATATATAATTTTTTTATACTATTTTTATCAACCAATGGTTGATAAGGATTTGCTTTATTTAATTTTAACATTTTAGTCTCCGATATGTTGTAAATAACAATAGAGATAACAAAATGGGCCGATGAGATCCACTCTCGTCCTTATCCCTTCATTAAAAAAAGAAAAAAAAATTCTTGACTTGCTTTGTTTCCTATTTATCTTAATATTTTGTATAGAGAAACAAATAATTAGTGCCCCAAAATTTAAATATTTTGTATAGAAAAACAAGTGCCCCAAAATTTAAATTTATGTTTGGTTAAGATTCTTATGACCAAATTCCTCATTTAAGAATTTCATTACTTCTCATAAAAAAAATACATACTATAGTTACACATGTTTGTATGAATCAAAAATTAATTTACAGTGATAAGAAGTTATTTATAAGTTATCAACTTAATTAGTTGCATTGCATAACCTTTTAAAATGTAAAACATTAATTCAACTTGAATCCAAAAATTTCCAAAAAAAAAAAAAATCAAATGCAAGGATTAGAGTTTACAAAAAGCCAAACTCAAGAGGGAGGTGGCAATTACAAATTGTTATGGCCAAAAATGCTATTGGTGATGGCGGGAAAGTGCTATTGGTTATCATGTTTAGTGTTTTGAAATTAGAGTTAGACTTGGGAATTATTTTGCAACCAGACTCACTCAAGCTTGTAAAGCTCGTTATTTTACTAATCGGATTGACCCGAATTTTATCTTAATTCGGCCTGAGACATATTTAGGACTAGATCTTAGATTACGGGTTTTGTGCGGGCCGAACCGGATTTAGACCTTTTTGCTAACCTTAGTTGAGAGTTTAGATAACCCCATTATGGTAGACCTCAGATATTAACTCAAAATATTATGAAATACCTCTTGTTATCATACAGGGATGTTTGCTCTTAAATTGAGGAAAACCATCATGCCAAAGCATTGGTGGCTACTTCAATATAAACATAATGAGATTAAAATAAAAAACGGGTTTTCAATGAGATTAAATCAGTAGTCTCTAATTAATGACATTAATGAAATCCAATTCAAATTAATCTAGGGTCAACTTCCACGTTACACAACTTCCAGTAAAGCTAAATAATCACCTGATAAATATTGCATCTCTCCACAGAGGAAGCCATGAACATGATCTTTCATTCTATCAGCAACTTGAGTTACAGCCCCAAAACCATCAGAGAAAGCAGTAGCCACATCAGAGTCAAGCTTGAATCCTTGAGGTGATAGTTAGAAACAGAGATACGTTTTCCATAATTAAAAAACTAATCCGAAATTTATAAATGTAGCACAAAAAACAAGGGTTGTAAATAAGAGGTTTCTGACTTTTGGTTGCACCTGAACATGCCAGCCTTCACAATAGCAAATCATAACTTTTGAGATCTCTGAGTGGTAAAAATTAAAGGAATTCAATTTCACAAGCCTTGGAACCTCTTTTAAACCTTAACAACTTTTGAGAAAGCTTAAGCTTTTCCTGCGAAGTCATTTCCCCCGATATAACTTTCATTCTTTCCAAAACTTCACCATTCTTTAAACAGTACTCAATTAGATCATTTTCACCTTTTTCGCCTGTAAATTACCTCATTTCAATTTTCTTGACATTTTACAGCAAACAAGAGGGCACAAACCACGGTTCATGCAATCCATATGGCTGATTGATAACAGGTTGATGAAATCCCTCATTACAAAGAATAAACATATCAGAAAACAAATTAACTGCTGTTTGGTTCAATAGTTCATCATATTTTCACTTTTTGAGAGACAAAAACTTCTAAGTTAGTCTTCTGAGGATAACAAGAAGCTGTGTCCATTTACATGATCCAGCATTTACTGCCAAACAGGTCACACTGGGAAATGTAGGCCAATCTTTTGTATTATAGTCTTTAAGGTCCTTCCGTGGAGAAAAAAAATAAACTTAAACCACTAGATTGAAAAGGAATATGCATGTAAGATTAATAGAAAATATGAGACCGACTTATAAAAAGAAACCAGAAAAAATATGGATGTAAGAATATGCATGTAAGATAGCCGAAGGATATCATGGAGTGGATTGAGATAGAACTAACCATCATAGTGTTAGAAGAGAGGGACAGGCATTTGGTTTAACCGACACCACTCTGGAACTGTTGTATGTGGGAAGCTGGACTCCTTTTCCATCCGTTACAGAAAATATCAATAGTTACTTCACATGATGAATGCAGTTCATCCACTGTATAGGATAACAATATATCTTCTTGGACATCAAGGGCATTCAAGATTTGGAGCCCTAATCATAACATTGTGCTGATTATCGATTAAACCTTCTAGAATGACCCTTATGCCTAACCTCTTCAAAGTAGAGGACAAAATGACAAAGTCGCCAGAACATCGTCATTGAAATGTCCAATTATTTTCAATTCTTCAATCACAGGACAACTAGAAAAGAGCCTCTATGTGAGGCTATTTTCAGGATAAAGTATTTCAACAAAAAGAGTCTTCAAATTTGGCAAAAACACTTCAGAGGAAGGAATCTTGATAACAAAATTTAAGTGAAGTGATAAGTGCATAAAAAACGTGTTTATTATTCAATTTTAAACTTGATTTATTTGTTTAATCTTCAAGGCTCATTGGTATTTGATGTGTTTTGGTTGCATTTTACAGAAAATGATAAAATTAGCCATCTACAGTGAATTCGGTTAAAAAAAGAACATATTTGGGGACCAAATCACAAGAAAATTAGGGATGAAAATGCAAAACAGTCGGGGACTAAAATGCAAAGCCACAGGGACCTAATTGCAAGAATTTCAAAATATGGAGAAGAGCTGTGCATGGCACGACGACGACACACATTCTGTGGCCATGGGTAGGATGGGTTTGTTTAGACGTCTTTTTTGGATTAAATCTCAGCCCTTAGATGAGTTTTGGATGACTTGATTTGGGAAAACCTAGGGTTATATATTTTGGAGGTTTAAGGAAAAAGGCAACCACTTTTGGAAAGGGAAAAGCTTGGAAGAAAAGGAAGGTGGAGATAGAGAGAAGCTAGAGAGAAAGTTGTTTAGGAAGGAAGAAAGAGAAGAATGGAAAGAAAGAGCTCTCCAACTTAGTTTATCTCTATACTCTTATCCTATTTATTGTATGAAATTTAGCATTTGTGACTATTTGCATATATTGAGGATGATTGAACTTGAGAACGTTGATTATGAACTCTTTTTTATGAGTTGCTAAATTTAATAATTAGGGCAATGGTTTAATCTTTGGAAAATATCATGTTCTGATTGTTGTGTTATTTTTTATTAATATATTATGTTGCATGTTTATCAAGAACTTAATGCGATTAATTAACTAACCATTAATTAATTTATTTATGGACCAATGAGTATTGAGAAATATTTATTGTATTTAGATTGGTTGATAAACACTATAAATTGTATTGTATGTTGAATAGAAATGTATCAATGTGGTTTGTATATTAAGTTTAATGATTATTATTGCCCGTAATGCATTTCTATTTATTTTGTGTTTACATAGAGATATAGTAAGTGTATAAATGAGAAGTAGATTCGATTGATCTCGAGAGAAATAGTCGAATAAGTTAGAATAATCAAACTAGCAATATAGAGATTAATCGGGATAACACAACTTGAAAAATTAGGTGTAAGTAAATTGAATTAAATCATTAGCACTATATATTACTTTTATTGAAATTTCCCTTTTTAATTGTGTGTATTATATTGTAATTATTTGAATTTCTTTTAATTTTTCGTATCACGTCATTTTTGATTCTTCAAATAAATTTAAGAAACACTATTTTCGGTAATTAATCGGTTATTACTTATTGTGGGAATGATACTCTACTCACCCTATATTATTTCTGTGCGACAACGCACACTTGCATTCGTCAAATTTCGTAATAAGTTTTTGGTGCTGTTGCCAAGGAGTATTAAGTCCTTTTAATATCGATTTGGATTGATCTTGAATTTACTTTCAAGTTTTATTTTTGGTTTTATTTTAGATGTTTCCTTTGGTGCATCAGAAAAGTGAAAGGAGACAAATATCACGGTGACTGCAAACTAGCACCATGAACAAAATGTTAGAGATAATGTTAGGGTCGAAGACCAATACGCTTTGAGAGAATATGCTATTTTAACAATTAACGACGCCTCAACCAGCATAAGGAGACCAACCATTCATGCCAACAACTTCGAAATCAAGCCAGCCATCATTCAGATGTTCCAAACCTCAATTTAGTTCAATGGGATGGCACATGAAGATCCGAACGCCTATATTGCAAATTTCTTGGAGATTTTGACACCTTCAAATGTAACGATGCGTTGGATGATTCGGTGAAGTTGAAGCTATTTCCATTTTCACTGAGGGACAAAGTGAAGTGCTAGTTGAGTTCACTTTCTCCTAAAACCATCACCACTTGGGAAAATTTGGCTAAAAAATTTTTCGCAAAGTTCTTCCTTTCGGCAAAGACGGTAAAGTTAAGGAATGACATCATTACCTTTTCCTAACATGAAATGGAGTCATTATATGAGGCATGGGAAAGGTACAAGAATATGATAAGAAGATGCCCATATCATGGGTTCCCTAAATGGCTTTAAGTTCATATATTCTATAGTGATTTGGGAAGTTCAACTAAAACACTTGTAGATGCAATAGCAAGAGGTGTATTAATGGGAAAAACTTTTAATGAGGCTTATGATTTGTGGAAGAGATGGTCATCAATGTATAACAATGGCCAACTGAGCATTTGACATCGAAGAAAGGTTTTGCAATTCATGAGGTTGATCACCTTATTGTACTTACTACTCAATTAACTACATTGACTAAGCAATTTGGAGCCATGATATTCAATGCCATTCATATTTCACCTATGATTTTTGAGCTATGTAATGGTAATCATCTTAGCATCAAATGCCGAGTTGGTCATCCTACTAGTGGAGCTTTGATTGACGTTAAATATGGTGAGTTGACACTAAAGGTGAATGATGAAGAGGTTAAGTTTAACATTTTTCATGACATGAAATCTTCAAATAAGCCAAGTACTTACAATAGAGCAAATGTTATTAACAGTTATGTGGTGGATATTCATGAAGGTAAGATGGAGGAATTTCAAAATAAGGTATACAAAAATGACAAAATTTGTAAGGAGACAAAGGAGTGGTATGATAAAATGGTTCTTGAGAGATATTTTGCACCAGGTCATTGTGTTTTATTATTCAACTGAAGATCAAAGTTGTTTTCACGTAAACCTAAGTCAAGATGATCAGGTTTGTTCATGATTGCAAAAATACTTCCCTTTGGTATGGTTAAATTAAAAGATAAGAATAGACATTTTTTCGAGTCAATGACAAACAGTTGAAATACTACTATAGAGAAGAGGAAAAAAAATAAGGCGAAATTCCTCTCAAAGATTTTATTTGATTGAGGAAGAACTTTGTCTAACTGAAGACGTTAAACTTAGCGCTTTTTGGGAGGCAACCCAAGTTTTACACCTTTTGGTAGTTCAAATTTTCATTTGAGTTTTTTGTATTTCGTCTAAATTTTGTTTAATGATACTTTTTTTGTTTTTGTACTGGTGGAGAAAATGCGGAGGTTCAGATTCGTTTTAGATAGTGTTCAAGGTGTTTTGATGTGTGACCTAGGCTGAGAAGCAAGTGCGAGCAGTAACTATAGCGTGCCCGTGCAGGTGTAGGTAGAATGCGCAATGCAACTGAGTAGTGGGAGTGCGTGGTCACCCCTACGCCCAGCAAACACAAGTGCGTGGGCAAAATACCTAGTGCGCCCACGTATCCTTTGTTTTTAAACCCCCCTCCTTTGTTTGTTTTCCTTCACCTATTGCTTCAGTTGTTTTTATATTTCTTCTACAATTTTAAGCTACTTCTTCATTGCAAAAACTCATATTGCCACCATACATTTAAATTTCCTTCCACTTACTCTTTCTCAAAACTAAGTACACTTCCAAGTTTCAAACTCACCCAACAAACCACTACCCATCTGAAAATCAAAATACCCAAAATTCCTCAATATTGTAGCATTTGGAAAATTGTGTTCAATGCAAAGAATTCAACCTCAATGTTAAGGATTTTCACAACAAATTCAAGTCTATTTGTGTCCAATTTTGTTTTTTGAATTGAATTTATGGTGAAAAGTTAGAATTATGGAACTTTGGTGGAAGGTGGAAGAGTTAGGTTGTTGAATTTAGTGAGATTTAAAGTGGATGTTGTAGATTGATTGTTATTTTAGAAGTGAATGTGTTAATTGTGACAATTTTTTGGGTGAAAATTGAAGGATTGAAATTGAAATTGGGTGGGTTGACAAAAATGCACACCAAGTGTTAGACAAAATGTTTGAATAAGTTTTAACGTAAAAATCTTAAGTTTGATTATCATTGGGAAATATTTAGAGAGTATTCTAAGAGTGAAAAAAAGGTAACACAAGTGGTTTAAAGTGCAAAAGAGGGGATAAGAAAAGTGTGTATGACAAGTGTTCAGTGAATTGTGGAAAAGAGATTTTTAAGTAATAATGGCACCGAATTTGCTTCCTATTTACAAAGCCTAAGCTCTAATGCAAAACTCCCACCACTTCTATAATTTTCACCTCCTGAAAGAGATGAGGCGCAATGGGAAGCAAGATTTCTATATCTAACTTCTCAGGTATGATTTCCTTTGATTATCTTTAATTAAACATTAAGGACAATGTTTTGATTAAGTGTGGGGGAAGGAATTTTGGAAGTACTTTGTTGAATGCAATGAGTTTTCCATTAATTACACACAAAATCTCTTTAGGTTTAAGTTTTATTTGTCATGTTTTAGGAGTTTTCATTTGTTTGTTTGGTAATATTGAGTTTGTTTATTTTAAGTCCTTTCTTTTCTTGGCTCTTATAAATATAGTCCTTTTCTTATGAGATTAGAATTGTTTTGTTGAGCTTGCTTTTGTTTTGGTTGAATGGAAAGCCAATGACATTATTTTGATTGCCAATACTTAAATTGTGAAAAATGATAAATATTGTCCTAAGTCATTGTATTTGATTTCTCAATAAATTTATTTTATTAAAGGAGTCCTTTAAAATCTTTGAGCATCACGTCACAATTGCTTGTTGTTTGGAAATTTAGAAAAAGTTTATGTGATCTAATAAGGATGTTGAACCTTAGTGAACTCTAAAACTTAGTTGATGGTCACTTGAGGCAAATTTATAAAGAATATTTCATTAGAGAAATGAATTAGGCCATCTTTAGAGCGTTTGAGCCTTTCAAGCTAACCTAAAACCAATTAATCTTAGTTTACCCCTTTTGAGCTTAATTTTCCTTATTTTACCCTTATAACAGTAAAAATAAACCAAAATTCATGGCTCTTTGTTTTATCACCCTAAGAATTTCCATCCTTTTTAAGGTTATTCAATTAAGGGAGGTGAGATAGAGTATGAAAAAATAAGCCATTATCTTATTGAGTAACTAGGTCTCACGCCTAAGTAAGCGTAAAGAACTCGCGTCAAAAGGTAAGCATAAGGCCAAAATAAAATAAAGAAACCCAAAATCTTACTGAATAACTAGGTCTCACGTATAGATAAGCGTAGAGAACTCATGTCAAAAGGTAAGAGTAGGGTAAAAATTTGAAAAAAAAATGATATAAATAAATAAGTGTGGGGGTGTGCTTATTCTCGCACACAAAAGATGTTGAATAGAAAATAAAGAGGTGAACAAAGAAAAGAAGCATTGGATTGAAGAAAAACTTCTTGGAGGATTAAGATAATTAGGGTGTTGGAACTTCGCTTAAAGGATCTAAAATCCCTTACCTTAACCTTGACCTATCATTATAAGTCATATAAATCCTATGGATCCTTAATGTAATGTCCTAATCCATTAGTAAAGAGTGACTTGAAGACTAAGTGTATAGAGTTCTCTAATCGTTCAAATTGAGCTTAAATGTGAGCATAATCTAATCTGAATTAACAGATAATCAAGCATGAGTGGCAATTCACACATGCATAAGGAACCCTTAAATAAAATAATTTTTGTTCTTTAAGTCAGATTACGGGACAAATGACTAAATTTTGAAAGTTTCCTCAATTTAAGTATAACACTTGATTTATAAGGCTTGATATTGTTTTGACAAAAACCTTGCACAATTGTTAATTAATTTCAATTATAAAATCTTCTTGGATAATTTTTTCCTATCTCTTTTTCATATTGGTTTGATTTGCTTGAAGACAAGTAAACATTCAAGTGTGGGGTTATTTGATAAGTGCATAAAACACGCGCTTTCATTCACTCTTAAACTCGATTTGTTTATTTAATCTTCTACCCTCATTAGTATTTGATGTATTATGGTTGCATTGCATAGAAAATGAGAAAATTAGCCATTTAAAGTGAGTTCGGTTAAAAAAAAAATGATGTTTGGGGACCAAATCGAAAGAAAATCAAGGACGAAGATGCAAAACAATCGGGACTAAAATGCAAAGTCACAGGGACCTAATTGCAGGAATTTAAAAATATAGAGAGGAGCTGTGCATGGCGCGATGGCGTGATGACGCCATTCATTCTACACATGGGCAGAATGTGTGGCATGACCGTGCCATTAAGTAGCGTAGTCACCCTATCCTTGTTAACTATATTGTGCTATTGCGCCGTTTGAGCACTCTTGTGCTTGATGGGTTCGTTTGGACATCTTTTTGGGTTAAATCTCAACCCTTGGATGAGTTTTGGATGGCTTGATTTGGGAAAACTTAGGGTTATATATTTTAGAGGTTTGGGAAAAATGATAGCCACTTTTGGAAAAGAAAAAGCTTGGAAGAAAAGTAAGGTGGAGATAGAGAGAAGCTAGAGAGAGAGTTATTTGGGAAGAAAACAAGAGAAGATTGGGAAGAAAGAGCTTTCCAACTTAGTTTATATCTATAGTCTTATCTTATTTATTATATTAAATTTAGCATTTGTGAATATTTGAATATGTTGAAAGTGATTGAACTTGAGAAAGTTGATTGTGAACTCTTTTTTATGAGTTGCTAAATTTAATATCTAAGGAAAAGGTTTAATTTTTTGAAAATATCGTGTTATGATTGTTGTGTTATTTTTTATTAATATACCATGTTGCGTGTTTATTAGGAACTTAATGTGATTAATTAATTAGCCATTAATTAATTGATTTATGAACCAATAAGTATTGAGAAATTTTTATCGTGTTTAGATCGGTCGATAAATACCATAAATTACATATTGAGTAAAGATGTATCAATATGATTTGTATAGTAGGTTCAATGATTATTATTGCTGGTAGGGCATTTCTATTTATTTTGTATTTACATAGAGATATAGTAAGCGTGTAATGAGGAATAAATTCGACTGATCTCGAGAGAAACAGTCAAATAGGTTAGAATAATCAAATTAGCAATATAGGGATTAATCAAGATAACACGAAAGAATCAGGTGTAAGTAAATTGAGTTAAATCATTAGCTCTACATATTACTCTCATTGAAATTTCCCTTTTTGATCGTGTATATTAAATTGTAATTATTTGAATTTCTTTTAATTTTTCGTACCACATCATTTTTTGTTCTTCAAATAAATTTAATAAAAAGTATTTTCAATAATTAATCGGTTATTACTTCTCGTGGCAACAATACTCTGCGCATCCTATATTATTTGTTTGCGACAACGTGCACTTACGTTCGTAAAATTCCGCAACACGAAGCACTGAGGCAACTCAATACTATCCTCATGGTTAAGATTAAGTTCGATCCCACGAATATTTTGCATAATTGCAGTGGAAAGCCAGGAGTTCAAACAAGCTGGATACCTAAGATTGAAACATATATATGAGAAAAAACTTGTTAATGTCTACCGAGTGCGAAAGAACAAGCACCCTGTTTACAAAATTCTCAAACTTAGTGGAAGCATCGTTAGTTAAATCATGGGTACGCATGTACTCTAAGCATAGCCTATCATCAAAGTCAAAATTGACAATTGAAGTCCAAACAAGCTTCCATCTAGAAGACAGAATGGATGTTGCAACCGCATATTTTGTGGGTAGAAATGATAAAATGTTACAACCGCATATCCTGTCTTCTTTATCTTCATTCCTCACTTTTAAGTCTATTTGATTCTCTATCCATTCCTCAATCTTTCTCCACGAAAATTGTCAATCAACCTAACAGATATAAACATAGTGTTAGTGTTACGGCTTGGAAAGAAGGCAGTTTGTTGGGTTTTAAAAATTCGGTTTTCCATAAAACTCCCATCAGTCCTCTAGAGAATAGACAGACAATGTGGAATCTTCATTTTTATACTCAACCCACAATTGCTCATAAATTAAAATTCCCAACAAGAATATGATAGATTATCGTGAACAAGATGAAGAGAAATAGGACCTGATTAAAGAGAAACCTCTGAGAAGCAAAAGATGGCGAAACCACTGGCTGTAAGATTATGAAGCTGATTCGAAAGAGGAAGAGAATACAAAAGGGGTTGCAGTCTCGCATCGTGATACGCTCTGCTCTTCCGGTGATTATGCTCTGCATTTCTAGAAGGGTAAAGTACATTTTAGTCCTTGGTCTAATGTCTTTACGTGCCCTAATAATTTTCAAATATATTCCTCAAAGTTTTAATTTATTAAAAAATAACAACTATGTCCCCATCAATAATAATTATTTAAAAAATAAATAATAAATCTTTAAAATTTAAGAAAATACGATATATTTATAAAAAATATATTAAATAAATAAATAATATATTATTTTTCATAGTACATTAATAATTAAATATTTTTTGATATATTATAAATTTATTATTTTATTTACATTTATAAATATATATACATATATTTTATTTTTAATTACAATATAATCATAAATTTTTATTATAAATTTGCTCTAAAATAAATAAATTTATAAATTTTTATATTTTATTAATAAATTGATAATTTTATAGTTTTTTTTTTTAATTTTTATTAATTACGAATGTGTAATTTATTTTTATTTAATTTCTCACAAATAATTACAATACAATTATTATATTATTAAAATAGTATTGTTTTTTATTTAATTATTTTCTTTTATATAAATATATATATTATATTTTCTCAATTTTAGAGATTTATATGTTAATTTTCTCAAATAGATATTATTATATAAATGTATAATTGTCATTTTTGAAACTATAGAGTAATAAATCTTTGGAAAAAAGAGTGCTTCTTAAAATAAAAAATTTTAACTTTTAATTTTTTTAAATTGTCTTTTTTTTCTGGAAATCTTAAAAGGCTTGCTGGATATTGATCAGTTAAAACACATCTTTTGTTTTTTTATCTTTAATAACTTAAAAATAATTTAGTTTTAAATTATTATTAGCAATAGTATAAATTTGCCAAGCAATTTATTTTATAATAATATTTTTATCCTTAAATTTTGGCAAACTAATAAATTAGGGTATTGTTTATTCAATTTTAACATTTTAATTTTTGATATATTGTAAATAATAATACTGAGAAAGTACTATTGTTTACTGTGTTTTGTGTTTAGAAATTAGAATTGAATTAGGAATTTAAAATGTGAAAGAAAAGGTTATTTTCAACTTTACTGAATATTTATTGACAAACTTCAAATATAAATATATTTTTATTGCCAATAATAATATACATTCTTTCTGTTAGTTTATTTTTGTTAAACTTAACTAATTAAAAGATGATAAAGTAATTACATAAAATCAAAATAATAAAAGAATTATTTTTCTTATTTTGTACATATTTCTTTCTCATCCTTTCTTCCAAATACTAAACAACAAATTAAGGTTTACTATTTCAATTCCAATAAATTTTATCTCCAAATTGATAATCTTACAAATTAAATCAAGAAATTTAAATTAATTTGATATATTTATTTTACAATCAAACGATTAATTTCAAGAAGAAAATAGTTATCACCATAGCAGCTGCACGTAGGCCACGTTGTTGAGCCAAAACGTAATGTTCTAAAATTTGGGAGGCTAAATAATAAATATATAATTTAGAAGGATAAAATCAACAATTTTTAATGAAAATTTCAAAATTTTTTTGTCCACGGCAGAGCTCCTGTAGGCCCCAAGGTGACTCCACCACTGTTTATATGGCAGCCTTACATGGCCGTGCAAGACCGTGTGGTGGTTCTAATAGTCGATAAATCCAACAAAAATATAAAAATGAGAGAGAAGAGAGAACAAAGGTAAAAGAAAGAAGAGGGAAAAATACTATTGTTATTATTCTTAATAGGGACAATTTTGTAAATTTATAAGACGTGTTAGATATTGCCGAATTTAAAAAAATAGGAAGATATTCTTAAACTAAACTTCCGAAAGTTTGACTTGTTAAATTATTATCATTTTTATTCTTAAATTTTAGTAAAATAATAAAATAAAAATAGTATACTTATAGTTAATAATTTAGTCCCCACTATTTATAGCATTTAGAGACTAAAATATTAAATTTAAAAATTTTAATTTATTATTTTAAAAAATTTTAGAAACAAAATATAATTATTTAAATTAAAATGTTAACAATGAATTTAGATAAATTGATATATTAAAATGTTCCTAACCCTCTTATGTTTTTTTAGTAATAGTTTAGTAGGTAGTGATCATAACGGTTTTTAAATAACATATATATAACATTTTATTTAATATATCTATTTAAAAATTATATTATTTTCTTAAAAATATTATCAAACATATAATTAATATAAATTAAAGAAAATATAAATTGACACTATATTTATTAAAAAGAAGATAATCAAAATTCTCTTTTAAAATTTTTAAATTAAAATTGAGTAATATTATTAAATAAAAAATAAAAATATTTAAATTTAGTGTTGTAACCAATTAAATTAACCTTCTCTTTTTAGGTAATAGTTACATGTTACATATCAAATCAATCTTAAAAGGACTAATCTATAGACTTGTTTCTTAGTACTTGTATGTATGCTTACCCAAAACCCTAATTCAAACACACAAAACTTGACTACACAATTAGGTTTAGAGTAGAACCCCCATGAAATTCACGCACCAATATTTCATTTCTTTCACTTATAAATATATAATATAACGTAACCCTAACTCAATTAAAATCATTCATTACAATTCAATGGCTTCTCTTTCTCCTCTCATTGTTCACTTGTTTCCTCTATCTTCAACCCCAATTCTTTCCACCTTCATTTTCTCATCCGGCGCCTTCGGCCGGCGCCTTTTGTACCCGAAAATGCCATCAACGATGAAATTTGGTTAAGATACTTCAGCAGGGAAGACAAGCTGATGATGCCGCCTCCGAATTACATGTTGCTAACATTTTCGATTAGTTTTTCAAGAGCCCAGGTTGACGCCGAGCCCGGTGCAGGCGATTGACGGCAACTTTACTCTGAGCTTTCTTCCATTGCCTTCTCTTCCAATATACTTCAAGTTTTTTTCCACACGCATTTCCCAAGGATTTAAACTTGTAATTCTAATTGCAATAATTTTAAATGCTTATTATAGTTAGTGCAAGACATTTTGGCTATTATACATAAGCGAACTGTGAAATTGTGATAATTTTAAATGCTCATTACAGTCAATACAAGATATTTTGGTTATATCAATATTATATTGAAAATTTACCAGAAATCACGAATTTTAATTGAGTCGAATCTATTACCACTCTAAACATTTGCAATTAATTTTGGGCTCCACTTTTAGTGGATAGCAAACCCCACTAATCGCCTAAAATATCTGTAATTAATTTTGAAACCCACTTTATAGTAGATAGTGAAACCCACTTATACTGGAAGCCCACTTTTGAGTAAGAATAAATTAAATTTGTCTACATTCTAATATAATGAATAATTGACTCTACTTATAGTGAAGGACTCACCTTTGAATGGAGTAAGTCCCTTGCCAATAGTGGTCCTCTCAAGCTTAATTTTTAATGGTACTTGAAAGCTAGTTCTTAGCAGAAATAACAAAACAATAATGGTGTTTAAGGGTGAAATTGGTATAGTGTGGCCAAAGAGATCAAAGAAGATATCAAGATTGTAGATATTGAACTGCGAAGAGCCACAAGAAAATTTCTTAGGAAGGATGGTATTGATGGAATCATAAAGATAGATGTCACTTCTAATATTTAGATATTAGACATGGGTATGCTTGCAAAACTAGCTAAACAATGAAAGTAACATGGTATTAAGTGAAAATTATAGTTGTTATTCCCAGTTGCGGATAAACTTTACGTGGATTTCATATGAAAAATGCTGTTGAAAAGTAACCTTTTCTTCTTAAAACAAAAAAAAAGAAATTAGTCGCTTTAATTTACAAATTATGTCCTAATTTATTATTTCTTTAAAATTTAAGGGTACAAATATTATTATCTAAAACATTACTAACAACACATCGAAATAAACTTAAATAACTATTTTGCAAAAAAATAAGAGTTAGAAGTATTCACAAAATATTAAAAAGAAAAAGAAAATTTTTAGATGAGACAAAAATAATAAATTATAATATATGAATTTAATTTAGTATTATGTGTTAATAGTATTAATGCAATTAAGAATTGAATTATTAATTATTATTTATAATTTAATTTAATTTTAATTATCTTTATTTGTAATAATATTATATGTATGCACTTCCTATATTTTTTTTATATTGATTGTGTTTGATAATTTTTTTAAAAAAATATAATGGATGTAGTAGATTTTTTAAAAATAGATATATGAAAATAAGATGTTAAGTATTAAAAACTATTCTGATAATCACATATCAAATTAATATTAAGAAAGTCAAAAGAAAGAGAACTAGAAATATTTTATACTTCTACACGATTGATTATTATATTTATTATTTATAAAAGCTGAATTGTACAAAATTAGGAAAAGAACATACATGTTCCTATAATTTGGTCTAATGTACCGATTAGTCAATAGTTTTAAAAATATCTCCACAAGTTCTAGTTTATTTTAAAATAGCAATTAAACCCTCATCAGTAATAATTATTTAACAAAAATTATTATTAAATTTTTAAAATTTTAAATAAATAAAAAAATATATTTATCAAAAATATATTAAGAACATAAATACAATATTATTTTATAGTATATTAATAATACAATATTTATGAACATATCATAAGTTTGTATATTTTTATAAATAATATAAATAATACTTGCTAATATATTATAACTAAAATATAAATTTATTTATTTTATAATATGTTAACAATTTAATATGAATTAAGTATTAGAAAAATAAATAAAATAAATCACAATAAATATTAATATATAAATAAAATATACCATATTACAATACTTACGAGTATATTACAATTTATATTGTGTGTGGCTAAAATATGTTATATATTTAATATATATAAAAACATAATAAAAATAAAATATATTATTTTATAAAATATACAATTTTATAATATATTTAAATATTATATTATTAATGTATTTTTTTTTAAATGTATTATATTTTTTAAAATTTTTAAAAATTTAATAATAATTTTTGTTGAATAACTATTACTAATAAAGTTGTAATCGTTATTTTAAAATAAATTGAAACTTATATGAGTATTTTTTAAACTATTAGGACTAATTAATATATTAAACTAAATCTTAGAAAACTACATGTCCTTTTTCGTACAAAATTATCGTATCATTAAATTAATATATTTCACTAATATTCTTAAATTTAAAAATAATTTTTTAATAAATATAATTATTATTCTAGGTTATAAATTTAGCATCGTTTTTGTTGTCTCATTATAGTTGTAATTATTGTTAACCACTTTTCAAAAAAAATTCATCAATAAGGGAAGGCAATTTTAATCAAATTTTTAACAATTAAACAAGAAACAACCATTGCAACAAATGATATGAGCTCTAAGAATACTTTTACAAACATATATTTTTTTTGCTTTTGAATATTACATTTGCAATTTACAACTACTAACAATCGGTCAGAAATCTATTGAAAATTTATATGACATAGTTGTAGTACACCTTTGATAATTGCTCAAAGTGAAATATTTACCCTCGTAACAGAGGCATGCCTATCCTCAAATTCAGGAAAAAGCCTCCTTTCAGAAGGTTTGAGTTCTTACCAACAGGGCGAAGCCTTGGTGGCTACTTCTATACTAACATAACGAGATTGAAAACAACATGGTTTTTCAATGAGATTAACTCAATAATCGCTAATTAACAACATTAATGAAATCCAATTCAAATTAATGTAGAGTCAACTTCCAGTAAAGCTAAATAATCACTTGATAAATACTGCATCTCTCCATAGAGAAAGCCATGAACACGATCCTTCATTCTATTAGCAACTTGAGTTACGGACCCAAAACTAGCAGACAAACCAGTAGCCACATCAGAGTCAAGCTTGAATCCCTGAGGTGATAGTAGAGTTGGCAAATTTCCGAGTTCGGGCCGCATTTCAAAAAACCCGGACCGGACCCAGTTTTAATTATAAATGTTCGGGCTTGAGCTTGGGCCCGGATTTTAATTATAAAATTCAAGCTAAAGCCCGGCCCGGACTATAAATCCAGGCTTCTAAAGCCTGCCTACATATACAAATGTTTAGGCTTGATTTTGTTAATTTTTAAATTTTTTAATTTAAATTTTATATAAATTCTATTTTTTTTTGTAGCAAATATTAGCTGAATAAAATAAAACAACTAAAATTCTACAAAAATTATTTTTTTCCTTACTAATGAGGTTAGTGAATTCTTAAAAATATTATTTACAATTTCTTAAAATATAAAATAATAATTAATAATATGTATAAATTTGTTTTTAGACTTATTTTAGATCATAACCCACAATTAATTATATTCTTAATTAGCACTTAATAATAAGTTTTAATGTGAGATTAAGCAAAAATATTTTGTTTTCCACATTGTCCAAAATAAAGTAATAATAAACTAAGAAATAAATTTTGATTTTGAAGCCGAATTCTGAACTAATCCAGATTTTAAATAAAATCCCGGATCCGAGTTTTAAAATTGTAACTCGGATTCGGCCCGAAATAAATTTCATTTCAAGTTAAACCCGAACCCAAATACCGGACTTTTCCCGGGCTGGACCGGGCCCGGGCTTTTTTGCCATCTCTAGGTGATAGTTAGAAATAGAGGTATGTTTTCGACAACTGAAAAACTAATCTGAAATTTATACATGTAGCACAAAAATAAGGGTTGTAAATAAGAGGTTTCTAAATTTGGTTGCACCTGAACATTCCAACCTTCACAATAGCAAATCAAAGTTTCTTGATGGGAGCCATAGAGCGATCTCAGAGTGGAAGAATTACTTCTATCAGCAATTTCACAAGCCCTGGAACCTCGTTTAACCCTTAATAACTTCTAACAAAGCTTAAGCTTTTCCTGTGAAGTCATTTCCCCTGATATAACTTTCATTGTTTCCAAAACTTCACCATTCTTTAAGCAGCACTCAATCAGGTCAAGTCACCTTTTTTGCCAGTAAGTTCCCTCATTTCAATTTTCTTGACATTGGACAGCAAACAAGAAGGCACAAATTATTTATTAAAACAATAGGGTAAGGTACATTTTAATCCTTGGCTAATCTATTTACGAGTCTTAATAGTTTTAAAATACTTCTAAAAATTTTCATTTATTAAAACATAATAATTATATTCCTATCAATAATAATTAGTGCAAAAATAATTAACAAATCTTTAAATTTGAGAAAGTGTAATATATTTGTATAAAATATATTTTATTTATTTGATTATTATTTCATGATGCATTGATATTAAATATTTGTTGATATTATAAATTTATTATTTTATTATTCTATTTATATTTATAAATATATATACATATATTTTTATTTAGATTACAATATAATCATAAATTTTTATTATAAATTTGCTCTAAAATAAGTAAATTTATAAATTTTGTATTTTATTAATAAATCAGTATTTATTTATACTTTTTTTTTTAATAATTACGAGTGTATAATTTATTTTTACTTAATTTCTCACAAATAATTACAAGACAATTATTATATTATTAAAATAATATTATTATTTATTTAATTAATATATTTTACATAACTATATTGTATTTTCTTAATTTTAGAGATTTATTTGTTATTTTTCTTAAATAACTATTATTATGTAAATGTATAATTGTCATTTTTGAAATTACAGAGTAATAGATCAAAATTTTTGAACTAAAAGAACTTTTATCCTTTTTAAAAAGTTTAAAATGAGTGCTTCTTAAAGAAAAAATTTTAACTTTTAATTTTTAAATTCTTTTATTATTTTTTGAAATTTCAAAACGGCTTACTGGACATTGATCAGTTAGAACAAATCTTTTTTCATCTTTAATAACTTAAAAATAATTCAGTTTTAAATTATTATTATTATTCTTAGTAGTAGTATAAATTTACTCTAACTCATTGTAAGTAATTTATTTTTATAATAATATTTTTGTCCTTGAATTTTGGAAACTAACAAATTAGGGTATGCTGTATTCCATTTTAACATTTTAGTTCTTGATATATTGTAGATAATAACAGTGAGAAAGTGCTTCTGGTTAGTGTGTTTTGTATCTAGAAATTAGAATTGAATTAGGAATTTAAAATGTGAAAAAAAATATTTTCAACTTTACTGACTATTTATTAACAAATTTCACATATAAGCATATTTTATTACCAACATTAATATACCTTCTTTCTTGTTTGTTTATTTTGTTAGACTTAACTAATTAAAAGATAATAATGTAATTACATAATATCAAAATAATAAGAGAATTAGTTTTTTCATTTTGTATTTTCTTTCTCATCCTTTCTTCCAAATACCAAACAACAAATAAGGTTTCTTATTTCAATTGCAATAAATTTTATCTCCAAATTGATAATCATACAAATCAAACCAAGAAATTTAAATTAATTTTAATATATTTATTTTACAATCAAACAATTAATTTCAGAAAAAAAAATAGTTATCACCATAGCAGCTGTATTGGCCGCATGTAGGCCACGTTGTTGCTGCAAAAAGACCGAGTGATGGTTCTCGTACTCGATAAATCCCCACAAAACAGAAGTAAGAGAGAACAGAGAACAAAGGGAGAAGAAGGAAGGGGGGAAAAAAAAAAAACTATTTTTATTATTATTTTTTTTAATAAGGATATATAGCTTTATAATTTTATAAGGTATATTAGATATCTTGAATTTTGAAGAAATAGGAAGGCATGCTTGCACTTAACTTATGACAGTTTGACTTGAAAAATATTATCATTTTAATTTTTAAATTTTAGTAAAATAACAAAATAAAAATAGTTATAATTAATAATATAGTCCCCACTATTTATAACATTTAGATACTAAAATATTCTCAGATTTCAAGGAAAAAAGTAGATATTTTTTACTTAACTTCTCAATTTGGCTATTAAAATATTATCATTTTAATTATTAAATTTTAGTAAAATAATAAAATAAACATAATTATAATTAATAATTTAGTCTCCATTATTTATAATATTTGAGGACTAAAATATTAAATTTAAAAATTTTAATTTATTATTTTAAAAATTTTAGAAACAAAATATAATTATTTAAATTAAAATGCTAACAATGCATTTAGACAAATTGATATATTAAAATACTCCTAACCCTCTTATTTTTTTAATTTTAGTAATAATTTAGTATATAATGATCATAACAGTTTTTAAATAAAATATGTATAACATTTTATTTAATACATCTATTTTCAAATTATATTATTTTTATTTGTATTTTCTTAAAAATATTATCAAGCATATAATTAATATAAATACATGCTATACTTATTACATATAAAGATAACCGAAATTCTCTTTGAAATTTATTAATCAAACTAAATTAACCTTCTTATTTGAGGTAATAATTACATTTACATATATCAAATCAACCTTAAAAAGACTAATCTATTGACTTGTTTATTAGTACTTGTATGTATGCTACCCACAACCTTAATTCAAACACACAAAACATGACTACACAATTAGGTTTAGAGTAGAACTCCCATGAAACTCTTGCACCTATAATTCATTAAGTTCTTTTTCCTTATAAATTTATAATAACTTAACCCTAACTCAATCAAAATCATTCACCACAAATCAATGGCTTCTTCTTCTTCCCCTCTCATTGTTCACTTGCTTACTCTATCTTCAACCCTAGTTCTCTCCATCTTCATCTTCTCCTCCTCGGCCTCCGGTCGCCGCCTTTTGGACCCGAGAATGCCATCAACGTTGCAATTTAGTTCAGATACTTCAGCAGGAAGCAAGTTGACGCCGCCCCCAAACCCGATGTTGCTAACATTTCCGATAACTTTTCAAAAGCCGTTGTTGACGTCGAGCCCAGTGCAGGCGGTGGACGGCCACTTTACTCCAAGCTTTCTTCCATTGCCTTCTCTTCCAAAGTTTCCTCCATTTCCATTCATCCCCACCTTGCCTTTTGGCCCTGCACTTGATAATTCAGCTGCCTTAACTTCTCCCGCAACCAACCCATGAAATAATAATTGTTATAATTAATAAGAATCATTTCAATGCATGTTTTAATTATTACTATAAGTAATAAGAATAATTTCAATTGATGTTGATGTATTATTATATATAGAGAATTTCTGTCATTTTCTCATTTGAATAGTACTTGGGGATGTGAAAGAAGGATATACATAGGAAATAAAACTCAAACAGTGTTCTCCTTGCGATACTAGATTTCCTTTTATTTACTTATTTTTATATCAATAATGTTATTGCAATTTATAACAAATATGAGAGAATTATATCTCACCACTTCAAATTAATTAGAAGTCGATCAAAACCATTTGTGATCAATAAGTTGAACTAAACCTAATTCGAGAATCAACTTTCGTAACAAAGATTTCAACTCCAACATAAAAGTCTACTCCCACATTATAGATTATGGTGAATTCTTCAAAAAAATTGTGCTTTTCAAATGGTGAAATCTGATAAGTGAAATTTCAAGTAAGTGTTTGCAATATCTACTTATGTCTGAAGAAATGATTCATCGAAATAAGTGCTACTGTTTGTACTTCGTCAAAATTGAAACTAGTTGATTAATTTTTTTATTTAAAGAATTGTTGATGCCAATAGTGGCAGAATGTTTGGATGATATGCAGCAGCTTACACATAAATTAGAAACATGGTCATTAATTACTAAGAAAACAAAGATTACAAGAAACCATGCGTGCATATTTATTGATTCAATTAAGTTACAAGCAAATAAAAGACAAAAAATATAGCTTATAAATTATTACACAATTATTAATTAATTACTTCAACATATATATCAAGCAGCTGGTGGAGGAGAAAGGAAGGGAAAGGGAGGGAAAGGCAAAGGAGGCACAGGAAAATCAGGAAGTGGAGGAAGGTTTGGAGGAAATGGGAATGGAGGAAGCGGGAACGGAGGAAGGTTTGGGAATGGAAAGCCTGGAATGTTTGGAAATGGTGGTAAATCCTTCATTTCGTTCATCTCCTTCTCATTGAAACTGAATGAATTCTTCTTCATCTTTCCTCCACTTTGATCATAATAACCTGCTGGACTCTTTGTTTCCTGCTGCTGCTGCTGTTGGTGTTGGTGGTGTTGCAGAGGGCGAGAATCGACTTGGGCTGCAAATATGCAGATGAGAATCAAGCTTGAGAAGAAGAAGAAGTTGAAGGCCATTGCAAGAGAAGAAGAAGAAGAAGAAGAAGAAGCCACGGATGAAAGTTGATTAGGAGAGATGAATAGAAGTGTGTTTATATAGAAAGGAAATTAATTGAACATATGAAAGCATGCGTGCATTAAATTGGAAGGAAAAAATCTCTGCTGGTCTGTTGTTTTATGGAAATTTGTAGAAAGTGAAAGAGAGGCTGAGCGTGACGGTCGTGGGTCAAGATCAGAGCAGAGCATTCAGTGCTGTGATCAGTTCAGGAACTAAATGCAGGAGGAAGAAGAAATTGAAATGAGTGCCATTTTCGTCATCACTTTTTTAGCACTAATAGTATTAAGCCCGTATGATTTTATTTTTTTATTAGTTAAACAGAAATTTTTTTAATATTTATTCATTTTATTGTCTAATTGGTATCATGGAGATGTTTTCATAAATTAAAAAAATAATTTTTTAATTGAAAAAATTCAAATTTTAAATTTTTGGCAACAAAATTTTTGAATTTTTTTAAAAGAGTAAATTATCTCAAAATATTTTATTTTAAAAATTTTGCATTATGATTTTGTAATCTGGGAAATGTAGGCCAATCTTTTGTATTATAGTCTTTAAGGTCCTTCCGTGGAGAAAAAGAAAATAAACTTAAACCACTAGATTGAAAAGGAATATGCATGTAAGATTAATAGAAAATATGAGACCGACTTATAAAAAGAAACCAGAAAAAATATGGATGTAAGAATATGCATGTAAGATAGCCGAAGGATATCATGGAGTGGATTGAGATAGAACTAACCATCATAGTGTTAGAAGAGAGGGACAGGCATTTGGTTTAACCGACACCACTCTGGAACTGTTGTATGTGGGAAGCTGGACTCCTTTTCCATCCGTTACAGAAAATATCAATAGTTACTTCACATGATGAATGCAGTTCATCCACTGTATAGGATAACAATATATCTTCTTGGACATCAAGGGCATTCAAGATTTGGAGCCCTAATCATAACATTGTGCTGATTATCGATTAAACCTTCTAGAATGACCCTTATGCCTAACCTCTTCAAAGTAGAGGACAAAATGACAAAGTCGCCAGAACATCGTCATTGAAATGTCCAATTATTTTCAATTCTTCAATCACAGGACAACTAGAAAAGAGCCTCTATGTGAGGCTATTTTCAGGATAAAGTATTTCAACAAAAAGAGTCTTCAAATTTGGCAAAAACACTTCAGAGGAAGGAATCTTGATAACAAAATTTAAGTGAAGTGATAAGTGCATAAAAAACGTGTTTATTATTAATTTTAAACTTGATTTATTTGTTTAATCTTCAAGGCTCATTGGTATTTGATGTGTTTTGGTTGCATTTTACAGAAAATGATAAAATTAGCCATCTACAGTGAATTCGGTTAAAAAAAGAACATATTTGGGGACCAAATCACAAGAAAATTAGGGATGAAAATGCAAAACAGTCGGGGACTAAAATGCAAAGCCACAGGGACCTAATTGCAAGAATTTCAAAATATGGAGAAGAGCTGTGCATGGCACGACGACGACACACATTCTGTGGCCATGGGTAGGATGGGTTTGTTTAGACGTCTTTTTTGGATTAAATCTCAGCCCTTAGATGAGTTTTGGATGACTTGATTTGGGAAAACCTAGGGTTATATATTTTGGAGGTTTAAGGAAAAAGGCAACCACTTTTGGAAAGGGAAAAACTTGGAAGAAAAGGAAGGTGGAGATAGAGAGAAGCTAGAGAGAAAGTTGTTTAGGAAGGAAGAAAGAGAAGAATGGAAAGAAAGAGCTCTCCAACTTAGTTTATCTCTATACTCTTATCCTATTTATTGTATGAAATTTAGCATTTGTGACTATTTGCATATATTGAGGATGATTGAACTTGAGAACGTTGATTATGAACTCTTTTTTATGAGTTGCTAAATTTAATAATTAGGGCAATGGTTTAATCTTTGGAAAATATCATGTTCTGATTGTTGTGTTATTTTTTATTAATATATTATGTTGCATGTTTATCAAGAACTTAATGCGATTAATTAACTAACCATTAATTAATTTATTTATGGACCAATGAGTATTGAGAAATATTTATTGTATTTAGATTGGTTGATAAACACTATAAATTGTATGTTGAATAGAAATGTATCAATGTGGTTTGTATATTAAGTTTAATGATTATTATTGCCCGTAATGCATTTCTATTTATTTTGTGTTTACATAGAGATATAGTAAGTGTATAAATGAGAAGTAGATTCGATTGATCTCGAGAGAAATAGTCGAATAAGTTAGAATAATCAAACTAGCAATATAGAGATTAATCGGGATAACACAACTTGAAAAATTAGGTGTAAGTAAATTGAATTAAATCATTAGCACTATATATTACTTTTATTGAAATTTCCCTTTTTAATTGTGTGTATTATATTGTAATTATTTGAATTTCTTTTAATTTTTCGTATCACGTCATTTTTGATTCTTCAAATAAATTTAAGAAACACTATTTTCGGTAATTAATCGGTTATTACTTATTGTGGGAATGATACTCTACTCACCCTACATTATTTCTGTGCGACAACGCACACTTGCATTCGTCAAATTTCGTAATAAGTTTTTGGTGCTGTTGCCAAGGAGTATTAAGTCCTTTTAATATCGATTTGGATTGATCTTGAATTTACTTTCAAGTTTTATTTTTGGTTTTATTTTAGATGTTTCCTTTGGTGCATCAGAAAAGTGAAAGGAGACAAATATCACGGTGACTGCAAACTAGCACCATGAACAAAATGTTAGAGATAATGTTAGGGTCGAAGACCAATACGCTTTGAGAGAATATGCTATTTTAACAATTAACGACGCCTCAACCAGCATAAGGAGACCAACCATTCATGCCAACAACTTCGAAATCAAGCCAGCCATCATTCAGATGTTCCAAACCTCAATTTAGTTCAATGGGATGGCACATGAAGATCCGAACGCCTATATTGCAAATTTCTTGGAGATTTTGACACCTTCAAATGTAACGATGCGTTGGATGATTCGGTGAAGTTGAAGCTATTTCCATTTTCACTGAGGGACAAAGTGAAGTGCTAGTTGAGTTCACTTTCTCCTAAAACCATCACCACTTGGGAAAATTTGGCTAAAAAATTTTTCGCAAAGTTCTTCCTTTCGGCAAAGACGGTAAAGTTAAGGAATGACATCATTACCTTTTCCTAACATGAAATGGAGTCATTATATGAGGCATGGGAAAGGTACAAGAATATGATAAGAAGATGCCCATATCATGGGTTCCCTAAATGGCTTTAAGTTCATATATTCTATAGTGATTTGGGAAGTTCAACTAAAACACTTGTAGATGCAATAGCAAGAGGTGTATTAATGGGAAAAACTTTTAATGAGGCTTATGATTTGTGGAAGAGATGGTCATCAATGTATAACAATGGCCAACTGAGCATTTGACATCGAAGAAAGGTTTTGCAATTCATGAGGTTGATCACCTTATTGTACTTACTACTCAATTAACTACATTGACTAAGCAATTTGGAGCCATGATATTCAATGCCATTCATATTCCACCTATGATTTTTGAGCTATGTAATGGTAATCATCTTAGCATCAAATGCCGAGTTGGTCATCCTACTAGTGGAGCTTTGATTGACGTTAAATATGGTGAGTTGACACTAAAGGTGAATGATGAAGAGGTTAAGTTTAACATTTTTCATGACATGAAATCTTCAAATAAGCCAAGTACTTACAATAGAGCAAATGTTATTAACAGTTATGTGGTGGATATTCATGAAGGTAAGATGGAGGAATTTCAAAATAAGGTATACAAAAATGACAAAATTTGTAAGGAGACAAAGGAGTGGTATGATAAAATGGTTCTTGAGAGATATTTTGCACGAGGTCATTGTGTTTTATTATTCAACTGAAGATCAAAGTTGTTTTCACGTAAACCTAAGTCAAGATGATCAGGTTTGTTCATGATTGCAAAAATACTTCCCTTTGGTATGGTTAAATTAAAAGATAAGAATAGACATTTTTTCGAGTCAATGACAAACAGTTGAAATACTACTATAGAGAAGAGGAAAAAAAATAAGGCGAAATTCCTCTCAAAGATTTTATTTGATTGAGGAAGAACTTTGTCTAACTGAAGACGTTAAACTTAGCGCTTTTTGGGAGGCAACCCAAGTTTTACACCTTTTGGTAGTTCAAATTTTCATTTGAGTTTTTTGTATTTCGTCTAAATTTTGTTTAATGATACTTTTTTTGTTTTTGTACTGGTGGAGAAAATGCGGAGGTTCAGATTCGTTTTAGATAGTGTTCAAGGTGTTTTGATGTGTGACCTAGGCTGAGAAGCAAGTGCGAGCAGTAACTATAGCGTGCCCGTGCAGGTGTAGGTAGAATGCGCAATGCAACTGAGTAGTGGGAGTGCGTGGTCACCCCTACGCCCAGCAAACACAAGTGCGTGGGCAAAATACCTAGTGCGCCCACGTATCCTTTGTTTTTAAACCCCCCTCCTTTGTTTGTTTTCCTTCACCTATTGCTTCAGTTGTTTTTATATTTCTTCTACAATTTTAAGCTACTTCTTCATTGCAAAAACTCATATTGCCACCATACATTTAAATTTCCTTCCACACTTACTCTTTCTCAAAACTAAGTACACTTCCAAGTTTCAAACTCACCCAACAAACCACTACCCATCTGAAAATCAAAATACCCAAAATTCCTCAATATTGTAGCATTTGGAAAATTGTGTTCAATGCAAAGAATTCAACCTCAATGTTAAGGATTTTCACAACAAATTCAAGTCTATTTGTGTCCAATTTTGTTTTTTGAATTGAATTTATGGTGAAAAGTTAGAATTATGGAACTTTGGTGGAAGGTGGAAGAGTTAGGTTGTTGAATTTAGTGAGATTTAAAGTGGATGTTGTAGATTGATTGTTATTTTAGAAGTGAATGTGTTAATTGTGACAATTTTTTGGGTGAAAATTGAAGGATTGAAATTGAAATTGGGTGGGTTGACAAAAATGCACACCAAGTGTTAGACAAAATGTTTGAATAAGTTTTAACGTAAAAATCTTAAGTTTGATTATCATTGGGAAATATTTAGAGAGTATTCTAAGAGTGAAAAGAAGGTAACACAAGTGGTTTAAAGTGCAAAAGAGGGGATAAGAAAAGTGTGTATGACAAGTGTTCAGTGAATTGTGGAAAAGAGATTTTTAAGTAATAATGGCACCGAATTTGCTTCCTATTTACAAAGCCTAAGCTCTAATGCAAAACTCCCACCACTTCTATAATTTTCACCTCCTGAAAGAGATGAGGCGCAATGGGAAGCAAGATTTCTATATCTAACTTCTCAGGTATGATTTCCTTTGATTATCTTTAATTAAACATTAAGGACAATGTTTTGATTAAGTGTGGGGGAAGGAATTTTGGAAGTACTTTGTTGAATGCAATGAGTTTTCCATTAATTACACACAAAATCTCTTTAGGTTTAAGTTTTATTTGTCATGTTTTAGGAGTTTTCATTTGTTTGTTTGGTAATATTGAGTTTGTTTATTTTAAGTCCTTTCTTTTCTTGGCTCTTATAAATATAGTCCTTTTCTTATGAGATTAGAATTGTTTTGTTGAGCTTGCTTTTGTTTTGGTTGAATGGAAAGCCAATGACATTATTTTGATTGCCAATACTTAAATTGTGAAAAAAATGATAAATATTGTCCTAAGTCATTGTATTTGATTTCTCAATAAATTTATTTTATTAAAGGAGTCCTTTAAAATCTTTGAGCATCACGTCACAATTGCTTGTTGTTTGGAAATTTAGAAAAAGTTTATGTGATCTAATAAGGATGTTGAACCTTAGTGAACTCTAAAACTTAGTTGATGGTCACTTGAGGCAAATTTATAAAGAATATTTCATTAGAGAAATGAATTAGGCCATCTTTAGAGCGTTTGAGCCTTTCAAGCTAACCTAAAACCAATTAATCTTAGTTTACCCCTTTTGAGCTTAATTTTCCTTATTTTACCCTTATAACAGTAAAAATAAACCAAAATTCATGGCTCTTTGTTTTATCACCCTAAGAATTTCCATCCTTTTTAAGGTTATTCAATTAAGGGAGGTGAGATAGAGTATGAAAAATAAGCCATTATCTTATTGAGTAACTAGGTCTCACGCCTAAGTAAGCGTAAAGAACTCGCGTCAAAAGGTAAGCATAAGGCCAAAATAAAATAAAGAAACCCAAAATCTTACTGAATAACTAGGTCTCACGTATAGATAAGCGTAGAGAACTCATGTCAAAAGGTAAGAGTAGGGTAAAAAATTGAAAAAAAAAATGATATAAATAAATAAGTGTGGGGGTGTGCTTATTCTCGCACACAAAAGATGTTGAATAGAAAATAAAGAGGTGAACAAAGAAAAGAAGCATTGGATTGAAGAAAAACTTCTTGGAGGATTAAGATAATTAGGGTGTTGGAACTTCGCTTAAAGGATCTAAAATCCCTTACCTTAACCTTGACCTATCATTATAAGTCATATAAATCCTATGGATCCTTAATGTAATGTCCTAATCCATTAGTAAAGAGTGACTTGAAGACTAAGTGTATAGAGTTCTCTAATCGTTCAAATTGAGCTTAAATGTGAGCATAATCTAATCTGAATTAACAGATAATCAAGCATGAGTGGCAATTCACACATGCATAAGGAACCCTTAAATAAAATAATTTTTGTTCTTTAAGTCAGATTACGGGACAAATGACTAAATTTTGAAAGTTTCCTCAATTTAAGTATAACACTTGATTTATAAGGCTTGATATTGTTTTGACAAAAACCTTGCACAATTGTTAATTAATTTCAATTATAAAATCTTCTTGGATAATTTTTTCCTATCTCTTTTTCATATTGGTTTGATTTGCTTGAAGACAAGTAAACATTCAAGTGTGGGGTTATTTGATAAGTGCATAAAACACGCGCTTTCATTCACTCTTAAACTCGATTTGTTTATTTAATCTTCTACCCTCATTAGTATTTGATGTATTATGGTTGCATTGCATAGAAAATGAGAAAATTAGCCATTTAAAGTGAGTTCGGTTAAAAAAAAAATGATGTTTGGGGACCAAATCGAAAGAAAATCAAGGACGAAGATGCAAAACAATCGGGACTAAAATGCAAAGTCACAGGGACCTAATTGCAGGAATTTAAAAATATAGAGAGGAGCTGTGCATGGCGCGATGGCGTGATGACGCCATTCATTCTACACATGGGCAGAATGTGTGGCATGACCGTGCCATTAAGTAGCGTAGTCACCCTATCCTTGTTAACTATATTGTGCTATTGCGCCGTTTGAGCACTCTTGTGCTTGATGGGTTCGTTTGGACATCTTTTTGGGTTAAATCTCAACCCTTGGATGAGTTTTGGATGGCTTGATTTGGGAAAACTTAGGGTTATATATTTTAGAGGTTTGGGAAAAATGATAGCCACTTTTGGAAAAGAAAAAGCTTGGAAGAAAAGTAAGGTGGAGATAGAGAGAAGCTAGAGAGAGAGTTATTTGGGAAGAAAACAAGAGAAGATTGGGAAGAAAGAGCTTTCCAACTTAGTTTATATCTATAGTCTTATCTTATTTATTATATTAAATTTAGCATTTGTGAATATTTGAATATGTTGAAAGTGATTGAACTTGAGAAAGTTGATTGTGAACTCTTTTTTATGAGTTGCTAAATTTAATATCTAAGGAAAAGGTTTAATTTTTTGAAAATATCGTGTTATGATTGTTGTGTTATTTTTTTTTTAATATACCATGTTGCGTGTTTATTAGGAACTTAATGTGATTAATTAATTAGCCATTAATTAATTGATTTATGAACCAATAAGTATTGAGAAATTTTTATCGTGTTTAGATCGGTCGATAAATACCATAAATTACATATTGAGTAAAGATGTATCAATATGATTTGTATAGTAGGTTCAATGATTATTATTGCTGGTAGGGCATTTCTATTTATTTTGTATTTACATAGAGATATAGTAAGCGTGTAATGAGGAATAAATTCGACTGATCTCGAGAGAAACAGTCAAATAGGTTAGAATAATCAAATTAGCAATATAGGGATTAATCAAGATAACACGAAAGAATCAGGTGTAAGTAAATTGAGTTAAATCATTAGCTCTACATATTACTCTCATTGAAATTTCCCTTTTTGATCGTGTATATTAAATTGTAATTATTTGAATTTCTTTTAATTTTTCGTACCACATCATTTTTTGTTCTTCAAATAAATTTAATAAAAAGTATTTTCAATAATTAATCGGTTATTACTTCTCGTGGCAACAATACTCTGCGCATCCTATATTATTTGTTTGCGACAACGTGCACTTACGTTCGTAAAATTCCGCAACACGAAGCACTGAGGCAACTCAATACTATCCTCATGGTTAAGATTAAGTTCGATCCCACGAATATTTTGCATAATTGCAGTGGAAAGCCAGGAGTTCAAACAAGCTGGATACCTAAGATTGAAACATATATATGAGAAAAAACTTGTTAATGTCTACCGAGTGCGAAAGAACAAGCACCCTGTTTACAAAATTCTCAAACTTAGTGGAAGCATCGTTAGTTAAATCATGGGTACGCATGTACTCTAAGCATAGCCTATCATCAAAGTCAAAATTGACAATTGAAGTCCAAACAAGCTTCCATCTAGAAGACAGAATGGATGTTGCAACCGCATATTTTGTGGGTAGAAATGATAAAATGTTACAACCGCATATCCTGTCTTCTTTATCTTCATTCCTCACACTTTTAAGTCTATTTGATTCTCTATCCATTCCTCAATCTTTCTCCACGAAAATTGTCAATCAACCTAACAGATATAAACATAGTGTTAGTGTTACGGCTTGGAAAGAAGGCAGTTTGTTGGGTTTTAAAAATTCGGTTTTCCATAAAACTCCCATCAGTCCTCTAGAGAATAGACAGACAATGTGGAATCTTCATTTTTATACTCAACCCACAATTGCTCATAAATTAAAATTCCCAACAAGAATATGATAGATTATCGTGAACAAGATGAAGAGAAATAGGACCTGATTAAAGAGAAACCTCTGAGAAGCAAAAGATGGCGAAACCACTGGCTGTAAGATTATGAAGCTGATTCGAAAGAGGAAGAGAATACAAAAGGGGTTGCAGTCTCGCATCGTGATACGCTCTGCTCTTCCGGTGATTATGCTCTGCATTTCTAGAAGGGTAAAGTACATTTTAGTCCTTGGTCTAATGTCTTTACGTGCCCTAATAATTTTCAAATATATTCCTCAAAGTTTTAATTTATTAAAAAATAACAACTATGTCCCCATCAATAATAATTATTTAAAAAATAAATAATAAATCTTTAAAATTTAAGAAAATACGATATATTTATAAAAAATATATTAAATAAATAAATAATATATTATTTCATAGTACATTAATAATTAAATATTTTTTGATATATTATAAATTTATTATTTTATTTACATTTATAAATATATATACATATATTTTTTTATTTAAATTACAATATAATCATAAATTTTTATTATAAATTTGCTCTAAAATAAATAAATTTATAAATTTTATATTTTATTAATAAATTGATAATTTTATAGTTTTTTTAAATTTTTATTAATTACGAATGTGTAATTTATTTTTATTTAATTTCTCACAAATAATTACAATACAATTATTATATTATTAAAATAGTATTGTTTTTTATTTAATTATTTTCTTTTATATAAATATATTATATTTTCTCAATTTTAGAGATTTATATGTTAATTTTCTCAAATAGATATTATTATATAAATGTATAATTGTCATTTTTGAAACTATAGAGTAATAAATCTTTGGAAAAAAGAGTGCTTCTTAAAATAAAAAATTTTAACTTTTAATTTTTTTAAATTGTCTTTTTTTTTCTGGAAATCTTAAAAGGCTTGCTGGATATTGATCAGTTAAAACACATCTTTTGTTTTTTTATCTTTAATAACTTAAAAATAATTTAGTTTTAAATTATTATTAGCAATAGTATAAATTTGCCAAGCAATTTATTTTATAATAATATTTTTATCCTTAAATTTTGGCAAACTAATAAATTAGGGTATTGTTTATTCAATTTTAACATTTTAATTTTTGATATATTGTAAATAATAATACTGAGAAAGTACTATTGTTTACTGTGTTTTGTGTTTAGAAATTAGAATTGAATTAGGAATTTAAAATGTGAAAGAAAAGGTTATTTTCAACTTTACTGAATATTTATTGACAAACTTCAAATATAAATATATTTTATTGCCAATAATAATATACATTCTTTCTGTTAGTTTATTTTTGTTAAACTTAACTAATTAAAAGATGATAAAGTAATTACATAAAATCAAAATAATAAAAGAATTATTTTTCTTATTTTGTACATATTTCTTTCTCATCCTTTCTTCCAAATACTAAACAACAAATTAAGGTTTACTATTTCAATTCCAATAAATTTTATCTCCAAATTGATAATCTTACAAATTAAATCAAGAAATTTAAATTAATTTGATATATTTATTTTACAATCAAACGATTAATTTCAAGAAGAAAATAGTTATCACCATAGCAGCTGCACGTAGGCCACGTTGTTGAGCCAAAACGTAATGTTCTAAAATTTGGGAGGCTAAATAATAAATATATAATTTAGAAGGATAAAATCAACAATTTTTAATGAAAATTTCAAAATTTTTTTGTCCACGGCAGAGCTCCTGTAGGCCCCAAGGTGACTCCACCACTGTTTATATGGCAGCCTTACATGGCCGTGCAAGACCGTGTGGTGGTTCTAATAGTCGATAAATCCAACAAAAATATAAAAATGAGAGAGAAGAGAGAACAAAGGTAAAAGAAAGAAGAGGGAAAAATACTATTGTTATTATTCTTAATAGGGACAATTTTGTAAATTTATAAGACGTGTTAGATATTGCCGAATTTAAAAAAATAGGAAGATATTCTTAAACTAAACTTCCGAAAGTTTGACTTGTTAAATTATTATCATTTTTATTCTTAAATTTTAGTAAAATAATAAAATAAAAATAGTATACTTATAGTTAATAATTTAGTCCCCACTATTTATAGCATTTAGAGACTAAAATATTAAATTTAAAAATTTTAATTTATTATTTTAAAAAATTTTAGAAACAAAATATAATTATTTAAATTAAAATGTTAACAATGAATTTAGATAAATTGATATATTAAAATGTTCCTAACCCTCTTATGTTTTTTTAGTAATAGTTTAGTAGGTAGTGATCATAACGGTTTTTAAATAACATATATATAACATTTTATTTAATATATCTATTTAAAAATTATATTATTTTCTTAAAAATATTATCAAACATATAATTAATATAAATTAAAGAAAATATAAATTGACACTATATTTATTAAAAAGAAGATAATCAAAATTCTCTTTTAAAATTTTTAAATTAAAATTGAGTAATATTATTAAATAAAAAATAAAAATATTTAAATTTAGTGTTGTAACCAATTAAATTAACCTTCTCTTTTTAGGTAATAGTTACATGTTACATATCAAATCAATCTTAAAAGGACTAATCTATAGACTTGTTTCTTAGTACTTGTATGTATGCTTACCCAAAACCCTAATTCAAACACACAAAACTTGACTACACAATTAGGTTTAGAGTAGAACCCCCATGAAATTCACGCACCAATATTTCATTTCTTTCACTTATAAATATATAATATAACGTAACCCTAACTCAATTAAAATCATTCATTACAATTCAATGGCTTCTCTTTCTCCTCTCATTGTTCACTTGTTTCCTCTATCTTCAACCCCAATTCTTTCCACCTTCATTTTCTCATCCGGCGCCTTCGGCCGGCGCCTTTTGTACCCGAAAATGCCATCAACGATGAAATTTGGTTAAGATACTTCAGCAGGGAAGACAAGCTGATGATGCCGCCTCCGAATTACATGTTGCTAACATTTTCGATTAGTTTTTCAAGAGCCCAGGTTGACGCCGAGCCCGGTGCAGGCGATTGACGGCAACTTTACTCTGAGCTTTCTTCCATTGCCTTCTCTTCCAATATACTTCAAGTTTTTTTCCACACGCATTTCCCAAGGATTTAAACTTGTAATTCTAATTGCAATAATTTTAAATGCTTATTATAGTTAGTGCAAGACATTTTGGCTATTATACATAAGCGAACTGTGAAATTGTGATAATTTTAAATGCTCATTACAGTCAATACAAGATATTTTGGTTATATCAATATTATATTGAAAATTTACCAGAAATCACGAATTTTAATTGAGTCGAATCTATTACCACTCTAAACATTTGCAATTAATTTTGGGCTCCACTTTTAGTGGATAGCAAACCCCACTAATCGCCTAAAATATCTGTAATTAATTTTGAAACCCACTTTATAGTAGATAGTGAAACCCACTTATACTGGAAGCCCACTTTTGAGTAAGAATAAATTAAATTTGTCTACATTCTAATATAATGAATAATTGACTCTACTTATAGTGAAGGACTCACCTTTGAATGGAGTAAGTCCCTTGCCAATAGTGGTCCTCTCAAGCTTAATTTTTAATGGTACTTGAAAGCTAGTTCTTAGCAGAAATAACAAAACAATAATGGTGTTTAAGGGTGAAATTGGTATAGTGTGGCCAAAGAGATCAAAGAAGATATCAAGATTGTAGATATTGAACTGCGAAGAGCCACAAGAAAATTTCTTAGGAAGGATGGTATTGATGGAATCATAAAGATAGATAGATGTCACTTCTAATATTTAGATATTAGACATGGGTATGCTTGCAAAACTAGCTAAACAATGAAAGTAACATGGTATTAAGTGAAAATTATAGTTGTTATTCCCAGTTGCGGATAAACTTTACGTGGATTTCATATGAAAAATGCTGTTGAAAAGTAACCTTTTCTTCTTAAAACAAAAAAAAAGAAATTAGTCGCTTTAATTTACAAATTATGTCCTAATTTATTATTTCTTTAAAATTTAAGGGTACAAATATTATTATCTAAAACATTACTAACAACACATCGAAATAAACTTAAATAACTATTTTGCAAAAAAATAAGAGTTAGAAGTATTCACAAAATATTAAAAAGAAAAAGAAAATTTTTAGATGAGACAAAAATAATAAATTATAATATATGAATTTAATTTAGTATTATGTGTTAATAGTATTAATGCAATTAAGAATTGAATTATTAATTATTATTTATAATTTAATTTAATTTTAATTATCTTTATTTGTAATAATATTATATGTATGCACTTCCTATATTTTTTTTATATTGATTGTGTTTGATAATTTTTTTAAAAAATATAATGGATGTAGTAGATTTTTTAAAATAGATATATGAAAATAAGATGTTAAGTATTAAAAACTATTCTGATAATCACATATCAAATTAATATTAAGAAAGTCAAAAGAAAGAGAACTAGAAATATTTTATACTTCTACACGATTGATTATTATATTTATTATTTATAAAAGCTGAATTGTACAAAATTAGGAAAAGAACATACATGTTCCTATAATTTGGTCTAATGTACCGATTAGTCAATAGTTTTAAAAATATCTCCACAAGTTCTAGTTTATTTTAAAATAGCAATTAAACCCTCATCAGTAATAATTATTTAACAAAAATTATTATTAAATTTTTAAAATTTTAAATAAATAAAATATATTTATCAAAAATATATTAAGAACATAAATACAATATTATTTTATAGTATATTAATAATACAATATTTATGAACATATCATAAGTTTGTATATTTTTATAAATAATATAAATAATACTTGCTAATATATTATAACTAAAATATAAATTTATTTATTTTATAATATGTTAACAATTTAATATGAATTAAGTATTAGAAAAATAAATAAAATAAATCACAATAAATATTAATATATAAATAAAATATACCATATTACAATACTTACGAGTATATTACAATTTATATTGTGTGTGGCTAAAATATGTTATATATTTAATATATATAAAACATAATAAAAATAAAATATATTATTTTATAAAATATACAATTTTATAATATATTTAAATATTATATTATTAATGTATTTTTTTATAAAAATGTATTATATTTTTTAAAATTTTTAAAAATTTAATAATAATTTTTGTTGAATAACTATTACTAATAAAGTTGTAATCGTTATTTTAAAATAAATTGAAACTTATATGAGTATTTTTTAAACTATTAGGACTAATTAATATATTAAACTAAATCTTAGAAAACTACATGTCCTTTTTCGTACAAAATTATCGTATCATTAAATTAATATATTTCACTAATATTCTTAAATTTAAAAATAATTTTTTAATAAATATAATTATTATTCTAGGTTATAAATTTAGCATCGTTTTTGTTGTCTCATTATAGTTGTAATTATTGTTAACCACTTTTCAAAAAAAATTCATCAATAAGGGAAGGCAATTTTAATCAAATTTTTAACAATTAAACAAGAAACAACCATTGCAACAAATGATATGAGCTCTAAGAATACTTTTACAAACATATATTTTTTTTGCTTTTGAATATTACATTTGCAATTTACAACTACTAACAATCGGTCAGAAATCTATTGAAAATTTATATGACATAGTTGTAGTACACCTTTGATAATTGCTCAAAGTGAAATATTTACCCTCGTAACAGAGGCATGCCTATCCTCAAATTCAGGAAAAAGCCTCCTTTCAGAAGGTTTGAGTTCTTACCAACAGGGCGAAGCCTTGGTGGCTACTTCTATACTAACATAACGAGATTGAAAACAACATGGTTTTTCAATGAGATTAACTCAATAATCGCTAATTAACAACATTAATGAAATCCAATTCAAATTAATGTAGAGTCAACTTCCAGTAAAGCTAAATAATCACTTGATAAATACTGCATCTCTCCATAGAGAAAGCCATGAACACGATCCTTCATTCTATTAGCAACTTGAGTTACGGACCCAAAACTAGCAGACAAACCAGTAGCCACATCAGAGTCAAGCTTGAATCCCTGAGGTGATAGTAGAGTTGGCAAATTTCCGAGTTCGGGCCGCATTTCAAAAAACCCGGACCGGACCCAGTTTTAATTATAAATGTTCGGGCTTGAGCTTGGGCCCGGATTTTAATTATAAAATTCAAGCTAAAGCCCGGCCCGGACTATAAATCCAGGCTTCTAAAGCCTGCCTACATATACAAATGTTTAGGCTTGATTTTGTTAATTTTTAAATTTTTTAATTTAAATTTTATATAAATTCTATTTTTTTTTTTTGTAGCAAATATTAGCTGAATAAAATAAAACAACTAAAATTCTACAAAAATTATTTTTTTCCTTACTAATGAGGTTAGTGAATTCTTAAAAATATTATTTACAATTTCTTAAAATATAAAATAATAATTAATAATATGTATAAATTTGTTTTTAGACTTATTTTAGATCATAACCCACAATTAATTATATTCTTAATTAGCACTTAATAATAAGTTTTAATGTGAGATTAAGCAAAAATATTTTGTTTTCCACATTGTCCAAAATAAAGTAATAATAAACTAAGAAATAAATTTTGATTTTGAAGCCGAATTCTGAACTAATCCAGATTTTAAATAAAATCCCGGATCCGAGTTTTAAAATTGTAACTCGGATTCGGCCCGAAATAAATTTCATTTCAAGTTAAACCCGAACCCAAATACCGGACTTTTCCCGGGCTGGACCGGGCCCGGGCTTTTTTGCCATCTCTAGGTGATAGTTAGAAATAGAGGTATGTTTTCGACAACTGAAAAACTAATCTGAAATTTATACATGTAGCACAAAAATAAGGGTTGTAAATAAGAGGTTTCTAAATTTGGTTGCACCTGAACATTCCAACCTTCACAATAGCAAATCAAAGTTTCTTGATGGGAGCCATAGAGCGATCTCAGAGTGGAAGAATTACTTCTATCAGCAATTTCACAAGCCCTGGAACCTCGTTTAACCCTTAATAACTTCTAACAAAGCTTAAGCTTTTCCTGTGAAGTCATTTCCCCTGATATAACTTTCATTGTTTCCAAAACTTCACCATTCTTTAAGCAGCACTCAATCAGGTCAAGTCACCTTTTTTGCCAGTAAGTTCCCTCATTTCAATTTTCTTGACATTGGACAGCAAACAAGAAGGCACAAATTATTTATTAAAACAATAGGGTAAGGTACATTTTAATCCTTGGCTAATCTATTTACGAGTCTTAATAGTTTTAAAATACTTCTAAAAATTTTCATTTATTAAAACATAATAATTATATTCCTATCAATAATAATTAGTGCAAAAATAATTAACAAATCTTTAAATTTGAGAAAGTGTAATATATTTGTATAAAATATATTATTTATTTGATTATTATTTCATGATGCATTGATATTAAATATTTGTTGATATTATAAATTTATTATTTTATTATTCTATTTATATTTATAAATATATATACATATATTTTTATTTAGATTACAATATAATCATAAATTTTTATTATAAATTTGCTCTAAAATAAGTAAATTTATAAATTTTGTATTTTAATAATAAATCAGTATTTATTTATACTTTATTTTTTAATAATTACGAGTGTATAATTTATTTTTACTTAATTTCTCACAAATAATTACAAGACAATTATTATATTATTAAAATAATATTATTATTTATTTAATTAATATATTTTACATAACTATATTGTATTTTCTTAATTTTAGAGATTTATTTGTTATTTTTCTTAAATAACTATTATTATGTAAATGTATAATTGTCATTTTTGAAATTACAGAGTAATAGATCAAAATTTTTGAACTAAAAGAACTTTTATCCTTTTTAAAAAGTTTAAAATGAGTGCTTCTTAAAGAAAAAATTTTAACTTTTAATTTTTAAATTCTTTTATTATTTTTTGAAATTTCAAAACGGCTTACTGGACATTGATCAGTTAGAACAAATCTTTTTTCATCTTTAATAACTTAAAAATAATTCAGTTTTAAATTATTATTATTATTCTTAGTAGTAGTATAAATTTACTCTAACTCATTGTAAGTAATTTATTTTTATAATAATATTTTTGTCCTTGAATTTTGGAAACTAACAAATTAGGGTATGCTGTATTCCATTTTAACATTTTAGTTCTTGATATATTGTAGATAATAACAGTGAGAAAGTGCTTCTGGTTAGTGTGTTTTGTATCTAGAAATTAGAATTGAATTAGGAATTTAAAATGTGAAAAAAAAATATTTTCAACTTTACTGACTATTTATTAACAAATTTCACATATAAGCATATTTTATTACCAACATTAATATACCTTCTTTCTTGTTTGTTTATTTTGTTAGACTTAACTAATTAAAAGATAATAATGTAATTACATAATATCAAAATAATAAGAGAATTAGTTTTTTCATTTTGTATTTTCTTTCTCATCCTTTCTTCCAAATACCAAACAACAAATAAGGTTTCTTATTTCAATTGCAATAAATTTTATCTCCAAATTGATAATCATACAAATCAAACCAAGAAATTTAAATTAATTTTAATATATTTATTTTACAATCAAACAATTAATTTCAGAAAAAAAAATAGTTATCACCATAGCAGCTGTATTGGCCGCATGTAGGCCACGTTGTTGCTGCAAAAAGACCGAGTGATGGTTCTCGTACTCGATAAATCCCCACAAAACAGAAGTAAGAGAGAACAGAGAACAAAGGGAGAAGAAGGAAGGGGGGAAAAAAAACTATTTTTATTATTATTTTTTTTAATAAGGATATATAGCTTTATAATTTTATAAGGTATATTAGATATCTTGAATTTTGAAGAAATAGGAAGGCATGCTTGCACTTAACTTATGACAGTTTGACTTGAAAAATATTATCATTTTAATTTTTAAATTTTAGTAAAATAACAAAATAAAAATAGTTATAATTAATAATATAGTCCCCACTATTTATAACATTTAGATACTAAAATATTCTCAGATTTCAAGGAAAAAAGTAGATATTTTTTACTTAACTTCTCAATTTGGCTATTAAAATATTATCATTTTAATTATTAAATTTTAGTAAAATAATAAAATAAACATAATTATAATTAATAATTTAGTCTCCATTATTTATAATATTTGAGGACTAAAATATTAAATTTAAAAATTTTAATTTATTATTTTAAAAATTTTAGAAACAAAATATAATTATTTAAATTAAAATGCTAACAATGCATTTAGACAAATTGATATATTAAAATACTCCTAACCCTCTTATTTTTTTAATTTTAGTAATAATTTAGTATATAATGATCATAACAGTTTTTTAAATAAAATATGTATAACATTTTATTTAATACATCTATTTTCAAATTATATTATTTTTATTTGTATTTTCTTAAAAATATTATCAAGCATATAATTAATATAAATACATGCTATACTTATTACATATAAAGATAACCGAAATTCTCTTTGAAATTTATTAATCAAACTAAATTAACCTTCTTATTTGAGGTAATAATTACATTTACATATATCAAATCAACCTTAAAAAGACTAATCTATTGACTTGTTTATTAGTACTTGTATGTATGCTACCCACAACCTTAATTCAAACACACAAAACATGACTACACAATTAGGTTTAGAGTAGAACTCCCATGAAACTCTTGCACCTATAATTCATTAAGTTCTTTTTCCTTATAAATTTATAATAACTTAACCCTAACTCAATCAAAATCATTCACCACAAATCAATGGCTTCTTCTTCTTCCCCTCTCATTGTTCACTTGCTTACTCTATCTTCAACCCTAGTTCTCTCCATCTTCATCTTCTCCTCCTCGGCCTCCGGTCGCCGCCTTTTGGACCCGAGAATGCCATCAACGTTGCAATTTAGTTCAGATACTTCAGCAGGAAGCAAGTTGACGCCGCCCCCAAACCCGATGTTGCTAACATTTCCGATAACTTTTCAAAAGCCGTTGTTGACGTCGAGCCCAGTGCAGGCGGTGGACGGCCACTTTACTCCAAGCTTTCTTCCATTGCCTTCTCTTCCAAAGTTTCCTCCATTTCCATTCATCCCCACCTTGCCTTTTGGCCCTGCACTTGATAATTCAGCTGCCTTAACTTCTCCCGCAACCAACCCATGAAATAATAATTGTTATAATTAATAAGAATCATTTCAATGCATGTTTTAATTATTACTATAAGTAATAAGAATAATTTCAATTGATGTTGATGTATTATTATATATAGAGAATTTCTGTCATTTTCTCATTTGAATAGTACTTGGGGATGTGAAAGAAGGATATACATAGGAAATAAAACTCAAACAGTGTTCTCCTTGCGATACTAGATTTCCTTTTATTTACTTATTTCATATCAAATAATGTTATTGCAATTTATAACAAATATGAGAGAATTATATCTCACCACTTCAAATTAATTAGAAGTCGATCAAAACCATTTGTGATCAATAAGTTGAACTAAACCTAATTCGAGAATCAACTTTCGTAACAAAGATTTCAACTCCAACATAAAAGTCTACTCCCACATTATAGATTATGGTGAATTCTTCAAAAAAATTGTGCTTTTCAAATGGTGAAATCTGATAAGTGAAATTTCAAGTAAGTGTTTGCAATATCTACTTATGTCTGAAGAAATGATTCATCGAAATAAGTGCTACTGTTTGTACTTCGTCAAAATTGAAACTAGTTGATTAATTTTTTTTATTTAAAGAATTGTTGATGCCAATAGTGGAGAATGTTTGGATGATATGCAGCAGCTTACACATAAATTAGAAACATGGTCATTAATTACTAAGAAAACAAAGATTACAAGAAACCATGCGTGCATATTTATTGATTCAATTAAGTTACAAGCAAATAAAAGACAAAAAATATAGCTTATAAATTATTACACAATTATTAATTAATTACTTCAACATATATATCAAGCAGCTGGTGGAGGAGAAAGGAAGGGAAAGGGAGGGAAAGGCAAAGGAGGCACAGGAAAATCAGGAAGTGGAGGAAGGTTTGGAGGAAATGGGAATGGAGGAAGCGGGAACGGAGGAAGGTTTGGGAATGGAAAGCCTGGAATGTTTGGAAATGGTGGTAAATCCTTCATTTCGTTCATCTCCTTATCATTGAAACTGAATGAATTCTTCTTCATCTTTCCTCCACTTTGATCATAATAACCTGCTGGACTCTTTGTTTCCTGCTGCTGCTGCTGTTGGTGTTGGTGGTGTTGCAGAGGGCGAGAATCGACTTGGGCTGCAAATATGCAGATGAGAATCAAGCTTGAGAAGAAGAAGAAGTTGAAGGCCATTGCAAGAGAAGAAGAAGAAGAAGAAGAAGAAGCCACGGATGAAAGTTGATTAGGAGAGATGAATAGAAGTGTGTTTATATAGAAAGGAAATTAATTGAACATATGAAAGCATGCGTGCATTAAATTGGAAGGAAAAAATCTCTGCTGGTCTGTTGTTTTATGGAAATTTGTAGAAAGTGAAAGAGAGGCTGAGCGTGACGGTCGTGGGTCAAGATCAGAGCAGAGCATTCAGTGCTGTGATCAGTTCAGGAACTAAATGCAGGAGGAAGAAGAAATTGAAATGAGTGCCATTTTCGTCATCACTTTTTTAGCACTAATAGTATTAAGCCCGTATGATTTTATTTTTTTATTAGTTAAACAGAAATTTTTTTAATATTTATTTATTTTATTGTCTAATTGGTATCATGGAGATGTTTTCATAAATTAAAAAAAAAATTTTTTAATTGAAAAAATTCAAATTTTAAATTTTTGGCAACAAAATTTTTGAATTTTTTTAAAAGAGTAAATTATCTCAAAATATTTTTTATTTTAAAAATTTTGCATTATGATTTTGTAATCTATTTTTAAAAAATAATGTTATTAAAGATATTTTTTAAAAGTTATTTTTGATAATCAAACAATTTAATAAATTTTTGTTAAAAATTTTAATTATTTATGCTATACTTATAAAAGGTCAGTTTCAAGAAATTATATTTGAAAAATTATACTAAACAGACCCTAAATATTCTCTTTTTATAACTTACAATATGCTTAGATGATGAAAATATTAAATATTGAATACTAATAAAAAAATAAATGAATTTATGATAAAAATTAGTGTTATAATATATTCGAGATATTATATTATACCCATAGGTTTTGGGGAAACAATAAATATCCCTTATATTTTTAAAGTGTGCTACATACCCTAAAGTTTTGAGAAAATTAGAGAATACCCTGCACTTAATTTTCATTAATTTAACCTATTAGAATATTGTTATTTCAGTTTATAAACTTAATTAAAATAACAAAAATAAAAAATATTTTTTTTATTATTGACAATTCGGCCCTCATTATTAATATTAAGGACTAAAATATTAAACTTAAAAATGTTTGTTTTATTTTATTATTTTAAAAAACTTTAAAAATAAGAAATTATTAACTTAAATTAAAATGATAATAATAAATTTGAATAAAATTAAATATCAAACTGCTCCTAACCTTTTTTTTATCTTTCTTGCTAATTATTTAGTATGCATTTGATTACAAAAATTTTTTAAAGAAAATATATAAAATTTTATCTAATATATATTTAAAATTTATATTTTTTAATACAATAATAAATTTTAATTCGCATATTATGATCTATTTTGGTTATCACAAAAATATTAGATAAAATATTTAAAAATATTATTTTTATGTAAATTAAAATATTAATAGTAAGTTTAAAAAATTTAAGTAATTATTTGTAAGAAAAAAAGAGTTGAGAGCATTTATAGAATATTATAAAGAAAAAGAAATTTTAAATAAAACAAAAATAATAAATTATAATATATAAATTATTTAGTATTGTGTTAATAGAATAGATATAGACATACTTTTACATTTTTATTTAATAGTTTAATTTTAAAAAATTTAAGAGAGAATTTTGATCATCTTTATTGGTAATAAATATACTATGCATTTATATTTCCTTTTACTTATATTAGTTATGTACTTGATAATTTTTTTAAGAAAATACAATGAAACTAATATAATATTTAGATATATATATATATTAAACAAAATATTATACATCTTTTATCTAAAAATTCATATGATCATTACATAATAAATTATTATTAAGAAAATAAAAAAAAAGTTAAGTTATTTTAGAATATCATTTTATTCAAATTTATTGTTAACATTTTAATTTCTAAAAGTTTTTAAAATAATAAAATAAAACAAACATTTTTAAATTTAACATTTTAGTCTTTAATATATTAGAAACAATGGGGACTGGAATTTTTAAAAATGAGAAAAGTATATTTTCTTTTATGATTTTGATTAAGTTTATTAATTAAAATGATAATATTTTGGCACGCTAAATTCACTAACTTTATCTTTGAGGAATTTTCAAAACTCAAGATATTTAGCACAAAGTAAAAATTTATGGTATTTTTCTTTTCCCTAAAAGTTAAGGATATATTACAATAATATCCCTAAATATTTTTTACAATTTTATTCTTAAAGTTAAGAGAAATTAAATAATATAAATATGTTCTTAATCTTTAAAAAGTTTTGTAATATTTATTTCATATTATAATTTCTTTTTTTTTCTTGGACCACGGTAAATTAGTTTTATGAGAAAAAAATATATATTGAGAACTAAATGTAGCAGTCCAAGGGATTGGTTTACTTTTGGACACACTTCATTTGCTCTGCTTTTCTTCTTTGGACTCATTTGGCATGTTGTTAAAAATTCTATTTCGATAGGACATGTATTTTTATTCCTATAAAATTCATAAATTATTCCTATCAAATTTATAAATGACGTAATTAATTGTTTTGTCAATTTTTTGGTGTGTTAAAGAGGCGTGGAAAGACATAAGAACTCTTAAATGGAAATAGCAAAGAGATGGAACTCCAATTTTTGATTAATTTGTAGAGTTTAAGGGTTAAACTGTAATTTTTTAAACTAATTTAATGTATCTGTATGCTGCTTTGATGGAATATTGTTTTTAATCCATCTATATATAATGATTATAGTTATTAATTTGATTAATCATTTGCAAAATAAATATATAAATTATTATATAGATGTCATAGTCTAATATATTAGATATTCTCCAAATTTAGAAAATTGAATTTCAATATCATTGAAGTTGCGTGAGCTCAGTTAACGTATATAATACAAGTTTAATACAAAATATTAACAAAAAAATAATTTATGAATTAAAAATAAGTAAGTTACAAATTTTAATATGAAATACGAAAGAATATATATTTTACAGAGAGAGTTGACATGAAAAACTGTTAACATATTTTATAACCTTAAGTTTCGGTTTGAAGAATGAAAAGGAGTGAGAAAAGGAAAACAAAAAGTTAATAAATAGGAGAAAGTATAGAAATGAGGAAAGAAATAGACAAAAAAAATTATTATATTTTATTTGGATAAAAGTATCTTATATTTAAAAATAATTATATTCTTTAATAAAAATTTAATTATATGTGAATTTTATTTTTAAATATCATTGAATTTACTCTTAAGATTTTAGTATTTATAGCATCAATGTATTTAACAATTTTTTTGGTCATAATTTAAAAAGTAAAAAATAAATATTAACTTTTTATAAATATTGAGAAATAACAAAGATTCAATTAAAAAAATAAAAACATATTTTTAAAAAAAAATTTGGATAAAAATGAGAAATTTCATTCACGAACCATTAAACTTTTATCTCTTACTGTTACTCAATTTAAGATAATTTAAAAACGTTTAACATGTTTAATTCACCTGAACTATCACTGAGGGAGTACAAAAAAAAAGAGTAAAAATATTAACCTATGTGTTACTAACCAAATTTATTCCCCTAATAAGTGCATAAATAATTTTGCCATCTTTTTAATTATTGTGATTTTTTTTATTTTAGTTGGTTGTCAATTTCCTCATTATAAAAATGAAAAAATTACAATCTCAAATAAATATTATGATTATGAATATAAATTATTTTTCAATTTTTACTTTGATTTATAAATAATTAAACTAATATGACTCGTGCATCGATCAGTAGGGTACCTGTCCAAAATTGAAGCTTGAGTCATTTCAGCTGCGTCATTTTATATAGCTGGCACACATAACAAGTAATATTTAACTATCACATGGTATTAAATTACATACAGTTCCTTATATTTTGACATTACATTACTGACAACTGACAAGTTACATCCAATTTACAGTACAATTTAAAAAGGGAAATTATTCCCAAATAATTAAGAACAAATTTGTCCTTACGTTTGCAAATGTGAAAAATTAAATCAGGGGCCAGGCTAGAATTTAAGCATTACAAATTTAAAGTAGTTGAAATAATAAAAAATATATTTCAAAAAAATACTAAATATATACAATTAAATGTAACTATTTTACATTATGTAATTACGGGAATCACTTTATACCTAACGTAACTCTGCCTCTTAACTTAACCTATTAGTTTTCAAAGATTACGGGTACAGTCTAATAATGTATTAAGTAGGATAAATGATTTACAAAATTCTGAAAGTTGAATTTATTATTGGATTGATTAGTTTTAATAATTTTAAAAATATTTATTAAAAAATAATGTTTGTATTTTTATATAATGTTAACCAAATAACTATTAAACCTTCAAAATTTAATAAAAATATAATATATTTATATATCTAAATTATATTAATAATATAATAATAAATATATTATATTTTTATCAAATTTTAAAGGTTTAATAGTTATTATTATTATTATTATTCAATATGAAAAATTATTATTTCAAATGAAAAATAAAAAATAAGAAGAAGAAAAAAAAAAAAAATTATTTTTTCTCTTTTTATATCTACACAACAAAACATATTACTTTCCATTCTTTAACAAAAATGATAAATAAATAAAAAAGAAAATACAAAATAATAATAATAATAATAATAACAACAATAATAACTCATAATTTTACATGCTACATTTGGATTAGTAGGTTAATATTTTAAAAGAAAAAAGTAAATAGGTGATAAAAAGGTTGAGTCAGGATTTCATTAATATTTGTTGATGAGATTATTTTAATTATTTAACATCTTTTAAAGGGCCACATATAGTTAACTAGATGAAAATGCTGTAAAAGTTCCCTGTGAATTTTCATAAATTTTCTCTCTCCTTATGACTGTCATAAATCTCGTAAAAAGTCTGTAGACACACCTCTTTCAAACAATTATACAATAAATTTAACCATTTAAAAAAAAAAATTAGAATAACTGTAAAAGCATTTCTAACAATTCAAGTACAATTTTAACATCATTAAACTAAAATTACATAGACATAGAGAACAGTATATCTACAGCAAATTTTATTGTAAAGACTAATTTTTTTACTACAACTGTTACTTTGATCACATTTTTTATAATGTGATTAAGATTTGTGATTGTTACAAATAATTTTAGTTTTATTTATAAATCTTATTGTAACCAATTATTTATTTGGCAACCACTTATATAGCTTTTGATTCATATTATTTATGACTACTATCATATGAGTCACAATATAATACAAATTTTCTACTACAACTATTACCTTTGTCCCAACAGATTTTTTACTGCAACCAATATTTGTAATCGTCACAACTAATTCTAATTTTATTTATACTTGTTATTGTGATCAAATATACTTATTTAGCAACACATTACTAGTTTTTAATGCCTACTATCATTTAGTCACATTACAATAAATATTTTCTGTTACATTGTTATTTTAGTTACAATATATTATTTATTGTGACTCATATTTATGATCGTCACAATCAATTCTAATTTTATTTATAATATCTTAATATGACCAATTATGTTTATTTAGTGATGAAATATATGGTCTGGGATTCCTATTATTTGTGACTGCTATGATATTGTAACAGTATAGTACATATTTTCTACTATGCTTATTAAACTAGTTACAATATACTCTTTACTGAGACCAATATTAGTGACGGTCATAGATAAATTTAACGTTATTTATGATATCTTATTATACCCAATTATATTTATTTAGCAACGAATTATATAGTCTTTTATTCCCTCTATGTAACTATTGTCATATTCGTCATATATTATGCTTTATGTTGACTGAATGTTGTGGTCATCACAAATAAATTTAGTTTTGTTTATATATCTTATTATGACCAATTATATTTATTTTGTAATGAACTATATGGTATTGCAATATTCCTATTGTTTGTAACTACTATACCATTAGTCACAATATAATACATATTTACTGCTACATTAATTAATTTGGTCACACTATAACTTTGGTTTTATTTACACATCTTATTATGAGTAATTATATTAATTTAACAACGAATTATATGGTATTGGATTTCTATTGTTTGTGACTAAAAAGAAAATTAAGTTTTAGCAATAACATACGTTGTCGCTAAAGAAGAAACACGTTATAACTAAAGCTTTTAGCAACAATGAGAAAGTTGTTGTCATGTTATAGCTCAAGGAAGGCGACGAAAGGTTTTGACAACAACATCAAACAAGTCTTTGACAAAGGTTTAAGTTTTTGTCGCTAAATGGGATCTCAAATAATTTTTTTAAAAAAATTAAAATATAATGACTTATATACATATTTACATGGTAGTTTTGCAAAACTATTATTAAATTTATTAAACTTAAAATTGAAAAAAATTTAATGAAATTCTTAAATACTAAACATAGATAAAATAAATAATAAAAATGTAGCAAACATTTTTATTTTTATTAAATATTAAATGTAGATAAAGATTTTTATTTTTTTATTATTATCATTATTATTTTTAAATGTAGGCAATTAAAAATAAAAATGAATAAAGATTAATAATAAAAAATTACAAATATTTTATATAACTCCGAGGTCTGTAGAAATTACACAGATAAAATTGTTTGCTAAAGGTATTTTAGACTTATGATCTTTTAATACATTGTAATTAGTTGCAAAAATAAAATAAAATTGGTTAATGTTTATTTATGATCTTGTGACCAATTATATTTGCTAGATATGCTAATTTAGTCACAACATATTATTTATTGTAACAGATATTTGTAATCGTCACAAATCAGCGACAACAAGTATGTCGTCGCCAAAAGGATCATCTGCGACAACATATGTCGTCACTAAAAAGTGGTCGCCTAACTATAAGTCGTTGCTAAAATGATCTTTTAGTGATGACAAAAGTTGTCACCAAAGGGTATACTAGCAACCAAATTTATTGTCACCCAAAATTGTTTTAGCGGCGTAACAGTGTCGCCGCTAATAACGATATAGGCGACAACATTGTTTGGTTGCAAAAGTCCTTTTTGGTGACAACAATTGTTGTCGCCTATAATGTTATTAGTGGCAACATACTATCGCCTCTAATAATGATATAGGCGATGGCATGATGTTGTCGCAAAATGTATTTTGGCGACAATTTTTTGTCGTCATCGAAGATTCGATAGCAACAATGTCTTGTCGTCGCCAAAACTTATTTTGGTGACAACACACTGTCGTCGTTAATACCCTTGACGGCGACGGAAACTTTTTGTCACCAAAAACTGTTTTTGAGACCATAATATGTTGTCGCCATTTCATGCTTTCATGGGCCAAATAATATCAGTGGCAAAGAACTCTAGCGACAATTGTTGTTGTCGCTAAAACCCATTTTTTGATGAAGTTGGTTTGCTCCCCAATTTGTTATGCATACCAAAAATCATTGATTTCGGCTCCAATATTTAATTAATTCATATTTATAATATTTAATTTTTGTTGTCAATATTATAAATTTTTATTTATATGAATCTAATTAAATAATAATAATTGAAAGTAAATAGATTAATGTTAAACATAAAGATTAACTAACATAGTAGAAAAATTCAAATTCATTACACATTAAGCTAAATATCATAAAAAATATTTATCCAAGAAAGAAAATATTCCAACAACTAAGGCTGTGAAGAAGGAAAGTAATTTGGTGCTAATTCTGACAAAATAGATTTAACATGTTTCAATTCACTCGCATAAGTTTGTAACATATTTTCAGTAATGGCTAAGTGAGATCTTGTATCCTTTAACTCAAGTGGAGTTGATTCTATCTTACCATGCAAATATTCATCGTTGGAGGAAGAACCTCGATCCATATCACGCGCTCGTTTTGGTTTGGCTAGTCCCCTATACTAGTGTGATTGATTGCCAAATACTTGATGAGAAAGTTTCTTATCACTAATTGGTTGAAATCCCTCCTCAAGTGATAATTGTTGTTTCTCCATCATTTTTTTGTATTTGAAAATATATTAAATTATAAACAAAATATAGGAAATGGGTGAAAAATAAATTTAATTTAAATGAAATAAATAATTAATGAATACATGCGCACATTCTGCTTTTAAATTAATCCACCCATTTTTTTCCATTATAACGCGTTGCACGAAAATGATCCGCAAAATTTCAACTTTCAATGGAATTGTCACCCTATTACAATAAAAAGTTAAAAAAAAAATCACATATTTAGTATAATAATTATCAAGTTCTATATAATTTTGTACTAAAAAATCTTAAATTACAATGAAAACCTGAGAACTTTGTGTTTGATTTGCGTAAAAAGGTTTTGATCCAGTTTGATGATTAAATGGAAATTTATTCCTATCTTCAGCATTTTTTGGCACCTTTCCTGAAGCCAAGTCATCATAATAAGTAATCACAATAAGTTTAATATAGAAGAACACATATTGACAACAATATAAAAGTCCACAGCTAGCAGAATAGAAATGTAATGCATACATATTATGAATATATAAAGAGAGCCTTTGAATCCGAAACCAATAAAGATTAAGAATAAACAACATATCCCCAGAAACAGAAATCGCAGTCATATTAGAAAAATATGAAAGAACAGTAGCTTTAAGTGTATTAATCATAAAAGAACATCAGCTTATTTACAAGCACCTTACCAAATTGAATTTTCAAATGATGATGCTCACTATGATCTTTCAATTGTCAAGCAAATAACATGTCATAATTGGCCAGGTGGCAACAGGAGGCAAAATTTACCATCAGTATACAAATTGCATCCATGTGCAGCTTAGGTGAGTAGTAAAGCAAGATTAAATTAGGATTTGCATAAACAAGAAGAATGTTGAATATATACTGTTGATTAAAAAAAAATCTACTAGTCTTGCAAGCCACCTCAAGCAATATAGAAACATCATCCATGACCAAGAAAATTCAATTAATTGGTCTGTGCATTAGAAAGGTTTTCTTTAGTTCTAAAGCATGCCAAGCTTCTTCGAAACAACTAAGAATAGATGATTACTGATGCATACAGAGACCAAGAAGAAGCTGAACTAAAAAAAAAAAAAAAAACTATTGCACAGCAAAAAAATTTGAAAATGTCACAACCATCGATAAAAAACTTTGAAAATGTCGCAATTTGTCATGGGCATCCTTTGGGTCAACCTAAATCACATGTGAACTAGCAGAGGTTACGTGAAGATAAAGAAACAAAGTGGTAATTAATATATAAGAAATGATCTTATATTCCAAGTTTTGGAAGTGTCTCCATGTAACAACTTCCTTCTGTCCTCCAATCTCCACCTCTGCAATGTTATGCTAATTTAGCTCCTCAGAATAGAATGCACAATTGGACATAAAAATATGAGCAATGATCAGAGACAGAGTCTGTGCTAGCATTTATATATTTATCAAAATAACAATGAAAGATTAGAATATTTATTATGTGACTTAAACGGAAGACAGAAACAATAAATGTGTAAGCAAGAGATGAATGTGAAAGCATAAGTATTGCATCAATATGTCAATCACACGGCATAAAAGCAATATATTTTAACAAGCCTGCATAGACAACCGATATTGAATATCCTATCGTAAGACTTGAAATTTCCAGCTAAATTAAATGAAGAAAGCATTGCTTCAGAACTAGTATGAGATACTTGATTCTCATTCCTATCTCAAGGCTTTAGTACTTTTCGAAGTCTCATTGTACTCCAATTTAACAAATAGTCGAGGGATAAAAGAACTGAATATGTCAAGACAATCACATTTGTACTTTGGTAAGCAATCTATAAGATCATTAACAACAAGAAATTAATATATAAGAAATGCTCCAATATGTAAGAAATTAATATGTAAAAAATGCCTCAATATGTAAGAAATTAAGAGCCATTACAAGAACAACAACAATAATATTATTATAGTGGCAGCTGTAATAATTTAATGTAAGAAATTAAATTAGAATCCTGGGTTTGATAGCAAATTTTGTCAAGATATTAGATGCAGATAATGTACACGCACGTATACATTGAAACCTATACATGGGAGAATGCAATATTAGTTACACTCTTGAACGAAATTAGAAACAAATATTGGAACTTCATGACAAGATGAAATTGAAACTCTACTTAAGCCTTTCACGTTGCTTCTTATACCTAAATTTTTGGCACTTGCTTTGCATATCATTTTTCATTCATTACTTATATATCATTTTTCATTCATTACTTCCCTTTACTGATGTATACTATTTTTTAATCTTAAATTAGACAAACAAGCTGAGTTGGTTTATGAACTGACCACAAGTTGTATATGCACCAAATAAACGATTATGGTTTAGCAATATTAACCAACACAAAATAAAAGCTTTCTCTAAACATGCATAACTCAACCAAAATTCCAACAAATGCTGCTATTTTTCATAAACAAACAATTTATGCTTAAAGAAGCTATAATAGAAACCAAAAACGTACCTCGCATTTCTTATTTTTCCAAAGGTCACATAAGTAATGCCAATCCTCTTTGGAGACATTTTTCAGAGGATGCCTTCGAGCTTCTATTGGTGGATGTTTTTATACGCCTTCTTTAGCATTTTGCATTGATAGTCCCAGTATTTATCTCCCATAAGTTCATCCAAATAACATAGAACATATGGTTGTGTTAAGTTCAGAATAAATCATTCCTTTACAAACAATGACATTAATTTTATTAATGTTTATAAATATATAAATGTTGACAACACATGTCAACTGTAATCAAATTAGATAAAAAATTCATTGCCTCTAGGCGTCTAAACAAATTTACCCTCTTTTCCCATGAAATCTTAGATTAAGATAGTACTCTGAGTGGATTTACAGTCCTTACAATCACGCCAAAATCACTAGCAAGTTGACTATAATATGAGTCATCTTGTTTACATGTCTTATATAGTGATAACTATGTGACCCTTTGACTTTGCAACTGCAGTTGTTTTCAAATCTCGTATAGGTCCATGAGTAGATCACACCGATGTCGATGAACTTAGACAAATTAAAGAAAAAAATGTTAGCAATACACTATATATATATATATACACATAAGAAATGTATACTAAGCAGCTGTCACTGGATGTGTAAGATAAAAAAAAAAAGAAATAAGTTTCAAATATGTAGGAAAATATGGCAAGATTTGCCACAAGATTTAGTCCACAACACACCAAGGAAAGTTTAACTTATTTTTCCTTGGATCTAATACAGAAAAACCAGTAGGGTAAAGCAAACATAGAAATCAGAAAGCTATATACTACCTATCATTTTCTTCATTTAACTTCAACAACAGTTAAAGTAGTAAAAAGAGTAAGCAGTTAAGACTTTGTCCAAGGAATTAAAAGAAATATAGTAGGTAGGCTAGATTTTCCTTCAAGGAATTTTAAATTAAAACAAAGGAAAAGATACAATGACAAAGAAGAACAGAAGCATAAAAAAATCCAGAAAATAAGTATAAACACTAAACCATTTTAGACCAATCATATTAGTGTCTTCATCAAAACAAAACCTAAAGCTTGAAATAAGAGAACTTAACAAATATTAAAAAAATATTATTATCCATTATCCGTAGAAGATTTTCCAAGCTTCAAAACTCAAAGCAAAGGGGGGAGAAAACATTAAACGAGAGTAGAAGAACCAAAACCAAGGGAACTGTCGCGTCTAACAAAATTTAAATCATAACCCATTTTAGATCGCATTAAGCATGTCCAACAGCTTGTCATTTTCACAAAATACGTTAGTATAGACATTTAGAATTTAATTAACACAATAAGAAATCTAAGAATTAACTTTTTTAACCAAAAACACAACCATCAACAAATCCGTTGGCACTCATTTTCTTTGAGCAGCAATCATTAGGGAAAAAACAGAGAAAAATGGAGACAAGATGTTATTAGAAAGTTGCAACAATGTTGCTGTATGAATTTATAAATATTTTTCAGAAATAGAACAAAAATAAACAAAAAGCTTTTGCCTCCATTTTATCAAGAAAACCTCTTTGACATAAAACCGGATTAAGTAAAAAAGAAACCATATTTGTCAAAACATGAAAAGAAAACAAAAAAGAAAGTGAAAAACACAATGAACAAGTTCATTCACCTATGGTTTTAAGTCCAAACTTTGATATGTTTCCTCTCAAGCTCCAATTCATATAATTGACACTTTGCACAAATAATTGGAATATAATCTATTCTTATATGTTCACTCACACAACAATGCATATAAATATACTTTTACTTCCTCACACAACAATTGTTTACTACATCATACAATTCATACAATTCGAACTTTCCATTTTAACTCGAGCTAGAAAAGTGAAACTGCAGCTGCATTAAACACAAGAAAAATCAAACCAGCAGAGACTTATGTTTGGGGAAAAGGATATCTAAGCATTAAGAAACATGCAACAATCCAATTAAAATTTACAGAATCACCCTCAAAAACTAGAAATAAAAGAAAAAAAATCATTTTAAGCAAAGAATCATTATAACTAAAAATGATATATGTAGAAAATAATTGTTATGTATGCACCAACATAGCCTTTACTAATGCACAACCAAATCACTTTGTTCTGCCTTATTTAATGATTATGTTATAAATCACTCGGTAAATGTAATATATGCAAATAACATCATGATCTAAAACCTTCAAACAAGATGAATATTAACACTTACTAACCTTGCATGACAGCTCAAACTCCTTCTTTAACATTTATGTTCACAGTAGAATGCATTTGTGTTAAGCATTTATCAATGAGGCATACGCACAACAAAATGGTCACTTATAAAAGAGATCAAGGACATATTTCTCAATACATTCTCAAACATAAGCTTCACAATAAAATATTTAAAATATTGTACCTAATGTAATAAAGATACTTAGATTAAAAAAATGACAGTGTTTATTATTATCAAACCTACATTGCTTCCAACATCTAGGTTTTGAGACTCGACTTGTTGCTGAGTCGTTAGAGCATTTTGTCTTGATGATGTCAAGGTTCTTTTTCACGAACATGGAGGCATTTGCATAATACTGTACATTTGGAAAATATCATACTTTATTATACACCATATCAATATAATACTTAGATTCTTAGGGACTTATTTGTTATAAATAAATTTATCTCTAATTATTTTTATTTATCATAATATAAAGATCTATACATTCATTTTACTTTAATAAATATTACAATTTATTAAATTATTTTAATACTCTAATACATTATTTTATTATTGTTTCAATAATTTAATAGGACAAAAGTTATATTAGTTTAATGTAATAAATTTGCATAAATCGTATTTTCATTAAAAGTATAGTACATTAATATAATAATTAACTATGACTATTTTTATATCAACGTTAATAAATTTGAAAGTTATCACATTTGAAAATTTTATACTAAAACTAAATTTAATTATAATTTTAACAAAATAGTAAAAAATGTAAAATTTATTGATAATATAAAGTTGTTATTAGTTAACAATAATTTTATTAAAAAAATAACAAGTATGAGTGTTCTAATACTTAAAAAATATCAAAAAGGGAAACACATTGAAATATAAGTGGACAAATATATAAAGTCATTTTATAGAATAATAATTAAAAATTTAATATGATTATTTCGATTAATTTCTATAAATAATAATAATAATTGGTAGACAAAACTTTAATTTTATACAAATTTGCATGTCTTTCTTAGTCAAATTTTGTACTAAACTTCAATTAAATATGTAAAATAGTTTTTAATTAATTATATTTAGTAATTATTTGTCTTAAATTATTTTGTATTAATTAACACTATAATTATTATTAATTATTGAACGCAAGAAAATAATTGGGAAAGTTTTTAGTGGCGACATAATATTTGTCGCTAACAGCACATTCAGCGACAAAAAATGTCATGGCCTAAAGCATATAAAAATTTGACATCGAAAAATATCTTCGGTGATAACACACAAGTCACCACTAGACACATGTTCCGTGACAACATAGAAATGTTGTTGCCAAAGACAGGAATAGCGACAACATTCGTTGTCACTAAATGATTAACATTTAGCAACAACACTGTTGTCACTAAAGAATATAATTAATTATCAATTTTTTTCTTTAAATTTCGATGACGACCTTAAAAATGTTGTTGCTAAAATTGTTTTCAACGACAAATTTTTTGTTGTCGCTAAAATCTAATTTTCTTAACGTATATATTATTACTTTAGTCATAATATATTATTTATTGTGACAAATATTTTTGATGGTCACAATCAATTCTAATTTTACTTATGATATATCTTACTGTAGCCAATTATATTTATTTAATAACAAATTATACAGTTTTGAATTTCTATTATTTGTAACTATTATCTTATTAGTATATAATACACATTTTCTACTAACTTTATTAATTTGGTTATGAATATTATTTACTTTGACCAATATTTGTAAGCGGCACAAATAATTGATATTTATGTATCTTATCGTAAAAATTATATTTATTTAGCAACAAATTATATGATCTTTAATTCCCACTATGTGTGGCTATTATCATATTAGTCATAATATAATACATATTTTTGTACTACATTTGTTAGTTTGATTACAAATATCATTTATTGTAACCAATATTTGTGATCATTACGAATAATTTTGATTTTATTTTGCACTTTATTATGACCAATTACATTTATTTAGCAACTAATTATATGGTCTTGATTTTCTATTATTTGTAACTACTATTATTTTAGTTATAGTATAATAAATATTTTTTGCTAATTTGTTAATTTGGTCACAAAACTCTGTTAAAATTTGGACCTGAAAATGAAGTTCAGATAATCAATTGAGCAAAAAAAAAAAAAAAAAAGCTTATACTAACCAGAAAATTTTCAAAAACCTAAGACACAAAAAAAAAAAGTTGTATCTTCTACTTGCAAAGGTGTGCTGAATGCTTATGTGACTTCAAGTTTACAGCTTTCAATTGTGGCCCAATCATTCTATGTTGTTGCTGCAAGCAAGAAGCATTACTTCGTAATCCAAGCTGCTAAAATGGGTTGGCATGCTCTTCCAAAATGGAGACAGTTTATGATCAGCATTATCCTCCTGGGAACTAGCCGATTCACATAAAATGTAGCCGTGCTCAATTGCTCTGCAAATAGGGGTTGCTGTGACTGTTGGTATGCCCAGTTCTTAAAGCAAAGCAGACTTGACTGTGATACAATATGTGCTTGCTAATGGTCATTATTGTTACGAATATCTCCAACAATGAATAATTCCATTAGTTGGTCGGTGCACCTTGTGCTTTAAAAACCGTCATAACTCCTGCTGTAGTCGTTGCGTATCAACTGTAGCAATGAGGCACTACCATCAGACCTTTCAATTTTACAGCAAGGATCCATTTTCATATTTTTACCACCAGTCAATACTAAGTTATCAGATGAGCAAGATGAAAATTTTACCAGATTCTCTGTGAACATAAAACAAGATGACAAAAAAAATAGCGAAAAAATTCACAATAAAAATTAGTTGTATCCTCTCACTAGGATTAAAGGAAGAGACATTAGCAGTTTGATGACCCGACTTATTAATGAACTTCAATTTCCTACTTAATAATCCTCCTGAGCAACAGAGAGCACAATTACAGACGATTCTCAGACATCGTATTAAGTAAACAAAGTTCTCTATTGGCATCATTCTTGCAGATATTGTACGTCTACTATCATTCTGAGTTAAAGAGATCCCAAACAATCAAATTGACAACCAAACAATATTTGATGAACCGGTCACGGTACCAAACTAACAATGAAGAGCTAACTCATTTATATATGAAGATTATGAAGAGAAATTTCCAAAGCATACTGTAAGATCAGAGACAAAGGGAAGGGAGGCAGATAGAGATACTGATATTCATATCCAGAACCGAATTATCAATTTAACAATTATTTGTTTTATTCTAATATATCTGAAGAAATTGTAACTCTTCTTATAAACAATCAAGTGTGCTCTTGACCAATAAAAATTTGATCACCTTCATAAAAGAAATAAATCAACAAACCATACACAATTAAAAAAGCTCACAAGAGAAATCCACATCTACATTCATAATGCTACCAAACTAATTATTCTATTTGATTTTGAGATTTTCTATCTCCGCAATAACTGGATTTATAGCCTGCACCCCTGAAGTTCAACTCAGTTTCAAGCCAAATCCAAAACAAATGCATTAATTTCCAATACAGGACACTAGAAAAAGAACAGAAATTGCCAAATCAAAACCGAACTAGTCAGTCATCTGAAAATGAAGCATTTAAATCAATAAATTCCTGCATAAATTTTCCTAATAATGACAACAGTAAGGAGATCTATCTTTGGGTTCATAATGCCTAATCTCTAACAACATAATACAAACTTTCTTATATTCTTTTGCCATGTATAATTTCTTTCAATTTGAGTTAGGGCATAATTACATTGCAGTCAATTAACCCAAAAAAAAAAAAAAGAAGAAAAAGGGGGAGTAAGAAAATAAACATGCAGATGCTCAAATACTACATATTATCAAACTCAGAAGGAGAACAAGGAAAGTTCTATATTCTATGCAAGCTAGTATAAATGGGATAAAAGGCAATTTAATATTCAAGGTGACACTATAAGCGGAGGAAGTATCTGAGAAAAGGGAGGGGGCCTTTTATGCAATATAAAATGCCAAGAAAACAAGAAATAGCAATTATGCCATAAGGGAGAGACCAGAAAACTGCAATATAACGAATCAGTTATCATATGCAGGTGTTAGTAAATGATAAATGTTATTCCTCTTTATAAGTATTAATAAATATCAATATGATGTAAAAACCAATATTTATTAACAACAAAATAGTATTCAAGAGAGAGTCATAATCTACTACAATCTACTGTAGCACTTTAACACCATAATATTGGATATAATCATAATTTACTGTAATCTTTATAACATTAACTTTGTGTGAAAAAATGATAACATTAAGTAAAAAATAAATATTTATAAAAATATTATAATATATAATAGTACTCAATAAAGTCATATTTAATTGTAATTTTTATAATACAAGCATTATTAATATAAAATGTTACTTTTAAACAAAAGAATCCTTAAACAAACTTTATATATGTTCAGTCTATCGTGTCGTCGAAGAGCTAAAGGAGGAAAAAGGAAAAAGATATCGATTTATCGGTAGCTTTCCGGCAAGTGTTACAGGCCGCAAGCAGTTGCTCGTAGTGCCAATTGTTTGGTGGTAGCGGCAAAATTAGTGGAAGCAGAAGACAACAGCCAAACGGGTTCGGGTTTGGTGATTTACAATTTGGGCAATTCCGGGTCGGATCATTTCTTATCAACCTGAAATTTTATATTTTCCCAAGATATTAATAAAATAAATTATAAAATTTTGAATTATCTACTCTGAGAATCTCCATCGAGATAAGTTGACTAATAAAATATTATTTACTTTTTTTTTTAACACAATATATTAAATCTCGTTTTGCATATTGTGGAAAATATACGATTATCCTTTTTTATGTCAGGAAAACATATACATCTTGCCGTGTATAGTTGTATATTACTTAGAATTGTGGTAATACTAGAGTACATAGAAAATCCCTTAGTTGTAGGGATTTTTGATACGATAGGGTTTCAATTATGTTGCTGTATATGTTCTTAAGACATTTTTCGTTGAGATGAATGAGAACATTATTTTCACTTCACATGGTATCAGAGATTTAAGTTCACAACTCGTTTAAGCCTTCACTGCTGAAACGAAAAATTACTTTTCCATATCTGAAATAGAATGTTCTAAATATTCTGTTTTTCTTCTAAGCATTGAAATTTCTGGCCTTCATAGATTGTGTTCTAAGTGTTAATCACTAGCATCTATCACCAACCTTTATCATTGTTCTCGGCCTTCATTGTCGATTCGATTTCCTCTTCTTCAAATATTTTAGCAAATTCAATATGTTTGAGACAACTGAGACAACTGAGACAACTGCTCAATTCGAGAAAGTGTCAACCAACAAAAGCATAAGAGACTTACAAAACATCCAGGTAGCGTATAGATTAAATGGAAAAAATTATTTGAAATGGTCTCAAGTGGTTTGGACCTTTTTGAAGGGAAGGGGTAAATTGAGTCATCTCCTCGGTATTGGACCCAAAGAGAGAGATCCTAGTTTTGATGCATGGGATGAAGAAGACTCTATGGTCATGTCTTGGCTATGGAATGCTATGCTTTTGGAGATTAGCGACACCTGTATGTTTCTACCAACTGCTAAAGATATATGGGAATCAGTTCACAAGACATATTCTAAGGTTCAGGATGCTGCTCAAATCCATGAGATTAAGGTCAAGACTACTGTCACAAAACAAGGGGGACGTTTTGTTACTGAATATGCCAATCTCTTGAAGACTTTATGGGAAGAGATGGATTATTATCGATGTATTGAGATGCAGTGCAGCGATGATGCATCCATATTAAAAAGTTTCATTGAGAAGGATCGGATTTACGAATTTCTCGCGGGTCTAAATGCTGAATTTGACCAAGGGTCCAAATAATGGGAAAGGAGGTGAAGAAAGTAGGAGAGGAGTTATGTTGGATTCTTAACCAATGGAAGGCTCGGCGATGATTTCAACCAATGCCACTAATGTAGGTGTCAAACCTACAGCATCAGAACGACAAATAGGAGAAGAGAATGGTCGGGCTGATCTCTCCAGAACAATGAATAAGGACAATGTTTAGTGTACTTACTACAAGAAGCCAAGACATACAAGGGATCAATGCTGGAAACTCTATGGTAAGCCTAAAACTTCAAGTAAAGATTGGGGTTTCAAAGGTGGGCAGCAAAGAACTCGGGCACACTTCATTAACTCTCAGAGTAATGAAAACACTTCACAAGAGCGGGTGAGCTCTGGTGGCAGTAACTCGAATGAGTTTAACAAGGAAGAGATTGAGAAATTGAAGAATCTCTTGGCATCCTTTGAGATTCCTATTGGTGCTTGTTCTTTCGCTCAAACAGGTAAGTATTTTCCTTCTCTTGTTTTTAGTGTCTTGGATATGTCTCTCTCAAACTCTTGGTTCATCGACTCAGGAGCTACAGATCATATGACTCATTCTTCACAAAAGTTTAGTACTTATAGCCCATGTCCTAGCAATAAGAAAGTTGCATTGCTGATGGCTCTCTAACAATCGTGGCAGGTCTAGGGGAAATCCTTTTAAATAAAACTATCGTCTTGAAAAATGTTCTACATGTACCAAAGCTTTCTACTAATCTGATTTCCATTCATCGACTTACCAATGACCTGAATTGTCATGTGATCTTTTATCCATCTTATTGTGTATTTCAAGATCGGGGAAGATGATTGGACATGCTAGGGAAAAGGATGGACTTTACCATCTTGAGTTACCATTTGGTCAAAGTAGAACTAAGAATCAGTTATCCTTATCATACCTCTCTGAAATCTCATCCACAAAAAGAGATCAGATTTGGCTTTTTCACCGTCCTCTTGGACATCCATCATTTAATGTTCTTAAGATTATGTTTCCTTCATTGTTCAAAGGAATACATGTAGAAAAATTACATTGTGATGTGTGCAAACTTGCAAAGCATTGTCATGTTTCCTTTCCAATAAGTAATAAAAGAGTGTCCATTCCTTTTGCTTTTTAATTCATAGTGATATTTAGGGTCCTTCCACAATTCCTAATATTTCAGGCTCTAGATGGTTAGTCTCATTTATAGATAATTGCACTTGTGTAAGGCTTTTTCTGGTTAAACAAAAATCTCATGTTAGTATTGTATTTCCCAATTTTCACAAAATGATCAAAACACAGTTTAGAGTGGGAATCAAGAAGTGTAGATCTGATAATGCAAAAGAGTATTTTAGTCAAGTCCTTACTCCTTATTTTTAAAAGGAAGGTATTATTCATGAATTGTCTTGCGTTAGTACTCCTCAGCAAAATGGAGTTGTTGAAAGGAGCAATGGTTCACGAGAGCTTTTTTGTTCTAGAATAATGTTCCTAAATCATGTTGGGGGAAAGTAGTCTTTATTGCTGGGTATCTTATAATCCGATTGCCCTCAAGCATTTTTTTAGGGTTTAAAAGTCCATTGGAAATACTTTCCAAATACTTCCCACACATTCCTACATCTACTAGCCTTGCTCCAAAAATTTTTGGTTATGTTTCATTTGTCCATATCTATGCACCTAATAGAGGGAAACTTGATCCTAGAACCATAAAATGCATTTTTATAGGGTACTCATTTACTGATTATAAATGTTATCGTCTACCAAGTCGTAAAGTTTATGTTTCTTCAGATGTTACCTTTGTTGAACATGAAAGCTATTTCAATCATCCTTATCTTTAGAGGGAGGTACCATTCATAAAAGATAAGGATACAAGAGAGGAAACAAGAGACTTGTTCTTACTTGACTTGCCCTCATTCGTGTCTAAATCCTCCAGTTCTGAAATTTCTGAACCTTTAAGTCCTAAACCTAGAGATCCATCTCCAAGTTTTGAAATTTCTGAACCTTTCCTTACCCTAGAGATCCATCTTCAAGGGTACAAGTTCCTAGTTCTACAAAGCCAAACCTAGTTTACTCAAGAAGGAGGCAACATTATTGAACCGCAAGTCCAAGAGTTGGAACTGACTGCTCCCTATGAGATAGATGCTCCATCTTTTCCTAAAATTCTTCTTGATCCTATTGATGATTTAGATTTTCCCATTGTAGTTCAAAAGGAAAAAGAACATGTACTTAACATCCTTTCTACCTAATTTCCCACTTTGTGTCCTATGATAGATTGTCATCATCTTATAGAAATTTCCTCACCAGCCTAAATACTATATCCATAACTAAGACTTTATCTGAGACATTACATAATAAAGAGTGGAAAGAAGCCATGAGGGTCGAGATGGAAGCACTTCAAAAGAATGGGACTTACGATGTGGTTGAGTTACTTAAAAGGAAAAAATCTGATAAGGTGTAAATGGGTGTTCACAGTACAATACAAGGCAGATGCTTCTATTGAGAGGTACAAAGCTAGGCTTGTAGCTAAAGGCTATACTTAGACATATGGAGTAGATTACCAGGAGACCTTTGCATCAATAATTAAGATGAATGCTATAAGAGTTTTGCTTTCTCTTGCTGCACAATTTGACTGGGACTTGGAACAATTTGATGTGGAAAATGCATTTCTACATAGAAAGCTTAAAGAAGAAATTTATATGGATCTTCATTTGGTTTTGTTATGCACTTCAAAGGAAAAAGGTGTGTAAATTAGAGAAAGCCTTGTACGGGCTAAAACAATCTCCACGAGCTTGGTTTGGAAGATTTGCCATAATTATGTTAACTATTAGCTACAAACACGGCCAAGGTGACAATACCTTATTCGTTAAACAATCAGCCTCAGTGGGAGTGACTATCTTATTGGTTTATATAGATGATATAATTGTAACTGGAAATGATAACGAAGAAAGAGAAGCATTGAGGTGGTGATTAGCAAAAGAATTTGAAATAAAAGAGCTTGGAATGCTGAAGTATTTTTTGGGAATTGAATTGGCTGACATACAAAAGGGGATTTTTGTCTCTCAGCATAGATATATTCTTGACTTATAGCAAGAGAGCGGTAAAATAGGGTGTAAACAAGCTAACACACCTATTGATTCGAATCATAAGATTGGAGAAGCTAGTGAGGATGCATCTATGGATAAGGGTATGTACTAGAGATTAGTGGGAAGACTATCTTATCTCTTACATGCATGACCAGACATTGCTTACATAGTCAGCATAGTGAGCCAATTTATGCATAATCTAAAGAAAGTTCATCTACAAGTTGTATACATAATTCTGCCTTACTTTAAAGCAACTTCGGGGAAAGGAATTTTGCTAAAAAAAGGAAACACAAGGCTGTCACTAGAGGCTTATACTGATGCAAACTATACAGGGTCAGTTGTTGATCGAAAGTCTACTGTAGGATATTGTACTTTTTTTTATGGAAACTTGGTAACTTGGAGAAGAAAAAACATAACATTGTTGCAAGATGTAGTGTAGAAGCAGAATTCCATGCAATGGCTCACATATGAGTTGCTTTAGCTATAGATTATCTTGGAGGACTTAAAGATTAAATGAGAGACTGCAATGAGACTTTATTGTGACAATAAGTCAGCTATCAATATTGCACATAACCCGGTACAACAAGATAAAACCAAACATGTGGAAGTTCATAGACATTTTATAAAAGAGAAGTTGGATAGTAGCTTGATATGTACACCATATGTGTCTACCAGAGGCCAATTAGCTTATGTCTTAACAAAAGAATTAGCTACTACTCTGTTTCAAGACATTATTGGCAAGCTAAGAATAAATTATATGTATTCACCAACTTGAGGGAGAGTTTGAAAAATATACGTTTTTCCTTTCTGTATTAGGAAAACATATATATATCCTACCGTGTATAGTTATATATTACTTTGAATTGTGGTCATACTAGAATACATAGAAAATCCCTAATTTGTAGGGATTTTTGTTATGATAGGGTTTCAATTATGTTAGTGTATATATTCCTAAGACATTTTTCATTCAGATGAATAAGAACATTATTTTCACTTCACACATATAATATAAAATGTCACTTTTATTTATTTAACTATTACTTAATAAATAATCTAATTATCTTAGTTATAATAAGAATATTAAAATGAGAATGAGTTTTAATTACAATTGATATAACTTAAAAATTAATCATCGGTTCGAACAAGTTAAGCCGCCATTAAAATTTACGATCCCTACTACAATAAACACTTTGACAAAATATATATTAAATTTAAAATTTATAATCATATATAATCATTAATTATGGATAAATAATAATATTTTAAAAATTATATATAATTAATATTGCCAAAACTCTCTAACTAGTAACTACTATTTTTTATAATTTCTAATAAAAGATTTATGTTGTAAAAAATTTTATGACTAATTGTAAATTTTATTTTGCAAAAATTTTAACAATTTTTTTAACAAATTTTACGTTGTAAAACATTAAAGAAATTTTTTGTCAAACATTTATGTTAATAGTTTGACATGCTTATCTTAATAAGTTGATTAAAATTTTTTACATTACAATAAATTCCAATTTAATTAAGCCTAATTGCTTTTGTTAATTGACAAATTTTACCGATCAAATAACACCAATAAATAATATGAAAAAGAGGTTACAAAATCGAAACAATATATTAGCCTCCAAATTAGCAAATCTCATTTGAAATAAAAATGTCATATATATTGAAATTTAGTAATTTACAATTATTTACTCCCCCAATCTTTCTAAATAGCTCCCGAGCTGAAAACAATGATATATGTATGATTTTTTCTATCTATCTTTAAATCAACAAAATTGCTATGATAAATTATAATCTTATTTCTTTTTAGTGTGTTCATAAAAATGTTATTTTGTTCTTTCTAATATTTTCAGACGCCAAATTAGTGTGTTCATTATTATTTGTATTTTCACACAAATTCCACCGCAAAGCACATATTGATAAAATTAAGACCAAATCATTTCTAGATAAAAGAACTAAAATCACTTTTAAAAAAAAAATTTCTAATTACCATTTTATTTATTTACTAATATATTAAATTTATATAATCACAATATAATGTCAAATCACTAATTCCTACAAATATGCATTGAAACATTACGAATGAAAACAATCGTTCAATTAATATTTATATTCTAAATCTGTAAATGTGATAGCTATTACTTTAATTTATTGCAGCTATTAGTTTGACATTGCAGTTAATTAATTTAGAATTTTTGTGAGATTATCTTTTTTTTAATAGATAGGAAAAAGCATGGAGTAGTAATATATATATGTGTATATATATATATATATATATTAAAAAGATAAAAAAAAAGTACAAAAGAAAGAAAGCTCAACAGGCCTGATAGTTTCAGTACATAAAAATATGTATGAATAAGAAGGCAAAAATTGGAAAAACTGCACAAAAATTGCAGCTTGTGAGACCTGACTTATCAAGTGAATCATAAACAAAAGAGACAAATTAAATTTGCACAACCCAACAAGCTAATAAACAGAAACTGGCAATATCAGCAAAATAACAAAAAAGCTTTCAACCTAAAAAAACAATAACCAAAAACCACAACAAAAATCAAGTATAACCCAGAAATAATAGCAAACCATCTTGCAAAAACATAAAACTGCAACTAGTAGCCAAATAGAGATAAACTAACAAGCCAAAAGTAGCAAACTAGTGTGCCAAATTTGTTGTCAGTGCACTTCTTTGCTATGACGTGAGGCAAAGGCAGTAGCAAAACAACATAGCAGCAAGATTTTTTTTTAATACATATATATATATATATGTATATATATATGTAGTAGCTATTGGTTGATCTAACAAACAATCAGACCATAATGCTTCAGTTTCCACGAGAGAGAAGAGACTGACATATTAAATACTTTTCACAACTTTACTCATTATAGACAAAAAAATAAAAGGGTTGGTTTCTTCTTCTTGATTAAAGCCATCTTTTCTACCCTTCTAAGTTATTTCTCTTTCTTACTTTATCCTCTTTGTTAAGGTATTTTGAAAGACCAATTATTAATATTGTTCTCCCAATTTTAGTAAACCTTCTAGTTGCATCTAAACCGTCCCTAGCTCATTAACAAAACTAACAAGAAGAATCCAAGATGCTGACATGGATGGTCAAAATTAAATGACAAAATTGATTTTTCAAACTATAGCAAAAAAAAATCAAATTCTTGAAAATATACAACATACGTATAATAATAAATCTTGATTGACACCTTTTACTTAAAATCTACACAATTTCAAGATTAAATGACAAAATTAATTTTTCAAACTACAACCTAGCTTTCCACCTAGATTTAGACCTATAGTGATATACTTCCATCTGGCGAATTATATCCATTTTACGATGGTTTATCTCCACCTAGGTCTAGATCTGAGATGGTTGTGTGGTTTTTTGTTTATTTATAAGGTTGTAATAGTGTCCTCTCTTAGATCTATAAGATTAATAAGTTATGATGACAAATATAGTGAGTTTATATTTCAGATCTGGGAACTTTTCTATTATAACAAATATGTTGTGAGAGATTTGTTGCAGTCTCAATCAGAAATATTACCTCAAAGAAGGGAGAGTAGAAGATTGGAGTTGTGGAAAATATTTCAGAAAAGTTTCAACTTAAAATGTTTTTCTTGTGATTTAAAATTTCTCATCTTGTTAGTATACTCAAAAAACAACAATTGGAAAGGTATTATTTTTTTTTTCTTCTTGTTCTTTAGAAGTTTTAAGATCTGACTGGTTGTTGGTTGTAATTAATGTCTACAGCATATGTGCTGCTATGGGTATAAATTTGTAGATTGTACTACTTTCTTATATAAAATGTAAGTTTATGTTGTGTTTGTTTCAAAAAGGAAACAACCTAGCTGTATAATAATAAATCTTGATTGAAATTTTTGACTTAAAATCTTCAAAATTTTAAGAAATCCTTCAACTTTTTCTAACAAAAGAAACTCTTCCTTTTTACGTTCTTATGTTATAGTCAATCACTTTATTATTCCTAGCTTAAATGTTAATAATAGATTTGAAGAAACTTTGAATTGTGTGTTTTTACCAACTTCTCCTGAAGCTTCTTTGGACCAAAATTCTTTAATTGCACTTCAGCATCTTTTGATGAAAATTCTTGCTAGGATGTTCCGAATAACTGGAATAATTCGTCCAGTGGTAGCTCCTACAAAAGCATAATGTTTGAGAAATATTTGAAATACTAATTAAGTACATAATAAAATATGAAACAAAAAAGTGAGGCAACTTTAGTGAACTTGTTTGCAGAACTTACCAAATCGATTCCCTCATGGTTGAAATTCTCTTTGATCATGCAATAGTTTGTCTAGATCCTCACACATGATATAAGCTTCAAATATAAAGATAGCATAAAATCAATTACTACTTGTGGGCTAGCATCATTAGGATGAAATTTCATTTACATGAACGCAAATCAATATAATAAATTGAATTTGTGAAAAATTAGCATGGACTAAGTTCAAGAACTAGAGAAGTACGAAATGTAGCAAAGCATAAGCTGATAGTTCATGACTATAGAGAATTGATTACAAATGAACCAACTTTCTAATTCAAATATAACACTGATAGTATTATTAGTTAACAACTCTCAGCACTCCATTAAATTTAACTTACATAGTTATATAGTAAAAAAATAAATAATGTTTTCAAAAACACTATTAACATAAAAAAACTAGCTGATCTGTATCATCATCGGTACAAAATCTGCCAAGAAAACGGCGACAAAACGACCATGATGCTTACCAAGAAAGAGCCTTTCACTTGCAAGTCTAAGTCTCACGAGTAGAGGGTTAGTTAA
>CM040451.1:497810-585222 GCA_022749755.1 Azadirachta indica | reverse complement strand
TTAGGTAAAGGCCCATTTCATGACCTTCATGAGTTATCACAAAAAAATAATGACATTTCACCTATGCTCTCAACATGCATGGGCTGCCTAAAATATAAATCAATTGCTAAAACCAAACACTAATTAATGAGTAATTATAAGTTGATTTTGATAATAAAATCCTTATTTTTTGTAAAAAAAAATAAAAAATTTCCTAATATTTATTTGGGTTATCTATAAAAACAAACTCAAAAATCATAAGTTTTAAAGATATATAACTCAAGTTCTTAAAGTTTCAAAATTATATAACTTAAATCCTTCTTATTTTTTTCTTATTTCATTCAATTTCTTGAATATATTTAACCGTCAGCGCCGTGCCGATAACCATTGATTACTATAAATTATCATTTAATATTATTTATTTGGATTACCGTAAATATCATTCAACTTTTTGTTAGACGCTCAACATATTGATACTATTATAATAATTTTTTGAATGATCGTTCAATGATGTCCACGCACAACCCATGTGGTTTAGCTCAGCCCACCAGTCAAGCAATTTTTGCATTTTTAAAAAAACAATGGTTCTTTGTTCATAATTGAAATTTAATTTTAATCAATTTGATATTTTATTATACTTTCTGAAATTTACAAAATTTATTGATTTCATTTATTTTGTAAAAATATTTATAATTGTGTTAATGCATATATTGTTATATTTCGCAATTCTAGTTTAATAAATAAGTGGTTAATATTATATTTTTAAATATGTAACTTATTTAATCTATTATTATTTTTAAATTTTAATAAATTAATCAATTCACAATAATCATGAATGTTGTATTTAATCTTATTTTATATAAAATTAATTTACTGTACTTTAGTTTTGACTTTCTAATTTTTTTGTCAATCTAAGTGTTGTGTTTTGCAATTCTAATTTAGTTAAAAAAAAAAATTGAGAATGTTGTATTTGTAAACATAAACTTGTAATTTATTTATAGTAAATTGAGGATCTCATTATATATATATATATATATATATATGAGTTTTGATTTTCTTAGTTGAAGCTAAAAAATTCATGGGTCTACAATCTCTCCCCTAACTCTTGTGAACCCAACTCAAACCTTAACTATGTATATATATAAAAATACTATTATACATACGTTTTGAAGTGAGAACATAAATGTACGAAGGAAAGTAGTCTTCTTAATTTTGGTCTTTCAAGCCTTTTCAAAACACAACACGTGTGTAGCCTGAGGATAGCAAAGAAACATCAGCCTTTTCAAAAGAACTATATACATAGAAATATTATTATACATACATTCTTTAAGTGAGTAGCTGAATATATGAAGGAAAAGTAGTTGTCTTTTTAATTTTGGTCTTTCAAATACCACACATGGAATGTGTCCACACGTGGGTACCCTCGCGGATAGCATAGAAAACAAAAGTCTTTTTAAAAGTTTTTTTTTTTTTTTCTGCTATACCCTTTATGAAAAACAAAGTTGATTTAGCAATGCCGTATCACTTAATCCAATAATTTTAAAAGAGTTTTGTAATTGAAAATTTTACCTTTATTTTAAAATTTATTTTTCATGCTTTGCAATTCAAACCCTAAAAATAAAATTTTTAAAAAAGGTCATATTCTCCAAAATGGAATAAAGAAATCATCTTCTTCTTACCTATATATAAAATTTGTATTTTTAATTATCAATCTTTTTTATAAGATCAACTTTACCTAACTTAGACGAATACGTAAAGGCCCCACAACCAATGTACATTTATATTTAGTTATTTATATTTTCTAATTTTTTTTATATAATTTCTCATTTAAAAAAAAAAGCCACACCAATAACGTGTATTTCTATTTAATTATTTACACGTCTTAAAATTCTTTACATAATAATGTTTATTTTCTATCTCAAAGTTAAAAGTCAAAATTATCTTAATAGTTATTTTTCTCTAAAAAATTGATATAATTATTATAAAAAGTTATTGAAGAATTTTTTTTTAGTTTTCTATTAAACTAAACTATAAAAAATCTCAATATAATTATTTAATTATTACTATTTTGTTTTGTCTGTTATAAACAATTTTCTTCTTCAATTCTACTATACTTGGTACCCAAAAAAAAACTAACTTTCAATGACGACAATTGTCATTGCCAAAAGAAAGACATTTTGTTGCTAAATCTTTTAGCGACAAAAACGATGTCATCGTTACACGAAGGTTGCTAAAGGTTTTAGCGACGACAATAAGATGTTACCGTTAAGACCAACAACGACAACACAAATGTCGTCACCAAACACATTATTTATGACAAATCATTTCATTGCAAAGTGTCGTCGGCTAAAATAATGTCATCGCTAAAATAGCTGCTTAAAATATTTAGCGACGACATACTGTTGTTGCCAAAGCTAAGAAAAGTCGTCGCCAAAACCACTTATACCAACAATATTTTGTCACCACAAAAGCTTTATCAGCAACGACATTGTGTTGCCATAGAACCTTTTTGGGCAATGACATGTTGTTGTCGCCCAAGACCTTATACGCGACAACATACTATTGTCGCTGAAAGGTCATGTGGCGGTGACTGTTGTTGCCGCAATATCATTTTTGGCTATGTGATGATGTTGTCGCTAAAGATTTGATTAACGACAACAAATTGTCACTGCTAAACCTCTTTACACCAATGACACATAATTTGCCATTATGTCATCGCTATCTATATTTTCAGCGGTGATTTTGTGTTTTCTCTAATAATTTCTTTGGCGACAACATTTTGTTGTCGCTATAGTCTTCCGAAGGAGTGTTTAGGCGACCACTTTTGTCGTCACTAAAACACCTTTTGGATGTGTATCAAATGTCGTCACCCATTTTTTTTATTAATGATTATGATATTTTATAACATTAATTAGTATTTGTTGCCACAAGTTGGTATTATTATTTTTATGTACATAAATTTGATTTATCAATCATAACATAAATGAAATAGATTTGTGAACATAAAGATTAATTAAAAACAGTAGACAAATTTCAAATTCATTAATATAAATCCATCCACATGTCATTACAATTATTGATTCGAAAAAAGAAAGTAATAATACAACTAAGATGGAGGAGGAAATCAATCTAGTGCCAACTCCGATAAAAAAGATTTAACATTCATTTGCATAAATCTATAGCATATTTTTAGTAAATTGTAGCTTATCTTAAGTAACTTGTAGCCTATTTTCAATAAATTCTAAGCAAGATTTTGTATTTTGTAACTCTAAGTTTAACAGATTTTAGCTCACCACGTAAGCATGTAGTGTTGGAGGAAGAACCTTGATCAACATCACATGCTTGTTTATATTTGGCAAGGCTCTGATAATAGCATAATTGATCACCAATCACTTGACGACAAATTTCCTTATCGTTGATTGGTTGAAATCCCTCCTCAAGCGACAATTGTTGTATCTTTATCATTTTTTCTTGTTTAAAAAAAAATTAGAGTAAAAATGAATAATTTAGAAGTAAATTTAATTTAAATAAAGTAAACAAATAATGAAAAAACTTACATGTGCCATTTGTGCTTCTAAATTAATCCACCCATTTTTTTCATTGTAATATGTTGCACGAAAATGATTGAGAAAACTTTGGCATTCTTCGAAATTGCCACTCTATTATAATAAAATAAATTAATGTATTAGCATAATAGTTAAATCAAATTCTTTATACAATTTCACACTAAAAGTTTTAAACTACAATGAGAACGTAAGAACTCTATGTGTGATGGGCATGAAAAGGTTTCGATCCAGCTCGATAATTGAATGGAAGTTATACAAGTATAACAGGCCACATACTATAAGAATTGTACATATTAGCAAAAGGCTTAAATCCTTCAGTTGTAAGCCTTAGCCTCACATTACGTGGCTCTTCTACAAAGTTAGGATATGATCTATCAAACTCCTTCCACGATTCACCATTGTAGGATGTCTTAGAATACCTTCTTTACCCAAACGTTTCTCCTTATGCCACCTCATATCACTTGTTGTGTGTTGGGACATAAACAAACATTGTAGTCGTGGTTTCCGATGGAAGTACTGCAAAACCTTTTGCAGCACTTTCCTTCCTTGACAATAAAGTTTATATCTTGGTTCACTACATATTAGACATTTATCATATGATTTGTTCTCTTTTCAAAATAAAGCACAATTGTACTTGCATGCATGAATAACTTTGTAACCTATCTCTATATCTTTCAACACTTTTTTTTTGCATTATACAATGAACTCGAAATTTCTGAACCTTCAGGGAAAAGCAGTGTTAACAATTTGAGGAACATATCTACTAACTTATTACTCCGTTGATTAAGGACTTTTATATGCATTAGGTTTATAACAAAATTCAGTGAGCTTCGACGTGCTCTAGAAAAAGGCATTTTCTGAGCTTTGCCTTACAAATCAAACATAAAATCACAATTTGCTTGCTCTGATCCAAAACGAATTTCGGTATTTCCAACATTTTGTGACTGGAAATTAGATGTATCCCATGTTGATTGACCACAAAGATCATGCAACAAATTGAAAACATCAACATGTTCTTTACTCTCAATGGCAGTATTATGAGTATTTTCAAAATTCCCTCCACTTATAGAACTAGAAATTGAAAGGCATGGCCCACTGCTATATCTACTAACTTTCTCGAGTAATATAAATTATGACATATGTTTCAGAGGGCTATCAAAATTCAACCACATCAATAATGCCTTACACATAAACAGTTGTAATATGTCTTCACTACTTCAAAACTCAAACATGAAAATAATTTCAAAGACGAAAAATGTCAACAGTAGAAAAGAAATTTCAAACAAAGGCATTGCTTTTTTTGTTTTTATAAGAATATTCCTAGCAAAGAATATAGAACAAGGAGATAAAGTTAACCTAAGCTTGTAAACACACCACTGCCTCATTTAGAATTGTCCAACCTGAGAGATTCCCAGCAACATTGCTTTTTGTGGCACATCTACATCTAGAGATGGCAAAAAAGCTCGGGCCCGGGAAAAGCCCGGTATTTAGGGCCGGGTATAACCCGGAATAAAATTTATTTCGGGTTGAACCCGGGTTACAATTTTAAAGCCCGGATCCGGGCTTTTATTTAAAATTCGGATTAGCCCGGAATTCAGCTTTAAAATCAAATTTTATTTCTTAATTTATTATTACTTTATTTTGGACAACGTGGAAAACAAAATATTTTTACTTACTCTCACATTAAAACTTATTATTAAGTGTTAATTAAGAATATAATTAATTATGGGTTAGGATCTAAAATAGGTCTAAAAACAAATTCATACATATTATTAATTATTAATTTATATTTTAAGAAATTGTAAATAATATTTTTAAGAATTCACTAAACTCATTAGTAAGGAAAAAAATAATTTTTATAGAATTTTAGTTGTTTTATTTTATTGAGCTAATATTTGCTAGAAAAAAAATAGAATTTATATAAAATTTAAATTAAAAAATTTAAAAATTAACAAAATCAAGCCTAAACATTTGTATATGTAGACGGGTTTTAGAAGCCCGGATTTATAGCCCTTGCCCGAGCCCGTCCAGGCCAGGCTTTATCCCGAATTTTATAATTAAAATTCGGACCTGAGCTTGAACGCGAACATCTGTAATTAAAACCGGGTCCGAGCCGGGTTTCAAAAAACCCGGCCTGAACCTGGAAATTTGCTAACTCTATCTACATCCCTATATTATCACTTCTTTCAAAATGTTTGGTTCGGAACGAGAATTTCATTTCAAATTCGTTTTTCATTTTGCTTAATTTCGTGAATAAATGTGAAACTGGCCACGCCAGTTTTTGGGCTCAAATTCAAATGATTTAATAGATATTTCAACTTAAGCAAATATCTTGAAATGTTTCTCTGTCAAATACTACCTTTATTTCTCTACAAGTACTCCCCAAGTATTGTTCTTTCCAAGCATAACTGTAAATTAAAATGTAACTAAAGAAGACCAAAGCAAAATTCCTCAAAAATAACTTATATATATTCCAGTCATCAAACTCAAAAAAGTGGATAACCGAAGGGCATTATGAGAAGAAATTCAATGTTTTGTTTTGCTTACCATATTCGTCGAATACAACATTTGTTCTTTAATTTTTTTACCAACAACTGAAACCAAAATTAAGAAGCAATAGGAAAAAAACTCACTTGGACTGCTGGCTGAAAAATCCCAAGAGCGGTGGCTGAAAAATCGCGGGAATGGTGGCTGGAAATTTGGGAGAGAAGAAAAAGGTGGCGGGTGAAAATTTGGGCAGATAGGTTTAAGGTAGTGACATATATATATTTTTGATGTCGTCTAGATCCCTAGCTTTTTATCATCTATATCTCTAAAGTTAATGAAATTTTTCATTTAGGTCCTTAAAGAATCCTATTGTAGTGTTGGCCTTTTTTTTTTTTTCTTCCAGATTTTCTTATGCTCTTTTAGGTTTTTTAAGGGTCTATTTATTTTTTGATGTGAAACCTCAATGAATTCTTGGGATCATTACTATTTTACTTTTCCAAGTTCTATCATCTATTTTTTTTAATTATTTGTTAATTTATATGTATAAATTATATTTGTTACAAGGATTTTATGTTCTCAAATTTTTTATATCTTTATAGTTTAATGGCAAATGTGTCCTCTAAAAAATGTGCACATAAATATAAAAAGCTTAAAATGAATAGAAAAATTAGTTTGACCTAAAAGAAGACTTGATATATTTGGATATAGATTTAAGCGAAGAATTTGAAAAAGATTTAATGTAAAATTAATTTTTGTCTGAGACCTAGATTTCGTAAAGTCGTCCCTTGTTATTTGGTGAGTTATTTATTTTTGTTATTAATAAATTACTTGCTGTTTATTATTAAAAATTTAGTGATAAAAAATTAGTTCGTAGTCTAAAATTAGTACTTTTATTCCAAAATTAGTTTTGAAATATCATTACGTGCAAAGTCAATTGAATTTTAAATTAGGAACATCTTGCAACGTAGAGGGTTCATAAATCATGTTTCAATATCATTATATAAATTTATTTCTAACTAAATGATTTAATAGTAGCTAAATATAAACAATAAGTAACATACATATTACTTATCAATGAACTATTTTAATTTGTGAAGACTTTTTTTAAAATCATATTATATTTTAAGTGTGTTATTTATATTATAAACTTAAAGATAGATATGGAAGATTTTTAAAATAATGAATTAAGAGAAGAATTACTTTAAAATATTTAAGATCTGTTTAGTATACTTTTAAAATAAATAAAATTTTTTAAAATAGACATTTCTAATAGAGCTTTTATAAATAGAGTTTCTAATAAAAATTTATTAATTCTTTAGTTATCAGAAATAACTTTTAAAAAAATTTAATTAGTTATTTTAATAGGTAAATTTTTAATGTTCTATTTTAAAAAAATAATATAAAAATTTTAAAATAAAATAAAGGTATTATAAATAATTTTTCTTTTTAAAAAGGTAGAAAAATTTTATTGTCAAAAATCCAAGTTTTAGGTTTCTCCAATTATAACAAATTTTTTTTTTAATTTCTCAAAAATCTTTCTCTAATATCAACTAAATGACAATAAAAAATTTTTAAAAATTTTTACCATTAGAAAAAACCCTTTTCAGTAATTAAAAAAAAAAAAAAAACCAAAAAATGATCACTTCCATTACTAGAGTTATTGTTTATTATTTAGATCCCAAACCTTTTATCATCTATAGCTCTAAAGTTTATGATATATTTTACATAAGTCCACAAATAATTCCTTGACACTTCTGGGCTTTCGCTTTCTTAGACTTTCCCTTCTCAACTCTAGGTTTTAGATTTTTTAATTAATTGGTGATTAGTATTAAGTTTTAAAATTAAACAATCATTCTTAAACTGAGCCTTCTGACGAGTCTATTTTGTTTTTCCATTTTTAATTACAAAAAAATATTATGGATAAATAATTTCTAATTTGTAATTTTTTAATTTTTTATGGGCTCTAAAATTATAAACTATGTAACATTACATTTTTAATTGTTGAAAGTGAAAAAATTAGCAATTTATTTATTTTTTAATAAAAATTAAAGAAAATTATAATTCTAATATTGTGTTGGTAAATGATACATATACATACATACATACATACATACATACATACATATGTATATATATATATATATATATATAACCACATATTATCATACCTAATTAATTAATTTGGTTATCGTATTTTATTATAGAAAATTTTCGACGGCAGATGCATATTTAGTAGATTATAGCTAAATATGCATTTAATTTGAAATTAACCAATTATAAAAATAATTATAATTACAAGAAAGAAGATTAAATACAAATGAATGAATTTGATTGAATGGTTTTATTAAGAATCTTAAGAATTTTAACACATGTAAGATATTGTATCACCTCAACCCATGAAAGTAAAGTTCATCCATACTTCATATAATACTTGTACTGTGTCTAATTTTTAATTAATTAAAATCATTAAAATATCATTAATTTTTTATTTTTATACAATTAGTATTATAAGTATTATTAACATTTTCTAATTTTTAATTATTTTAAATAGTTTAATTAATGAGTCATGCTTTCGTCTCACCCCATATATTTTAAATAGTTTAAAGGACCATTTCACATTTTTCGTGAGTTATTGTAGCACATAATGATACCAATTGAGGGAGGGAAAACCGACCCTGGGTACAAATTATTCCGCCACAAGCTGCGCTTCCACTTATCGCTACTTACAACAGGTAGAATCTTATGTATTCTAGGAGAAATCTTCCAAAATCCTCAGATCGGAAGTCAAAGACCAGAGGATGAGAATTACGCCTTTTGAAAAATTGTTTTATCCAGAATAATATTAATTAAAATTATCAAGTTTACAGTGGATTTTGGTAAAGAAAGAAGTAAAGAAAGAACTTAGTAAGACACGAGGATAATCAAAACAAATTTTATTTCTCACATTCGGGAGGACTTTGCCTCTAACAAACACAAACAAACCCTTTATATAGGGAAAACAAACTGCGCTATGGCATAAGCCCTTACATCATTCAAAACAAATATTAAAAGCAATCATACACATATTTAATCATTATCAGACATGTTCAAGTGCTCGAGAGAATCTTGCATGATGTGTTCCCGGACTTGTTCTTGGAATAATTCTTCTTCGAGGCTTTTGAATTGTGCATGTGGGTCTTGAGCATCTTGAAAACATTCAGGGAGTGGTCCTGGTAAACCAAGAGAGAGAGATGTGTCATGAGTAGGCATGGTTGATGTGGACACTTGTCGGTCAAAAGAAGAATAGAAAGGCTTTTTTGCATGACAAGTTTTTCTCTAATGTTGTTCCGGATAGACTTCCCATGGTGCGTGTTGAGTGAGTGGGGGCCAGAGTTCAGGTGGAATGCACATGTTCTTTTCTGCCATCTTTCATTAGAATTCGCAATATTCTGTGGGGTGTCTTTCTTTTAGTCTAGCAAGATTGTAAGGAAAGACGTCATACTCCTGTTGTTCTGGAAGGTAGTGTAGATGTTGATTGACCATAAGCACGCTGGTTCTTTTGAACATGAGAACCACATGTCTTTGTGATTGTATGGCTTTGATGTTGTTTTGATGCGAGAGCTTTTTGAAAAACTGGTGCCATTCTTCCATTGTTTGAAACCAGGTGAGGAATGTGACCATTCTGGCATTTGGAGTATCTACCCCTGCTTAAATGTAATGGGTGTTATTTCTGGCCTGCTGCAGGTTTTGAAACCAAGATAACATGTCGAGAATATAAAATTCAATGCCTATATGGTATTCGTGAAGAATATACCACAGGAACCACAAACTATGAACTGTGGAGAAATCCCGTTGAATACATTTGATTTGGAAAAGAGATATGAATGGATAGGTGGGATGGAACTTTTCCATTTCTTCAAGTGTCTGAAGGCCTTGATGTCGGATAACTTGGACCCGATAATACTACCATTGAGTATTCATTTTTTGGGACTAATAGAGTAAATACTCCGTGACAAGTTTTGTGACTTCCGTGGCCTGAGATCTAAGGGATCTTTAGTGATCCATGTTTGGTGCAACATAGTGATGGCCGGGATGAAGAGTTGGTTGGGTGCAGGTGTTTTGAAGTTTGCTGGTGTTGAAAGCATGTCTGCAAGGATGTTCTATCGTCCTTTTATATGTGAGACGGTGAAGGTATATTGTGAGAACCATGCTGCCCATCGGAGTAACTATTTATTAGGAATTTGTCGTTGCTTGAATTGGAGCATGTGTGGAAAGCTGGACATACCCATTTCCATGTGAAAGTTATGACTGATGAGATGGAATTGGAATTTTTCAATTCCTCTTTGGACAACAAGAATCTCTTTAAAAGTGGAGTGATAATGCATTTCTGACGGAGAAAAGGATCCACTTTTGTTTCCACAAACACGTTTGCTTTTGTCGTGTTGTTTTTCGAAAAGGAAAGTTGCCCAAAAATAATCACTTACATCTGTCAGTAGAATTCTTTTTCCAGTAGAAGGAATCTGTAATGCTGTCAGATTGTGCAAGTTCTTTTATCTTTTGTACAGCTGTTGTCTGTTCAGTGTTCCATGGTGGGGCAATCTTTCTTAAGCATAAGTTGGAGAGGTTTGATTATGACCGAAAGTTTAGGGACAAATTCAGCCATGTAATTAACTATTCCTAAGAATTGTTGGACCTGTTTGATGGTAAGACCCGAGTCTGGGAATTGGAGAAGTTGTTGAGCAATGTGAGGCTGGAGCTCAAAATGACCTGGTGAAATTATTATCCTTAAAAATTCAACTCTGTCTGTGTAGAAGATACACTTCTTTAAATAGAGCATGATGCCATATTCGAGGAGAATTTCATGGAACTTTTGGAGGTGTTTGGTGTGGACTTCTGTATTTTCTGGAAAAATTAGCAAATCATTAATATAAATTAGCATGTGCTTTGCTATAGAGGCAGAGATCTTGACCATAGCTTTCTGGAACATTGACGGTGCTGTTTTAAGACCAAAAGGCATAACTGTCCACTGGTAGTGGTGTTCTGGGATACAGAATGCGGTCTCGTATCGTTCTTCTAGTTTGATTTTTAATTGGCAAAAACTTGCTTTCAAATCAAACTTAGAAAAAACATGAGCTGTAGAAGATTGGCAAAAAATTCTTGTCGATTCAAAATAGAAAACTAATCATCTTTGAGGAACAGATTAAGAGGCCTGTAATCAATTACAAGTCTGGGCTTTCCACAAACTTGTTCACTTTGTTTATTGACATAGAAAGCTTGGCACGCCCATGGGGAATCTGTTGTTTCAATTAAGCCTTCTTGTTGTAAGCTTTGAAGTTCTTGGACTACAAGAGTCAAATGTTCTGAACTCATTCCTGAATGACTAGCTTTTGTTGGGCTTAAGTCTTCATGTTTTTTGAAATGAAGACTAATCCAAAATTCTGCATTTTTCCATTAAGCATTTGTACAGAAATTCTGAATGAGAATCCGTTGTTGAAGTGGAGAGGATTCGGGCTTGGACTTCTTGTTATGGAGAAAAGACTAAAAATGTTGGGCTGGATTCAAGGATGGAAATAAGACTTGTGTGAGAGCCCATTGGACTTGATGTGGATTTTTTTCTTGAATAATTGGGCTAGGATGTCAAATCCAATAATGATGTCTTTGTTTGGAATGTTGGACCCAACGAAATTGTGTTTAATTAGTAGGCCTGGAAAAAACTCAATGTAAATGGGCTTGCTAATCAACTCTGTTGTGAATACTTCACCATTAACTGCTCTAAAATGTTGGGTATGCCTCATTTAGTATTCTGATGGAATTCGAGCTGGGTGAAGGATAGAGCTAACTGCTCTAGTGTCTATGAGGGCAACAAGTGCAATGGGAGAGTCATACTTTGTTAGTCGAAGTAGAACTAGAACATTAGGAATTATGATGGATTGAGTGGCAGCCTTATTCAGGGCAGATTGAGTTTTTGGCTGAAGATGTTGTATAGCAAAAGAATAGCTAGAGTCTGAAGATTCTAAGGAAGAATCAGTCTCAAAATGTTGTGGGACTGAATTTGTAATCATAAAAAGAGTGTCCTAATCTTTAGAGTCTTGTTTTAAAAAAGTCTCTTCAATATTTGAGCTGACCTCTGGCTAGTAACGATGAATCATTTTCATAATTTTTTCTCTTTTGGACTTTTGAGGGCAATGTTTAGTAAAGTGGCTAGATTTTTTGCAAATGAAACATCGGTTATACTTGGAAGTGGTTTGTTTTTTTCTGAAGAAGTGTCGTTTTTTGAATGCACGATTGGATTTGGATTGTGGAAATTTGAAGAAGTGCCTCTGGTATTTCTTTCTTTTATAGTTACAGTCACACAGGTTATCATTGCCTTTGCATTTAATTTTGAGATGAGGCCTATCACAGGAAATTTCTTTTCAACAATGGCATAGTTCAGAAGGAACTTGGAACTATTGCAGAGTTTTCAGAGCTGGTTTTGAACTTCTTGATAAAGATCTTCGAGGGAAACTTGTGCAAGGCTAACTCGTTGTGACTCTAAATACCGAAGGGTTTCAACGCCTAATGGTTCAGGATGTTGATTCAAATAGGCTTGCTTCATATTAGGATCATCAAGTCCACCAATTAATAGAATCTTTGGCGAACCATTTTGAAATGCTTATCCAAATCTTTTGGCATGAAAGAACAACACTTGAGTTGAAAAAATTCTTCACGGGCTTTGTCCTGAACATAAGTAGGGCTTTCAAAAAACTTAGTATAAATATAAAAACATAAAATCATCAACTGAGGCTGAATTGATGATTTCTGTCTATCTATAATCTTCAAGATGTAACCGCCATTCTCATAAAGATCCTGTCATTCTGGAAATAAAATCCAAAATAACAGTTCTGCCAGAACTGCTGGTTTTGAGTAATTGAGTGTTGCACTAAGAGGTCATTTCATGGATGCAATTTCTTTGTTCTAAGATTGGGTAGTCATAAAAGGAAAACAAATGTTGTTTTTCTGAGGTGGTATAGGTAGGGTGAATTAGAGGATTATGGGGGATCTGTACTTCTGGCGTATCCTCTTGATCAGAAGGGATATGCATTTCTGGTGTTTATTGGTTTAAAGGAGTTTGGTGGGTAGTGGAGGATTCAACATGTGAGGTTTGTTGTTGTATGTAGACCGGGAAAACATTAATGTTGTCTTTTGGTTTAGAGGATTCAGTGCTGGATTCAGGTCCTGGTTGTGAATCAGTAATTGCAATGTTTTCTGTGCATATTGGTCTAACTGGTAGGACGAGGATGAAGTTGGAGGAGCTTGTGGAACTCTGGGTTGTTTTTGTTTTGTCTTTTGGCTGCTCTTTCTCGTTCTTATTGTTGTTTTTGTTTCATGAAGAAATCTCCATCTCCAAACATGGACTTATAAGCAGCTTGAGCTGTAGGTAAAGGTTGAGATATTTTGGGAAGGAGTAAAGGAGGTTGAACTGATGCTGACAAATAGTTTAGGGGACTATATGGAACATAGGGTATTTGTTGTTGGATAGTTACTTCCATGGATGCCAACTGGGCTTTGAGACTATTCATTTCTCTTTGATTATGGTCAAAAGAGAGAGTTATTGAAGGATGATATGATGAAGGCGGTCAATGTGTTGTTTAAGGGCTTCAATAGGTGCTGTGAATTGGTGTTGTTGCTGGGACAGCTGAGCTTTAATTCTGGGTATAGTTGCATCAATTCTTTGTAGGTAAGAATTCTGTGCCAGAGAGTTTTCAGCTTACCAATTGAGAGCTGCTTCTGTCTGAGAGAGGGGATTTGGTTCCCCTGAGGAAGTAGCTACTAAGGGCTTGATTTTTCAAACTAATCTTTCTCTTGTGATAGGATTCTCTTGTGGTTCTATTGATGGAAAATGTGGTTGGTACATTTGTATGGGTGCTGGAGTAGAAAAGCTGGATTGTGGAGGTAGATCAAGAGGTAGATCATTCCATCCTGTGGGTAAAGGCGGATAGTGGGTTTATGTCGGGGCTGAGTATTGAACTATGAATTGATACCGGCCACGATCTTCTCCCAATGTATCTATCCAAGGACATGTATTTTATAGGCTTCATAAAATTCATCAGAGGTTTTAAGTTTAGAAGCTTGTATAAAGATCGTCTATCAAGAAGATGTATGGGGCTTTTGTATGTCTGATTGAACTTTTGGTAAGGATTGGCATTCTCTAGGCATGCTGGGCAAAAACATGAGGGATTTGTTGGATTATGAGGCATGGTACACCAAATAGGGCTTCCGTCTTTGGTGAACGCATATATTTCTGAAACATTTGAGCCAATCCCAAATTGTGTAGGAAAAGACTCGTTTAGGAGCTTTGGTGTTTCAAATGTGATCTTGGTTTTACCACTGGCTATTCTGGAGAAAACTGGTTCTGTGGAAGAGAGTTGTGAAGAAGAAGGGGTTTGTGCTGCATCTTGGCTTTCGTAGTTAGTGAACCATCCAGAAGGAAGAAGTTCTTTAAGTTTTTCTTTGGGTATTTGTTTGGGTATTTATGTGCAGCTGGGGACTTGGTCAGATTCCACATTGATGAAAATGGAATCGGAGGTTTGGTTTGGTAAGGCAATGTCCATGGCATGATTTTGAACTCGTTAGATGAGCTGGTAATGAAGGGTGGCCATGTAAGTGTGTACGTCTGGGATAGCTCCAATAATTTGGACTTGGAGTTGTAGAAAGGACGAGAGCTGAGGATCATTTATAGGCATGTAGAAGTTAGGAAACATTGTGATCATGACAGTGCTAGCTTTTAGTGTGGTCTGAACTGTTCCAATACAAGCATGCTCATATTGGAAAAATCGAGTATTAACCAAAGATATCTTGGAGGTGACTAGAAGGCCTTTGCGAGCATGATAGGTAAGAGGAAATCTGATACCTCCAAAGTGGAGGTGAGAGAAACCTTCCTTTTGCCAAGAAGAAACGAGGAAGTTAGGTATTTCTACTTGGACAAATTGTTCTTGTGGTGTGGCTATGAGCTGATGCGCATTAAGGGTCCGTTTGGTATAACTTTTCAAATAAAACTTTTTAAAATAGAACTTTTACCCGTAGAATTTTTATGAGTAGAGTTTTTAATAAAAATTTATTAATCATTTAGTTGTCACAAATGACTTTTGAGAAAAATTTGAGTAATTACTTTAATAGACAGATTTTTAATGTTTTATTTTAAAAAAATTACGTAAAATTTTTAAAATAAAGTAAGGGTATTTTAGATAATTTTACCTTTTAAAAAAGCTGGGAAAACTCTACTGCCAAAAATCCAAATTTTGGGCTTCTTCCAATAGAAGGAAAACAGTTTTTTTAATTTGCAAAAACTTTTTTTCATTATCAATCAAACGACATTAAAAAATTTGAAAAGATCTTTTATCATTAAAAAAGCCCTTTTGGCCAATGAAAAAGTTAAACCAAACGGACACTAAATCAACTGCACTGGATATATTCTTTAAGTTTATGAGAATGAGGATGGATAAGTGTTTTTACAGTATGAGCAAGGGAAAAGAGTGGATTTCGGAAGATGTAGTAGGGGTTATAGAAGGGAAGTTTATCTAAAGGAAGAGAATCAGAAGAAGAAAAATACTCTATTTCATAAAGATTGGAAACTTTATAAGAATGGGTTTTTTGAAGTTGATCAGTAGAAGAGGATGAAGGAGGAGTCACAGTTCGGGAAAAAGAAGAGATAGAAGACTTGGATCTGGAGAGTTTGGATTTTGGTTTCATCATGGTGGTTAGATACTTCTTTCTTTAAAACAAAATCATAGAGCAACCTTAAAAATTTTAATTAATTTATTTTAGAAGAAACTAGAAATTATAATTTGTTCTAATATGGAAGATCAGACTATGCTGCAACCATAGAGCATACTTGGATCAAAAATTTGAAAAACAACCATATGGCTCTGATACCAATTAGGGGCATACATACACCTATAAATAAATTGATCAAACCAAACACTACTTAATAAATAACTAACTTTACAATTAAATTAATCATCCAAAATTTTTTTAATAAAAGGAAAAAAATCTAAAATTAAGAGATTGTTTATTTGGATATTATTTTTCGTAAGTTGATTTTGATAATAAAATACTTATTTGTGAATAAAAAATAAAATTTTTTAATATTTATTTTAACAAGAAAATATCTTAATTTAGAGTAGATTTTAGCGAATAACATTAGATTTATGTATCTCTACTCTTGGCTGTCAAGATAATATTAAAAAAAAAAAAGAAAATATCTTAATAATTATGTAATTTTTTTTTAAAAGATATGAATATTTAATTTAGGGCATTTTAACACATATTTTTTTTTGAAATTTTAAATTTTAATATTTAAATGTAAGGTTTGAAGAAAGGCTCACCCTTTGACCATTTAAAATTATTAGTCAACGTTATAGTTAAGGGCAAATTAATAAAAGCATACAATTTTACTCTTGTTGAGTTTGTTGAAGTCGAAGACGCAAGTTTCTCCCTTGCTCTCTCTCTTTCATTGTGCACTGTTCTTGTTTGCTCCGCTAATTAACCAAATAAATAAAGAAAGAAATCCCCTCTGTTTATTTCTATGCTCTTTTTTCCTCTCCTGCTTTCACTCAACTTCTTTCGCTTTCTGTCGTTTGGTTTCTAGGAAAGTCTTGGAGAATAAGAGAAATTTTGGAGGATTGCAACTGATAGTCAATTGCTCTTTTTCATTTTCCATTATATGGGAATGGTTTTGTTCTTTCTAATCTTTCAAAGATGCTTGCTTTCTTGCTTCTGTTCTTTTTTTTTTCCTTTTTTCTTTGAATCAGAAAAAAATTGTTTTTGAGTTGATTGGTTTTACTTTCTCTAAAAGTAGAAAGTAAATGCGTTTCTTTCCCACTCTTTTCTCATCGTTTTCTCAGCCACCATTGTCTTTTCTTTTTTAATCTTTTACATTTTGAGTGAAAATATTGTTCTGATGTCAGGACTTAATGGTTATTGTATTTCAATTGAAACGGGACACTCTTAATTTGATGCTGCGTTGCTGGTCTATTGTTTCCATGTTTATCGACCTTAATTAACTTGAATGGTTTTATGTGTACTTGTTGGCTACTTGGTTCGTTGGAGTGATGATTGTTGTTTTTTTGATTTGTGATAGGAAGTTAAACTGTTGCATACTGTCTGCTACTTTGACACTACTCTATGATGGAGTCTTGGAAATATGGCTCCGAATCAAAGGTTTTTCTTTGTGTCTTCCACAGGAACAAACTAAAAAGTTTTAAATAGTTAGAGGAGAGATAAGTGTGTTTTTTTTCAAACTTTACATTTAAGTGTTAAAAGTTTTAAACCTTAAGAAAAGAATGTGTTAAAAATTTTTTAATTTATTTAATTTTGTATTGTGTAAGGTAACGATTACTTAATTTTATACAATTTCTTATATTATTTATAAATATTAATTTTTTTTTTATATTTTTAATAATTATTAAGATTAAAATTAACATATATAATTAATATATCATAATTAATACACATATTAAATACAATTTTAATTATTAAAAATGTATAAATCTAATTATTTACATATCACTTGGGAATCATATGAAAGGGGATGATATTATTTTATTATATGTAATCAATTCAATAAATTACTGCTAAAAGTTCAAATAAGAATAGTACTAATTAATGATAGTTATTTTAGAAATAAATAAAAGTAAAACATTCAAATTGATTTTGGTTATTTGCTCAATTCCAATAAAATGCAACAGGATCTAGTATGTATAAGTTGTCTATCATAATATGCATGGATAGAATTTACAGTAGAATCTTGCAAAATTTTTTGTTGAACCTTTGTCTTTTTTCAAATGTAAATTTAAGAGATTATTGATATTTATTTGTTGTATAAGATTTACGGCTTGTTTATTTTTCTAAATAAAGTATGAATATAAATATTCAAATTTATAAGAGTTGTTTATTTTTTAATTTATATATAAATTTATGAAAAATATTTGAATGTAATTAAATTAAAAATTTAAATTTAAATTTAAATAATTAAAGACTGATTGATTTAGTTTTTGGATGAGATTCTTTGTTTTTGAAAACAAAAAGATACCAAGAATCATTAAATACACGTTCGTTAGAAAAGTATTTAAAAACTATTTTTGAATCAAATTCTATTTTTTAATTGAAAAGTAGAACATGAAAAAGTCGTTTTGTTAGTTTTTTTTTATGGTCATATTTCAATACAATTCAAAATTTGTTTTTTATTAATTATCAATGAGTAATATTAAATATCATGTCATTGCAAATGCATTTTTGGGATATTTGATAAATGTCACCAAACCAAAAAGTATTTGTATCAATTATTTATATAATTTAAATTATGATTTCTATTATTAGATAGGATGAGCTCAAAAATTTTAGGTAAGAGTTTATGTTTTAATGGAAAATTTTAAAAATTATAATTGTACTTATAAATTAAATTGTACATATGAATTAGGACTCTACTTGCTTTAGTGGAGAATTTTAGAAATTATACTTATATGTAAAAATTAAGATTTTTAAATTTAATTAAATAATATTTATGTTTTATCATGTTTAAGTTAAATAAATTAATTTCAAGTATTTTTCAATTCTTTGCTAATTTTTTAAGTTTATTTTTCAAGGAAATAACCAAATTATATTATTTGTATTCATATATTTTAAATATCAATTCGAAATAATCAACATCAATAAAAGTTTTTTTACTTCATTATTGGTAAAATTTTAATAAAAAAAGTAATTAAAAATAATTTTAATCAAATATATATCCTTATTTTCATTCTTTTCAAAAATTATATCAAACATATTTTTTTTACAATTTTTTAAATTGAAAAATAGTTTTTTAATACCATCAAATAAATTTTTAAATATTAAAATACTAAGAATATGACTATTATTTTTAAATCATATCCAAATTTTCGAAAATAATTTTTAAATTGTGAACCAAATGAAATTTAAATATGTCAATGAATTAAATATTTTATTTCTCTATGATACTCATAATTTATTATTTAATATTTATATATATCAACAACTTAACATATCAGTTTCAGATTTTTTAAGGGATATATGTTAACATATTTGTTTCCAATTTTTTTAATTTATAAAAATAAATAGCTTAATATTTATGTCCAATAAAGTAAAAAAAATTAATCAAATTTAAAGTTTAGTTATGTTTAATTTTTAGACTGAAAAAATGAATACTACTTTAATTTATTTAATTAAATATTTTAATTAAACTTACCTCTTCTCCTTTTCTTTAAACTCTTCCTCCACGTCTTTCTCTTCTGCGAATTCGCAATACTGCTTCCTTTTTTCCTCGTAGAAGATGGAAATCTTCGTAATCTCCGGTGGGATTTCTTTATTTTACTTTTGTTTTTTTTTTTGGTTCTTTTTTAATAATAAAGACAGATTATCATTTAAATTTAAATTTATAGTAGTGTATTTTTATCTAATAAATTATATTTATTTAATAATAGTTTACCTTTATTCAGATTTAAATCTGTGGTAGTTTTCAAAATTTTTGTTTGTTTATAATATTATAGTAATTTTCTTTTTTAAATCTACAAATTTTAAGTTATATAGTCCAATTTAATGAGTTTACATCTCAAATTTAGGGATTTTTCTACTACAATAAATATGTTGTAAGGATTTGTTGTAGCATCAACCATAAAATCAATTTTAAAAAAAAGAGAGTAAAAAAATGTAACTGTTGAAAATTTATCAAGAAAGCTCTAAGTTAACTTTTATTTTTTATAATTTAAAATTTATTATTTTATTAGAATTATAAAAAAAAGACTAAATAAAAAGTTGTTATTATATTTTCTTTTTTTTCCTTAAAAGATTTTAAGATTTGTTAGGTTGTTTGTTGTAATTGCCTTTTGCAGCATGTCCGTCTATATATAGATGTAAATGTGGAAGCTGTAATATCTTTTAAGATTTGTTAAGTTATGTTTGAATTAAAAAAAATTAAATATTTTAATTATTATTGCACATTTTAAGACTTTCAAGACGTTTAATATTTGTTTTTTTTTAAAAAAAATGTCTTTTTTTTTTTTTTTTTTTGAAGGAACGTTTAACTTTTGTTATGACTACAAAAGAGGGACTTCAACTTACTTCAACTTTAATAAAGCAGGTACAAGTACAACCATGACAAGACAGAAGGAAAGTTTGAAAGGAGCCCCCTCCCTTATCCAAACCAGGACAGGAAATGACTTAACAGTGTCGGTGTTATAATTGGATAATAACAATTAAATTTTTAAGTTTTAGTAAAACCACAAATAAAAGTAATAATTAACAAATCAGTCTCTAACTTCAATTGTTTTTATAATAAATAGACGTTTTAATTCTTAAAATTTTGTTTATTGAATTAATTAATTTAATAATTTTAAAAATACTCACAAGTATTTTAATTCATTAATTGATAAAAATTCGTGCATTTATTATTATATGTTTTTACTATATATTAATCGTTATCAGTAAATTATGTAAAAGTATTGTATTACCTTTTTTTTTCATCTTAAATTAGTATTTATAACTAATATATTTGGGTGTTTTAAGATATTTTTAAAATTAATATAATTTTTTGGTACAATAATTCAAATTTTAACGAATAAAATATTTTTAGTTATATACCGATGTATAATTTAATACGATTTTTGTAAACTGAGTAGGTTGTATTATAGTTTGATTTATAAAAAGATTGACGGAATTGAAGTAAAATTTATTTCTTTAGATTTTGAATTGAAATAAATGGCATTTTGATTTCGATTTTGAGCATATTAGACTTTAATTTAAATTGCGTTAAAATAAATTTTTTATTTTTATAAATAAAAAGATGTTAAAGTGATATTATGATTTTTTTACTTTTTATTTTTCAATATTTATTTATTTATTTTATGTTAGACTCAAATAAACTTTTGAATCAGTTTTACTTAAATCAAACTGAACCAGTGGTTTCTTAAAAACTGAAGTGAATACAGTGCTCAGATCATTTATTTTATAGTTCCATTTGTGACTTTTGCTCGTTTCAATGTGTCTAGGACCTGTTTATTATAAATAACTAAAATGTGTATACTTGTTAGGGATCTATTTGTTATTGTCCCGCGTTATTATTTACTGCCTGCTACATCACTGTCTTTTTCTCTCTTTCTCTCTCTCGTTTCCTCGCATTTTTACTGTAAAATTTTCTTTATATTCTCTCTCATTTTCAAAACCCAGTATACACAGAGAGTATTCATGGCGGCTACTGCTCTGACGACGCCCTATCCTAAAGTGAATAATTACGAGGTTAATCGGTGTGATTTTATTCCATTTTCGAGACCTCCATTAAAATGGAGTACTAAGAATATTATTGGTAACAGTTTAAGCAGTAGCTGTAGCAGTGTTGTTGAATTCTCGCTCTATTCTTCTTCTTCAAAGAAACACAGTCGGCATTTGATCACCGCCAGCAGCACCACTGACAATGCTCCTCCTCCTGTTAGTGACCCTCTGCCTTCTGTCACTGTACCCTCCAGCTCCAAGTCAGTCCAGTTTACTCTACATATTCTTCTTCTTCTTCTTTGGGATGAATGTGGTTGATAATGAGGATTTCCTATTTGGTTTGCTTTGATATTACATGGAAACAGTTTTGTTTTCTTCATTCTATTCGTGTATTTAGCTGTTGTTGCATGATGTAGTTCTTGTTCTATTTTCTTCATAATTCTATTTATTTTTCGAAGTTTACCCTATTGTTACTCACCCATGTGAAGTTTTGTTTATGGGTTTTGATTTGTGGAATCTAATTGGAAATGGGTTTTCCTATTTGGTATTGTGTTGAAATTAAAAGGGCTTGTCTCTTTTGTTTGATTTAGAGGTTACATCTATTAGATTTGTAGTAGTAGCATTCATTCTGTTGTATTTTTGCTCTTTTTATCTAATGAATTTTAATTTCGACTACCCATGACATCTATTGCTCTTCTTAATCAATCAAGCTATTACTGTTCTATTCAGTTCATTGATAACATGTTCTTAAAAATGCTACTTTTGAAACTAAGTCTTGACCCAGGTAAACTGAACTTAAGTTGTAATTTTGTTGCTTGAATGGTTTTAATGGAGGGAGGAGCCAAGGCTAGAGCGGGGTAATGACCTGATTCTAGTTTCCATTGTCAAATAATGTTTACAGTAATTCAATATTGAACAGTATGCTATGAATTTGACTTTGCATATTGCACTGTTTGATTTATTCTCGTTTTGAGTTGTAAAAATCCAGTACCGGTTGTCTTCATTTTCAGTAAAATGTTATTAATGCGATAGCTCTTTAGTTGAATGTATTGATTTGCTTTGTCAATTAATTTTTATTTCTAGGTCAGATGAAGTGAGTTTGTCATTTGTTTTGGAGGAAGTAGGTGGGGGGAAGCTACAATAACTTCTCCATTTCTTACCTACTAGTGTGAATGTTATTTTTTTTGACTCTGGTTGTAACACCAATGCGCATTTCATCCAGGGTCAAGCGCCACACTATCTCAGTGTTTGTTGGTGATGAAAGTGGAATAATAAACAGAATTGCAGGGGTTTTTGCGAGGCGGGGTTACAACATTGAATCTCTTGCTGTAGGTTTGAATAAGGACAAGGCTCTCTTTACCATAGTTGTCTCTGGAACTGAAAGGGTATTGCGACAAGTTGTGGAACAACTTAACAAGCTTGTTAATGTCATAAAGGTTAAGAGCAGCCCTTTTCAACTTTAAGTATTCTGTTCACAAATTTTCAACTTACAGTGTGGCCTTAAATTGTTGACAAAGGAACTATAGTATAAACGACTACATCAAATTGCTTCTTCATGTGAGGCTGGAATTGTAGGGAAATATGTTGGGCGCATGTTTTGTTATTTGTTTCTTATTGTTTCCATAAGTAGCTATAGAAGTCTTTGATCTGATACAAGCAATCTAACCCGAATCTTACAGTTAGGTTAACATTGCAAACTAGCAGTTTTCCACATAAAAATTTTGAGCCTTTACGTATACTGCCAAGATAAGGCTTTAGATTTGCTAATTACTTCATCAAAGAATAAGTCTAAATTAAATATAGTTAAAATTATGTTAAATCTGAAATTTGACTGAATTATTTGTATTAACTTGATTTGGTCTTCTCTGCAAACTAAACGAACTGTCTGACTGATTATCCTCACCTTCTCAATTTCAGCTGTTTGCTTGCCGTGGTTCTTTGTGGAAAGAAAATTTATTTGTCATCATGAAAAGTTCATAATGCATATTAATCTTAGAAAAAACTGCAAATTAAGACATGGTTTCCCTCAATGTTCACTCTGGAAATCCTTGAGTCTTTTTTTGGATAAAAAAAAATTTTATACTCTTTCTCATATATTATGTATTATTTGTGTGATGATTGTTATTTGCCTACACACTTGACTCTTATCAGCAAATAAAATGATGTATCAGGTAGAAGACATCTCAAAGGAGCCACAAGTTGAGCGTGAACTGATGCTTATAAAAGTTAATGCTGATCCTACTACCTCTCCTGAGGTGATGATGCCATAATTTTTTTTTCTAATTCATTGTTCAGAAGATTAATTGAAATCACAAAATTAATGGACTAATGGATTCTGTCCTGGAAGGATTCTTCTGACCTAAAAAGAGTCTTTTCTGTTCTGTTAATTGGTTGAAGAGTTTTTATCATTGTTTGCTCCAGTCCAATTTTTAACATTCACATACAAAACTGATGAGGTGAAGTAGGAACTTATGCTTTGAACACCATTTTAACAATTTACTAGTTAGAAAACTTTGTAGCAAACGTTCCTTGTCCTCATCAATTTCAATTTAAATATCTATACTTCCCTTTCTGTATTCTGGCATTTGGACTATATATGACAATGGAAGGACATGATTTACTCTTCCCCTGAAAGGTCTATAGATGTCAGGGATCTTTTTTGCTGTAGTTGAAACTATATACCGTTTCAGCATTTTCCATATTTTGATGTGGTCAAAAAGTTGACATTCCTTAAACCTTGTATCTACAGGCTGTCTTTGTTCACATTTGTATTCTTTGTAAGCAAGCAAAAAGTGTTTGTTACTGTATCATGCATAATATCATGTCCACTGTGGAAAGTTTAGTTTGTGTTATAAGTGACTAATCATTTTCCACTTTACAGTTATTGGGAAATAATTTGCTTTTCCTCTTGATTTTGGAATTGAGCAACTGATATATATGTTTGGCGGATTAATCTTTAGATCATGTGGTTAGTGGACATCTTCAGAGCTAAAGTTGTGGATATTGCAGCAAACTCACTCACCATTGAGGTAACATTTGTTAGATCCTTGTGCATTCTCTGTTCATATGTTTCTGTAATAACAAAACAAATTAATGTGATAGCATGATCTCTAGGTGACTGGAGACCCTGGGAAGATGGTAGCTGTTCAGAGAAACTTAAGCAAATTTGGCATAAAAGAACTTGCCAGAACGGGAAAGGTACAATGTCCTTTCCTTTTTTTTGTTCCTTATATAAATGCATCCATTAAGCCTCTTTATCAACAGCTTAATTCAATAAAACTAGCTTTGTGTGTCATGTACATGACATCCAATGTAATAACTTCTTCTCAAAAATTCTTTTGTTCTTTTCTACTGCATAGACTACGAGTTCAGAAATGGAAAATGATACCTTCTGTGGGACAGGATCATTTGGCCTTTCATATCTGTAAAGTTTTGGCACAGCCAGTTATAAATTGGTATATCGAAATGAGACAAATGCCTTTCACAATATTTAAGTATTCAAAAGTTAGAACAGTGATAGTATCTTGGTGACTTTAGTGACCACTCATTGACATTTTCCTGAATAGCTTATGTGTAATGAAGTTTGAACCCTTTCAATTCACAGATTGCTCTAAGACGGGAAAAGTTGGGTGAAACAGCTCCATTTTGGAACTTTTCAGCTTCTTCTTATCCAGATCTTGAAGAAAAGAAGTTAGAACATGCTATTATAACAAATAATAATCATTCACTGAATGGAAATGCCAGTACATCGTCAAGGGTATATTTTTTAACTTAACCATCCTTCTCTCTATGTTAATATATAAATATTTTTCTACTTGGGGTCTGTTTAGGAGTTTTAAAAAAAAAGCGCTAAAATGCATAAGCGCTTATATATTTTAGTGCTTTTTTTTTTCTAGCACTTTGCTAATTAAATTTAATAAGTACTTTTAAAACAAATAGCTAAACACATAGATGAGCATTTATATTACTTAATTTAGTACTTACAACATAGTGCTAATTTGTGCCACCAAATAGGCCCTAAGTTACTTGTGTACCGAGTTATAGAATATGATACTCTAGGCTAAATGGTCTTGAATATATTCTTCTGCATGTTGAATTGAATAATGAAAGTCACTGAGTTTTTCTCCCAATTTATTAGGTAGAATAATAAAAATCACATTTAGGATGTTTACTTAACAGAATTTTGTTGATCGATGTATTCTCAGTTGCTTAAAAGTGATTAAAGCAAATTTAAGCCGATAAATCTACTCTTTTTGTCAATTATTTTTAACTGCCTTGGTCAATTGGATATCCATCATGATTGTTCTGTATTCTTTTTGTTGCATCTTTTTTGTTGTCTTCTACATGGATCATATTATATCTCATTGAACAGTCTGTAAAATCCTCATTTTTTGTTGGAAGGGTGATGTATATCCTGTGGAACCTTGTGATAATTTCCTGGGGAATCCAATTCTCGATGCTCATTGGGGTGTTCTCTATGATGAAGATGTAAGTTGCTTACCTCTCAAGAGCTATAGATTATGATTTAATGCTACAAATTTTCATTGAATATAAATAATCATTTTCTTCTGGCATAAAAAAATGCCATCTACATGACTTGCTGATTATACAAATCACCAATAAGTGATGTTCTACCATACAACTCTTACTGCATAGAAATTTCTTAAACTAGCAGTGCTTTCTTGCAAAATTATGTGCTCACCCTACTTAGATTTTGGACATTTTCTGAAACTTTCTTGTTATTTAACTAAAGAGCAGTAGCTCTCTTTCTCTTGATGATGTGAGGTTAAGTGAGAGTTCCAGTTTGAACTTTTTTTTTTGAACTATATACTTGTATTCAGATTTGGATATTTTCTAAAACTTTCTTTTTGTTATTTAACCAAAGAGCAGTAGCTCTGTTTCTCTTGATGATGTGAGATTGGGTGAGAGTTCCTGTTTGAACTGTTTTTTTGAACTATATGCTCGTATTCAAACATACATACACATATACAAAACAAAACCAAAACCAAGCATTACGGATTGACAGTAAATTTGAGCCATGTTACATTCTATTGTTCCTTTGGAGTAACTTGAGCATCCAAAGAAGAACTTCCTTTAACCAACTTAATACGAAAATCATCAAAAATGAATAATTCATCATTCTGCACAAGCTGCTTCTTAAAGTGAGTAGTAAATCTGTCTATTGGTTCAGTCAATCAATTCTGATTGCAACTTCTCTATTGCTCTTTTGGTCATAGAAAATGACATTAACCTGGTTAACACCCAAATGTGTAAATCTTGACCTTGAGAAATGAAATGCTTCTTCTACAAGTTAGTGCAGACACTTGCACATCCATTTTTGTTCCAATGTGCTAATGTGCTGCATATATCTGAAACAGTCAACTGGGCTCCGGTCACACACTCTATCCATGCTCGTGAATGACTCTCCTGGAGTTCTCAACTTAGTCACTGGGGTTATGTCTCGAAGAGGTTATAACATTCAGGTCAGTAATTGTGGAGCATTATACTTATTAATGCTAGACTTATTTATATTATGATGTTCACAGAAGTGGTTAAAGGCACCTAGATTAAACCAAGAGGTTGTAGAATCCGATAGTAGTCTGCAAGCTAGAACTTTGTGAACCAACATAGATGAAGGTGGAAGGATTTCTGGGTATAAAAGAAAAATGAAAAAAACAATGCGTTGATGTGATTTGTCACTTCATTTCAGAGTCTAGCTGTGGGCCTTGCTGAAACAGAGGGTTTCTCTCGCATCACAACTGTTGTTCCTGGAACTGATGAGTCTATAGGCAAGCTGGTTCAACAATTGCACAAGTTAATTGATCTTCCTGAGGTAACTCTTAATTTTATGTGGTATCTAGAAATAGCTAGTACGTGGAAAATGGAAAGGAAACCTTTTGTTCCAACTTTTATCATAGCTGTCAGTTAGAGTGGGCAAAACAACCTGGGCTGGTCCGGTCCGAATAAAACCTGGATTATATTTGTCCTTAAATACATTTTGGGCTAGACCCGGGCTTTTGTTTTAATAATCCAGTACAAGGCGGGCTGGGCCAGGCCCCCTGGTCAGCCCGGTTAAGAAATTAAAACAAAATTTACAAACTCGGGCGGGGCCGGGTTTTGGCCTGGTCCAAACGGTACAAAACAGGCCCGGATCTTAATAAATTTTAAAAACACGTCCTGGACTAGGTCATTTTGAAACCCAAAATCCGGTTTTTAAACCTGGATTTGAAGTGCGGCATGGTTCAAGGCTTGGGCCAGACAACATAAAACCCACGCCCGAGCTGGGTTGGGTTCAAATTAAAATTATCTGGGAGAGGACCGGGTTTTACAAACGGTGCTCGAATTTGGATTTTTGCGTACCCAACTGTCAATGTTTTGTTGCCATAGCCAAATGATTCAATTTTACAAATACATGCATGTTTAGGCTTAGTGCTGTTTTGTTTTGTTTTATTTTATTTATTTATTTATTTATTTTTGGTCTAAAGTTTAAATATAATTCAGTTTTAATCATTTAAATATTATATATATATATTTATTTTTCAACTTAATAATGAAAATTTGGTGATTATATATGAATAAAATGAAGTTAAAATTTTTAACTTACAACTAAAGTCTAAAATTTGAATAAGTTTATTTTATTTAATTGTATCTTAATATTTTTTATTTTCTAATATATAGATTTTATTTAATCATATAGATAGGTATATTACTAGTTTTGAAATATTTATGTTCAAATATAACAAATAAAAAATAAATATATTATTCAAAATTATTCATATTCATTTATTCATATCTATTTAGATTTCAAAATTGAAAAGGCAAACACTGCCTATGAGTATGATCTTCCAAAGAAAAGATGAAAAAGAAACTCTAGAAGGCAAAATCAAATTTGTCAAGATATCTATCGGTAGAGGTGGTAATTTGGCTAATGACATGATTGCACGATATAAATTTGATGCAAGTAAATGGGTTTGAGTTGAGTTGAAAAACATGACATAAATAATATATGGGTCGTATTGGTATCACTTGTTTTAATAAATGGGTTGTATATCACTTGTTTAATAAATGGGTCGAATTTATGTTTGAAATTTTGATTCATTGATTTCTTAAGACATTAATAATTAAGTGAATAATCATATCATGTCAATTCATTTATAACACAAATTCATTTTTAACTCTATCAATTTGTTCTTCTTATTAATTAAACTATGCATCAATTTAATTTGCCTTTCTTGTTTATGATCGATATACATAGATTTTGATTTTATTTTTTACTGTTTTTATGTAATATTATATTTAATTTAAAATTGATTTAAATTTTATATTAAAATTAAAGGAATCAAATTAATGTCTAATCTTGTTAAATTTGTCAATTGTGTCTAATCATGTTAAATGAATTAATTGTGTTTATTCATGCCACACCACGACTGTGTTCCATTTAATTAAACATATCTAATTGTGTTATGTCTTGTCATAATACGAATGTGATCCGTTTATTAATTTGTAATATCCCTTGGTCTATAAATGAATGATGCAAATAGACAAGATTAATAGATGGGTAGTATTTATATTTAAAATTTTGATGCAACAAATGAATGAGTTGGATTTGTTTTGACCTAAAATCTTAACACAAATTTTGCCACCCATCTACGGGGCATAGTGATTTATTAAGTTGTATTATTGTCATTTGGTTTCTAATCCGGAAATTGTTTTAAAAAACTAAAATACAATTAAAACAGACTTTTGAGTTTTATTTTTAGTATTTTTAATATCTCAAAACATATTCAATATGATATTTGAAAATATTTTCAAATTTACAAAATGTGCGAAAATATATTTGACATAATATATGAAAATAGCAAAAATAAGAATATTTGTTTGTTGATATTATTTCTAAGATTAGTAACCAATTACTGCACACTTTTATGTTATATATATTAATAGTATCAAGTCATATGAGCTTTCAAAATAAATTAGATAAAATTGTATGAATAAAAATATGAAATTTGTTTTATTTAAACAAAACAAAACATCAATATAATTTTTAAGATTGATTATGAGCATAATCTAGCCCCATTACTGTAATTTATATGAATGCTAAAAAAGTATGGGTTCCTAACTGTCTACTTGATTAATGTCAAAATGATTCGATAGGCCAAATTTTCACTCGTTTGGATGGCAATGTTTAATCATGCTGAGTTGCAAAACTATCTTCAACCATCTCTATAACGAAATTGGAGGCTGATTAAGGACTTTGAACTTTTGATTATCATAGTCAAGTTGTTGACATGGTTGTTATGTATTTATATCTACGTCTATGATCAAATTCCTCTAGCTGACTGTTAATGGTGGTTTCTATTAAGGTCCAGGATATCACTCACTTGCCATTTGCTGAGCGAGAGCTGATGTTGATAAAAATCGCTGTGAACGCTTCTGCTAGGAGGGATGTCCTCGACATTGCCAAAATATTCCGAGCCAAAGCTGTTGATGTGTCTGATCACACAGTTACTCTTGAGGCAAATTACCATACTAAATTTTCTTATATTTTAGTTCGCTATATCTGTACAGAATTTCATTGGCTATATCTTAAGAAAAATATGTAAATCTAATATTACATTCCAATTATCATTAATCATATACCAGCATTGAAATTCAATTAGTGACCTTCCAATTTTTTGTGGTGGCCTGGTCTCCCAACTTTGTTCTTTTGGGTGTTTGTGCCTTTGGGTTAATAACATAGGTTTATCAAAAATCCATTACACGTATCGTTGTTGTTTCTCTTTCGGCTTCATAAATCGCAATTGGGAATGGAAAGGGTCTTGAGCGTGAATATGTGTTTTTGGGGGTAGCTTGTAGTTCGCTTTCGAAGTGCTGTTTTTGTTGCCTTTGTGAACCTCTGCTTTGATGCATTTCTGTATCTTCTTTTTGTTCCCTATAAAAGAAGATGATGACGAAGAAGCCAGAGTAAAACCGATTCTTTGTTGGTGTTCCAAGTTTATGTGACAAGAATCTTCTATCATTGTTTTCATTTCTTCCAGTTTTACTGATGCCTTTCTTTTTTGTTTTTATTTCAGCTTGCAGGTGATATAAACAAGATTACTGCATTGCAGCGGTTATTAGAGCCCTACGGAATTTGTGAGGTTGGTGCCTCAATTTGAGTTTTTTTCATACTGCTGAATTATGTACTTCTTTTCATATAACTTCTCTTTCTTGAAGGTGGCTCGGACCGGGAGGGTAGCATTGGTGCGAGAGTCAGGTGTAGATTCTACATACCTACGTGGATACTCTCTACCTTTATAATAAGGTTTGTTTTAATGGTTCATTCACAACCATGCATACCAGGAAAGCCATTAATTTTAAAATTTCCATTTTAGATTAGGTTTGATGAAGACTCCTTAAGACAGTCCGTGCATCTTTCTGCCTGAGAAACTGAAGGCTGATATGTATCTTATATAAACAATACATAATAATAGTCATCTGGATTCAGTACCAATGATATTATAAGCGGAATTTGTCCATTTTCCAGTTGTTCAGAAACATAACAGATCTAGAACTTGATTATTATCGCAATGGGGGGGCCAAGACTGACTAATAACTCAATCCTTTATGTAACACAAGTATTATTATTGCTTTAATTTCAGCCTACAAATTACAAGAGCCAGTTTTACAGCTACAAACATCAAAATGCTTCCTTCTTTATGGTATCAAACTAGTATTACATATCGTGCATTACTAACTATGATGCTTGTTGAGCAACGATAAGTTCATCTGGTAAATCAGCTTCACCAGTGCTAGGTGACAGCATAATCTCATCATCAGTTGTGAAGTGATATCTCTCCCCAATTGCTCTAAGAAGCTGGTACACTTCAAACATGGTAGATCTCTCCTTTGGGTTTGGTGACACACAGTTACAAGCAACTCTAAGAAATTGGTTGACTTCACCATCAAAACCATTTCCAATCAAGGACTTATCAATGGCAGTTTGGAGAATGGAGTTGCTTGACAGATGTGCGATCCATTCCACAAACTTCCCTTGAAGCTATCAGGGGCATTGGCCAAATGGGTAGGTTTCTCACCCGTAATCAACTCCAGGAGAACAACTCCAAAGCTGTAAACATCCCCCTTGGTGGTAGCAACCAACGTCCGTGGATATTCAGGAGCCACATAACCCAAATCTCCAAACTCCCCATTGACAAACGTGCTCAAATGTGTATCGACTGGGTTCATAAGCCTTGCAAGACCAAAATCAGATATTTTAGGTTCAAATCCTCCATCCAACAGAATGCATTTAGAGCTTATGTTTCTATGGAGAATCCGAGGGTTGCAGCTGTGATGAAGCCACGCCAAACCTCTTGCTGATCCAATAGCAATTTTGAGCCTCAATGGCCATTCCAAGCTACTGACCTCAGGTTCTGGTGGGTGTAGTTTATCATAAAGTGTACCATTTTCTAAGTACTTGTACACCAAAAATCTTTCCTTCTTCGCTACACAAAACCCCAAAAGGGAAACCAAGTTCCGGTGTTTAACACTCTCTAATGTTTTCATCTCGGAAACAAATTCTTTCTCCATGCGCCGGGAGTCCTTCAGCCTCTTAATCATCAGGAAACAACCATCAGGAAGCAGTGCTATGTACATCGTCCCTGTTCTCACTGTTCCGATGATGTTGTTATTGCTGAAGTTGTTAGTCGCCTCCATAAGATTACTCAACCTCATTTTTGTAACTGACTTCTCAAACATTGAAACCTAAAAACAAAAGCACCATTTTTGTTAGCAAATGTGGTTTCATAACATTCAATATAGTCAATCCTAGTGACCAAAATATGTGACAAATAATAATTGAGCAATATCTTGAATCAGATAACTTGCCTTGATGCCCTTTGTTCCTTGTATGCTTCTTGCCCATTTGTTACCTTCAGGGTCTTCTTCTTTCTTCTTCACAACACCCCGCAACAAGTAATGCAGAAGAACACCCACAACAAAAGCAGTAAAAGTTACCCCACCAGCAGCTGCTGCAGCAATAACGCCAGTACGAGACTTCTTGGGAACACCCGGGCAAGGATCCAAAGGTTTTCCGCAAAGTCCCGGATTGTTGGCATAGTCCCCAACACTGGTCGTAGTATTTGCAAAGGTAGGTACAGGCCCTCTCAATAGATTGTTGGCAACACTAAATGTCTTGAGTCGACCAAGCGAACCCAATTGCAGCGGAATTTTCCCAGTTAACCGATTGTCATTTAATTTAAGCGTGTTCAAGAAAGTACAATTTGCAAGACTTAATGGGATTTCACCAGAAAAATTGTTGGATGAGAGATCTAGGGAGGTCACGTATTGAAGTCTAGTAGCTATATCAGAAGGAATTGGTCCAGATAGCTTGTTGCTAGAAAGATCTAAACCAGTCAAGCTAGAGCACTTTTTAATCCCAAAAGGAAACTGACCCTTAAGACCCATGTCTGAGAGGTGGATGTTGAGAACTTTGTTCTCGTCAGGGTGCCAACACTCAACACCAATAAATTTACAAATGAAGCCTTCTGTATCATTGTTGAAATTCCATGAAGTGTTCAAGAAGTTAAAAGGGTCTTGAAGAGAATTCTTAATGGATTTCAAGCACTCTATATCAGTCACAGTGGCATCACTAACATTAATACTAAGCAAAATCAGCAACCCAAACAAGGTTAGGGCACAGAATATTGAATCTTTACCCATCAAAATGTATCAACAACAAAGCAAGTGTAGCAGACAGTAACTGAAATCAAACCCTAACTCAAATTCAAAACTATTACTCATAAATTCCAATATAAAGCTAAAATGAGATATACCCAGATAAGAAAATGGCAAATACACACCTTAGATCAACAGGCTACATCATCAAAGGTATAAGAACTCTTGAGAAATATAAAGGAAAGCAAATAAGAACTAGAACCAAAAACGGTATCCTTTACAATTTCATTTAAAGAAGACTTGGGTTTACTTATTATATTATATTCTTATACAAAGAATTTTCCTGGAAACATATAAGGAATTACGTCAAGAGAGACGCATTTTTTCTATCTTTCTTTCTTCATTTGTGGGTCTCCTTGTTTTCTTTTTCCAAACGCACAAAACAAAAATCCAAGAGGCCAAGACCTTGACTAAGGAGTCGCTTGGCTAGAAAATTCAGTGCGGAAGCAATCAAATATAAAATTAATAATATAAGACTTTTTCTTTTCTTTCAATTACTTACAAATTGGACATCTACTGTGAGTTGTATGACACATTTCACACGTCTGCTCACAATTTTTTACGAGACGTCTTCCCTTATTACAGGATACATACGTGGGAGAGTTTTGGCGATATAAATTCTTACCGGCCAAACATAAAACTAAGGTAGTATTTATTTCTTTGCATGACTTTTGGATATACTTAAAATTTGACTAATTTAAATATTAAAATCTAAATGATTTTGAATTTTTTATTTTATTACCATCAACATAAATATTAAAAAAAAATTAATATCTTTTATCGAAAGATATCTTTAATTACTATTTTATCTACTAATAAAAATAATTTTTTTTTATTGGAAGTACCGTTTGTTCGATAAAAATTAACTTTTAAAATTAAATGTGATATTTGTTAACAATTTTTTATTTTTTTATTTATTTTAAATTATAATTTATTAGTGTTAAATTTAGATTTTATTAATGTTAATAAATTTTCTATTATGAATATCCTCCTTCGAGAGAGCGATTGGGGCTTTAATTTTTTAGATAAATTTTTACGTAAATTTTTACATTATTTATAAATCGTTAAATTTAAATAAATTGAATTATTGAGATTGGATTTGATCATTAAATAATGAATAATTAATATACCATAATTAATATATATATATATATATATATGATATCTTTAATTAACGATAACATATTAAAATTATTAATATTAATTTATTGATTGGTAATAGCATACTACCTGAAAATATGTAATTATAATAATTATTGGTGATATACATTAAGATTATTATGAATTATGGTTTATTATTTTTAATTTTTTACAAATAAAATAAAAATTAATAACAATTTTTTAAATGAATTGTAAATATATTTTAAATGAATAAACATGTCAAAAAGTTTAAATACGAACACGCCACGATTATTAAATAGGTAATACGATTACAATACGATTATTATTTGTATCAATTTTTTCAAATCCAACCTCGTTTAATCACATTAAATTTCTGTCAAATAATGATGTGACCTAAACCCTTAATATTTACTATATTATAGTTAATGCAAGTTAAAATGTATTAGTTATTAGAATAGATAGTTAAGTATTATGATCATTTTTATTAATAATAAACCATTAATATATCATAATTAAAAATCTAATCATTATTAGTAATTTGATAATGAAACATGATGATAATAATAATTATTAAGATATAGCTAATGATGATGATGATGGTGATGATGATGATAATAATAGTAATAAATTCATTAGCAAATCTGCCTAACTTTGCAGTACTTATAGCTTTTAATGGACTTAGCAAATCTGTCCAACCAAGCTCTTGGCTATTGTTTCAAACCATAAAGTGATTTTTCCACTAACATGCATTTTTACTTTCATATTTCCTTTCAAAACTAAGACAAGGTTGCTATATAGACTTCTTTTTCTATTTCACCATTTAGAAAAGAATTCTTAACATCCAATGTTGTAAATGCTAGTTAAGGGAGGATGCCCGTTGCTCCCTTGATTTTTGAACCGATACCTATTATCCTCCTATATTTTTCTAATACCTCATCACCTCTCTAACTCTTTTTTTTTTCCTAGTTTTGTCCTTCGATTCAATTAGTTCATGTTTCAATTATAAAATGGTAAAATAAAAAATATTTAAAATACTAAAGGGCAAAATCGAAATTTATAGGAGTAGTGGGATATTAAAGAAAATATAGTGAGTAATGGAATATTAACTTTAAAATTAGGGAGGATTCGAGCATTCTCCTGCTAGTGAAAGTTGGCTACCAAGGACAGAGAACTTTAATTGTATTCAATTTTGCAATTGGTTTAAATGTTTCTTGGTAATCAATCCACAGGTATGTAAGAATCCTTTTGCAATAACCTTACTTTATACCTCTAAATGGATTTATCTACCTTGTACTTCACACTAAATACTCATTTAGAGTTCATAAATTTCTTCCTTCTTGGTACATATACTAGTTACCATGTCTCATACTTCTTAAGTGCCATCATTTCTTCCCAAATAACTTGTTCCACTTTAGAATAGCCAAATTCTCCTATACATCTTATGGAATTTCAATATGAGACAAATTAATAGTAAAAAGCCTTTCTAGTGGAAAAAACCTAATTATGATATAAAATATATTTAGCAACAAGATATTTAATACAAACTCTAGTACATTTCCTAGCAGATATTAGAATATTTAGATCATATTAAAAGTGTTTTATATTGTTGTGGATTTTCTAAAGGCAAGTGCACATTATCGCTAATAAGTAATATATAATAAGTACAGTATCGTCCCATGAGGATTGATTACTTACTAAATACCGAAATTGGTTTAACTCTAATTTATTTGAACAACTCAAAAACAAAAAGGTAACGAAGAAAAGTAAAATAATCTAAAGTAAAATAAAATTAAACTAAGAATGAAAATAAATTAAGACAAAGAAGAATTCAGATAATTAAAGCTCTAGAACAACTAATTTTACATAACTAATCCATATTAATTTTCCCTAATCTTTGTTAATCAAGTTATTTTTTATGATTGATAGTCGAGAATTCCTAATCCTTTTACTAGCCACTCCCAAGGTGTCATAAAAGAAAACACTCTTGACAGCTAATCCATAGAGTTCTATAAGAATTAAAACTATCAAGAATTCATTAAGTGTTGTAGATCTTATTTAGTTCTCATCTATTATAGAATTTATGGAATTTTAACACAATGAACTAGAGACATAAATCTCCTTCCGATTTTATTATGATTTCCAAACCGACTAAATACTGGCCGTTTATTTAGAAGGAATAAGAACAATGAAGAATACTGAATCATAAATGAAAATAAACCATTAATTAACAAAGAAAAGTATGAATCAAAACTTTATAGTTAGGCTACATCTTAGCTCTAAAAAAAGAAAAATTAGTTTATGCTAAACATAAAGAAAGTAATGAACATAGTTTTAGACATTGAAGAAGAGAGAAAATAATGAACTAGAAATGGAGTTTATTGGATCTTGAAACCTTCTTCTTCTTCACACCAATGCCTTCTAACCCTTAATTTAACCTTCACATCATCTATTTATATTCTAGAGCTAAAAGAGAGTAATTTTGTAACTTTTGCACTTTTAAAATTAAGACAATTGCAAATCAATCTTGCGACTTGAATTTGTAGAGCCGTGACCTTGAGCCCTGATTCAAAAGCATCCTGTAGAGCCATGGCCTTAAGCTCCGATGCTAGCTACGATCTTAACTTTCTATTCATCATGCTTACTTTTTGCACCACAGCCTTAATTTTCATGGCCCCAACTTTAAGCTTTTGTTATTTCATTGTGTAATTTACCTCATTTTTCTTCACGATCTTGCAATATGAACTTGAAAGCTCTGTCAATCCTTTTCTTAGCAAAATAAGTACAAAACAAAAAAAATAAAAACTAATAAAGCATCCTAAAACTAACAAACCATTACTCTAAGAGTATTCAATTTGCGAGTATAAAACTCACTTTCCATGTGCACTAGAATTAAAAGAAATAGATTTAAAAGTTGGAGAATTATTAGTAGATTTAGAAGTTGGAATACCTGTTTTGTCCAAGGTACATACACTTGGATGTAATGGTTGATGAATTGCACGAGATTGATTTTCCATGTGTTGATCTTGCTTTCTCCTTAAAGAGAGATAAAGTTCAATGCAAGATTGATCAAGCAGTATTTTTTTTGTTGTATTTGAATTTAGTAAATTAAAAGTAGGGGTAATGATTTGTCAAATCATATTTTATTCCTTGTATTGGTGAAATCTAGTAAGGACACAAATAGCGAACTAGAAGAAATTTCCCAAAAAGAATATGCTTTGTTAAGTTTACTAGAGGAAAAAATTATATATGAGATTTGAAAAACCCAATTCACTTTGCCTTATCGGGTTGCCTTAGTGTTATTCCAATTGGTATTAGAGTAAGGTACTCTAGATAAGGACTTAACCGTCTTAGAGTGATCTATGGTAACTTTAGGAAACTTAGAAGGACAATCTACCTCTAGGGCTCCATTTTTTTTATAAGAATGATTATTGGTTTTAAAAGGTTAGAATAAGAATTTACTTACAAACTTGTGATTATGAACTTTGGGACGTAGTAACTAAATGTCCTAAATCCCTATGAAAAGAAATGAAAAAGGAGATATTGTACCTAAGTCTAGTAAGGAGTAGAATGAGGTTGATAGAAAGAACATTTTCATGAATTCTAAGGCTATTATTATTCTCTATTATAGTGTGGATAAGAAGGAATTCTCTAGGAATTTCGAATGTGAATTAGGTTATAAAATATGACACACTTTAGAGTTTATTTATGAAGGTACAAGTCAATTAAAGAGTTTAAAGTTAGTAGACTCACTAAGCAATATGAATTGTTCAAAATGGAACCTCAAGAAACCATCTATAGCATGTGTACTAGATTTACTGATATTGTAAATTCTCTTAAATCTATTGATAAATCTTTTGCTAATAGTGAGTTAGTGAAGAAAATTTTTAGGTCTTTTCCCAAAGAAAGAGAGCAAAAGTGACGACAATAATAGAGGCTAAGAATCTCAACATGCGACATCTTGATAACCTCATTGGTTCACTAATGAATTGTGAAGACAAGATGTATGATGATATGGATGAAGTTCAAAAGAAGAAACTCATTGCTTTGAAATCAATAAAGTATAATGATGATGATCAGGATAAGGATGAGGATGATGAAAGTAATGAAGATGAAGAAGAAGAAGTTGTTTGAATGACAAGAAAAGGCACAAAGCAATAGAGCTCAAGAGTGCTAAAGAAAAGAAATCAATTAAATTGCTACGAGTGCAAGAGAACGGGACATGCTAAACCTGAGTGCCCTTTCCTGAAGTACAAGAAAGGAAAGAAGAAAGCAATGGTGGCAACATGGGATAATAAAAAGGAGAGCTCATTTGATGACAATTCTATCAATAAGGTTGTCAACATGGGCTTCATGGGCTTCATGGCATTTAGTGATATGCGATAAGTGATTTCATACCCTTTTTTTTTTTATGATGAATTATCACAGGCAGATGAAAGGTTATAAGAAAATTTTGAAAAAGTGATTTCTAAAAATCGAACTCTTAAAAGGAAAATTGAGGCATTGACTAATGAAATCATTTCTTTGAAGGAATCAAATGATGCATTGATTAGTGATAATGGTTCCTTAAAATATTGCATAATACTTTTGAAAAGGAGAAGGAAATGTACTTCAAAGAAACAAAAAAAGCTCAAGAAACAAACTTTTGACCAAAATGAAATTTTTTTAAAATTTACTATAGTTCAAAAGAAATTAGAGTTACTTCTTGGTTCACAAAAATGTGTGTTTGATAAGAGTGAAATTGGTTATAAGCCACACTTTAAACAAAATTTTTACAAAAATTATTTTATAAAACCTTCTCCTAAAGTTGAAACAAATGCAACTTATATATTATAGCATTTGCATTAAGATGAATGCATTTGGTTATAATATGGTATGGGTTCTAATAGAAATCAAAGTTAATATTCATGAACCTAAAATGATTTGGGTATCACAGTGTAAAACTTAAACATTTTGTAGATGCCAAAATTAAGGAATGATGAATGGTTTCTTGACAAAGATGAAAGACAAGTTGAACATTTAAAATCTTGCTAGTGTCCTTAAATGCAAAATGGAAGCATCTTACTCTTGGAGAAAATGAAAAGGAAAGATTTTGTGTATGAGCAAATTAGTATCAAATTTCTTGACTTATCTTTTCATTGTTTTATGCATGATTCTTAATTCAAGTTTTTCAATGCATATGTTGAGGTTTAATTTTGCAAGCATATTTTGTTTGAAATATACATGCCATGAGCAAATTTAGGGAAAACATCTTTATTTCAATTTATGCCTTGATATATGCTTGATGCTTGCTTAAGTTACTTGACATGCACTAGATTTCCATTCAATTCATGCATTTATTTATCATGTTATAATGGCTATGAAATGAAATTTGGTCACTTTATGATTAATATTTCAATTTCATTTAAGCCAAATATTAATTATCTAGAATTAAGAATGGATGGTCTAAGATTAGTAACTGAAAAGGGCTACATTTACATTTTGAGAACCTAACAGTGAACTTGCAAGAAATTCTAGGACTGATTGGTACTATTTTGTGTGACAAAAGATATATAGTTATAGAAGTCTAGTATCTGCAAAATTTTGCAGAATCTAATTTAGACATTGTTACAAAGTAGATATAAAACGATTAATTAAAATAGGTCACGATTGTCTGAAAGATGTAGAAAGCAAGAAGTTTGAATTTTTCTAGGCAAATTAGTTTATGTAAGATGGTACAAATTCGATATGGACTGAAAGCTCCAAAAGTCAAGAGTTCACAAAAGTTTATGATACTCGATTTATATATTTTTATAGAAGATATGACTCTATGAATAAAGATTACTCAGAAAACAGAGTAGAAACAAGGCAACCAAGATGCACCAAGTCATGAGGATTTGGTTTACCTAATTGGTCAAGTTGGTCAATCGAAAGTTGAATTCCCTTATATTGCTATCCACTTTGGTCAACTGAAATTTCCCATTCCTCTCATTTGTTTTTAACTCCTCTCTCAAAACGTCTCAAAAACACTTTTCCCACATTTGAATTCTTTTTTTGGATACAAAATCAATTTGGATACGAGAATTCTATATGAAATTCATCAAGAAAAACAAAAACAAAAGCTTTAAAAGAGGATGAATCATTTGAAAACCATCGAAGTAAGGTTAAGAACCTAAACCATTAAGGGTTTGATCATAGAAAAATGTCATTTTAGCATGCATTTTCATTTGCTTGTATTGTGTTTTGGAATGAATTCAATAGCTTGACTCACTTTCTATTCTAATTGAATATGCATTCACTGTTTTGATGATTTGTATTATTGATTAAGGATACATGTGTTATGTTGGAGATTTATATGACATACAATGTATTAGGGGGAGAAATGATTATATTTTGTGTCGCATTAGACTGCATTTTCATCTATGCATTGTATTATTTTGATTTATCCATATTGTATTGAGGCCATGAATGGAAGAAAAATGAGGAGAAGAATATGTGAATGTAGAATGGTGATTACGTATAGAAATGCTCTTGCTCTTTCTTTTGTTGGATGCATTTATTGTTTTGATGATAAACACTATGGATGGTTTCTCTGTACTATTTATTTGATTAAGTTTATAGAAGCATTATTTTTCTTTAAATTGCCAAAAAGGAAGAAGAATATGCATACATATCATTTTCGTATAATAACACTCTTTTGCATTATATCTTCCATTATATTTTTATGAATTTTGATGATGATAAAGCATGTCGGAGTTTTGTTATTTGTTATTGTTAGTGTAAAACGGGGAGAGATGAAAATTTTGTTAATGTGATCTTAGTTGTAATATTTTGCTAAAGTGATTATGCAATATTTTTATTCTTCCAATTTTTGATGTGTGAAATGGGGAGAGTCATATGGTATACATTACACTTAGAGAGAGATGTGATTTATTTTTGTGTGTTGCATTAATTTCACATTATTAGTGCTTCTTTTGATTTATAAATATAGTATGCCATATTTTATTTTTTGAACTCTTGAATCAGAAAGGGGGAGAAATTCTTAATACCTTAATCTTATTTTCTTCCATCATTGGTTTTGATTGCATTTGCTCAAAATTTTAGGGGTCGATTTTATTTTGAAAATTCCTCCCAAAAGAAAACCTCTAAAATATGTTTTTTAAAAAAATTGTTATCATGCTTTTTTATTTAATATTTTTTCATGATAACAAAAAGGGAAGAATGTTTGTTGATTGCGTATTGCATGCTCTTGTGCTTAAATGTTTCACTTATGCTATGATTGAGGAGGAGCATAAATTTTGGATTTGTTTAATTTATGACATTTTTTATTTGGCAATCAATGGTTTGTCACCATAAAAAAAGGGGAGATTATTGGTTTTAAGGTTTATAATCCATCGTTTTGATGATAACAAACATTAATATTTTTAACTAACCAAATTCTTCTTGTAGCATTTATTATTATATTTTGAGTATGAAGAATTACGAATGCAATTGTAAAGATTCAAATAACATCTAAAATGAAGGCATTTAAGAAAAGTATAGTAAAACCCTTTGAACAAATTGAAGAATGAAGTTACAAGTTCGGTATTTTATTTTGAATTTATTTTTTATATGCGTTTATTTATAAGTGTGCATGATATTTGTGTCAAGGTCAAGTTTTTCAAAAATAAATATTTAAAATTTAAAAATCGGATCAAAATGAAAGTTTTTCAAAACCTAGAATAGGGACCAAATTACAAAACTTTTCAAACTTTTAAAAAACCAAGTTATTGTTTATGAACCGATTTTTACTATATTTTCAATCGAACCAGTCAGACTAGTTCATTCGAACCAATCGAATTGGTTAGTGAACTGAACGTAAGGTAGAAAGCCTTTTTTATTTGATCGATTGATTAAACAACGGATTAAATCGAACCTAAGGCAAAATGCCTTTTTGCTACAATACAATGAGTAAACGACGTCGTTTTATACAGAGTCCGCTACAGTATCATATATATATATATATATATGTAGCGGACTCTGTATAAGATGGCGTCGTTTACTCATTGTATTGTAGCAAAAAGGCATTTTGCTATATATATATATATATATATATACATATAACCTTAAATCATGAAACCCTTTATTTCACCGTTGGCAACCTACTTCACTCTACCAATATCGATTGTCGTTCGCATTGAAGAAGTGTTCTTAGCCATTAGCACAACAACATAGCTATCACTAGGCTATTGAGAATTAGGTGAGGTGCTAAAGTTTTTTTTTAATTATCTATCTTTTTATGTGTTAATGTGGTTCATTGTTGAAATATGGTAGTATAGCTATTTTGGAAAAGTTTTAAAAATAGCCTAAATTTTGAGATTGAGTGTGGATTGAATTTTGAGAAATTATATGACTAGTTTTATGAATTTTTGTGTCTGTATGTATGAATGAAGCATATATATATATATATATATATATATAGAGAGACACACACACACAATATATATACACACACGCGCATGCATGCGCGTACACACACTCCCCTAATATCATATTTTTTCTTTTTTTATCAAAGCAAGCCAAAGAAGGCTAATTTTTTTATTGAATCCCTCATATATATATATATATATATATATATATATAGACACACACATTTAACATATTGAGTTGTAAATAATTTACTCTTTTTCTCAATTCATTCGGTACTTTGATTTAGAAACAAGCCTGAGCACTATGTGCCATTTTTCTGTCTTGGCCATAGCGGAATAACATACACGATATCTAAGAAACACTTATTCGACCAACTTTTTATAATAAGCTAATTAATTAAATTGTGGAACTAGTTTATGTTATTTTGAGCAACTAATTTCTATTATTTAATTTCCTGAAATTAATTAATTAAGTTGTGCATATAGTTTAATAGACCAGAAATTATGGAAGAAGAATTTGCATATTACAGCATATAATACATGAATGTTGTTGTAGTTTTGAATGATTCACAAGTCACATCCTTGAACAAGCTAATAAAGTAATGTTGATTTCATCGTCAAAGATATACCTTCTCCTTCGAAGTTTATTTTCAATTATTCATACATAATAGCATTTCGCTTCTATTAAATATTATTGAAAGGGTAAAACTGAGATTTTTAATTTGTAAGTATTGTTAATTATCATTGCGTCAGGACAAGATGTACATGCATGTTAACGTTCTATATAATCTGATTTTCGTTTCATAGCTCAAATGCTTGTCAACTGATTTCAAGATCTGTATGCAAAAAATTATTAATTAGTTTTCTAAATTAAGTTGTTATAGAAAGAGTACGGAATGAGATAACATTGCTTTTTCATTTGAATTTTGTATGCTCTAGCTGATAAAAAATCTCTTTAGTTTTCAACATTTTACTTTTACTTTCATTCTTTTAATCTATAAAAGTCATGAAAAAAATCTAATTATATATTTTTGTTCAATTATATTGCGAACCATCAGAGTAACTAAATGGAGTGCCGGAATAATACTGATCAATTATGATTTTGTTATACTGTTATTTTTGATATTACTACTTGCGATACTATTTCTGAGATTTTTGATATTAAATATTGATGGTAATATTAGTTTATATTTATATATTTTACTTATTATAAAAATTCTTAATTTATTTTTATTGTAACTAAAATTAGTTATATATTTGTAGTTTCAAGCAGTAAATATTTTCGTAAGAAGGAATAAGATTCTCAATTTTATTCTTTTTTTTTTTGGCTAAATAAGTGTTTTATTAACTTCAAATATTGATTCTACTTTTGTTTTTAGTTACTGTATTCTTTAATTCCTATTTTATTTTTAATTTTACAATTTCATTTGCAAGAAGTTGTGTCAAATTAAATAAAGAGGTATTTGCTTGATATAATTATTTTTAAAGTTGTATTTAAACAATTTTAAGTTGAAAATTGGATTTAAGAATTGTGCGTTGAAAGTTATATTCTTAACTAACCACATTCTTTTTTTAGTATTTATTGTTATACTTCTAGCATGAAAAATTGGAATGCAATTGTAAAGACATAAAGAATATCCAAAATAAAAGCATTCATGAAGAATAAAATTGAAATCTCTAAGAGCAATTTGAAGAGAAGAATTGAAGAATTGAAGACACACACATTAGTTAATTTTTTATTTTGTCGTGTATCTTTAAAATTAAATATTGATTTGCATTTAAAAACTCAAATTTATTTTTTATTAAAACAAATAATTTTTAAAACTTTTCAAAAAATCATATAGTTATATAATTTTGAAGTGAATATTTTGAATATATAAAAACTAGTAATTTTTTAATGGGTCAAATTAAAAGTTTTTGAAACTTGAAAATCGGATCAAAATATAAATTTTCAAACCTTGAACATGGACCAATATGCAAAGTTTTCAAAACTGTTAGAAAATCAGTTCAAAGAAACTTGGTCTAGTAGCATCGGTTCAGATCGGTTTGATCGACTACACTAAACCAGTAGGTCAACCGAACCGATGGCAGAATGTAAGGTTTCTGGATTGGTTAACGAACTGAACCACTTGATTGATTGAACTGAACTGATTGGTCAACTTATCTTTACAGATCGGTCAACTAATTTTTTGAGTTTTTATTATGAGATTTCTGATTTTTACTTACTCGACTGAACAGACGTTTTTAGTCGATTTATATACACAAAATTTGAATTTTTGACTCCTTAACGGTTAGTAACGACTATTTTTTTAATTTTTACTATAAATATTAGTTTAAAATCACTTGAAACAATTTTTGCACCTTTGGAAAACTTTGCTACATATCTTAGAAGTGCAATATAAAGAATTTGAGATTTCATTTGTAAATCAAACATCTAATTCATACACTCTAGTTTTTCATTTGTATTATTTTTTTGAAAAGAGTGTATATTTTTCCTTGATAGAATTCTTTTATTAAGATTATTTATTTGCAATTATTGTGAGGGTAAGTGTGAGGGAAACACACTTGGTGTGAGGTTTGAGTAACACTCATAAGTCACTTGATTTTAGAGGTTGAAGAGGTACCCGATCAAGTTTTCTTAGTGTAAGGTTTAAGTGCCACCCAAAAGTCTACTTGGTTGTATTTGCTTGCCTTTGTTTAAAGGCATATTAGTGGAATACTCAAGCGGGTTAGCTTGGGAGCGTGGATGTAGGCCGGAGTTTGCCAAACCACGTAAAAACTATTGTGTTTGATCTCTCTCCCTATACTCTTTATTTTTATTTATGCTTATATTTGCTATACACATTACTCTCTTCACTTGAAGCTTAAATAGTTGGCATTTACATATTGTAATAGGATTGTGTATTTAATTTATTGTTTTATACCTTAGAAAGATTTGAATTGCTTGGTGTTTATGTTGGGTTACTTTAAATTTGTTAAAATCCTTAAAAACTCAATCCATCCCTCTTCTTGAGTTGATTTAATGATATTTCAATTGGTATCAAAGTGGGTTCTCAAGAAAAGGGCTTAACTATCTTAGAGTGATCCAAGATAATCTTTAGAAAAATTGAGGGACAATCACTCACCATACCACCAATTTTTGATGGAAATGATTATGCATATTGGAAAATCAGGATGAGAATATTTTTACAATACATAGCTTATAAAATTTGGGATACCGTTGTTGACAATAAATTCATTCCTAAATTCATAAATGAATGGAATGACATAAATGATCTTTTAAATGTTAAAGTTTTAAATAGCAAAATGTCTATTACCCTCCTAAGATTTGAGCTAACTACTTAATTTCCCCTTAAAGTTTCAAAAATGCCCATTACCCCCCTACCTCCATTTTTCTTCCAACTTTGCCCTTTTATAAATCAACTTAAATCACCAAATCAAACCAAATTGAAACCAACAAACTAAACCTTTGAACCACCAAATCGAACCATACTATTAAAATTCAAATATATATATAATAATTTATATTTTTTAATTTAAAATAATTTAATAATAAAATACATATACATATTTTATATTATTAACTAATGGTTAAATAATAACAATTATATGTAAAAGTTAAATATATTTTTTGAAATTTCATAAAAATTTAAAAAAAAGTATATTTATAATCAAATTTATATTATAAGAGTGTAAAAATTAAATAGTAATAATTATATATAAAAGTTAAATATATTTTTTGAAATTTTTAAAATTAATTTTTTTTAATTTAACTAGTTTTAATAATTTTCTAATGATTATAATTTTTAATAATTATATTTTTAATTTAGAAATTTTTTTATAAATTTCTAAAATTATAATTAAAAATGATTATAAAAATTATTAAAATTTTTTTAAATTAAAATTAAAATTTAAAAATTATTTTTAAGTTAAAATTATTCCTAAATTTACCAATAAATCATGTTTGAAATAAGTTAATGATTGAATTTATATAAGATAATTATTATTCTTAAATTTGTGTTATTTATAATAAATAAATTTGATTATAAACAATTTTTTTTTTAAAAAATAAAAAGATAAAAATGTATATAATTTTTACATATAATTATTATTATTTAATTTCAAATTTTTATAATATCAATTTGATTATAAATATACTTATTTTCAAAAACAAATTTAAAATTTCAAAAATATATTTAACCTCTACATAAAATTGTTATTATTTAACAATTAGTTAATAATATAAATTATATATATTTAATTTCAATTATTAAATCCAAATTATTTTAAGCTAAAATATATAAATTATATATTTGAATATTAAAAGAATGGTTCAGTTTGGTGGTTTAAAGGTTCGGTTTGCTAATTCTAGTTCGGTTTGATTTGGTGGTTCAAGTTAGATTTTGTAAGAGTAAAGTTGGAAGAAAAATGGAAACAAGGGGGTAACGGGTATTTTTAAAACTATAGGGGTGAATTGGGTCAAACCTTAGGGGTAATAAATATTTTTCCCCTTAAATATTTTATCTTATGTGTTAAATAGGAATAATGTAAATAAATTTTCTATGTTCAATTCAGCTCATGATATTTGGTGTGCCTTACAAAATTTTTATGAAGGTGACAAAACTAAAGATACTAAAGACTTGCACATTGAGCAAAATGATGATTATCTTGAAACTCTTATTGACTATGAGGTCAAAAAAGATGATGATGATAGAAATATTGAAGAAAGGAAGATGAATCAAGTTATTAACATATGCTTCATGGAATTAAGAGATAATGAGGTAAATGATTTTGAATCTTCTTATTCATACGATGAATTGTTGGATGTATTTGAAGAGTTGCATAATTATTTTGAAAAATTGGTTTTCAAAAATCACATTTTTAAGAAAAAAAATTGATAACCTTCTTCTTGAAATTGAATCTTTGAAAGAAGAGAAGAATGTTTTGGAAAATGAGAATGCTACTTTGAAGGGTGACAAAATTGCTTGGAAAGATGAAAATGAAAATTTGCAAAATGATAATGAATTTTTGATAAATCAAATTAATTGTTTACAAAAGAAAGTCAATGGTTTTGATGAAGCTAGAAATGTCCATGAAAAAGAAATTGATTTTCTAAAACAAAAGCTTTTGTGCTTTACAAAACCATGAGAGCTCAAGATTTCATACTTTATCTAAAGAAAATGAGATGCTTGAGAAAAGGACCATGGATTTAAATGAAATTGTTTTCAAATTCACCAATGGTCAAACGAATTTTGAAAAATTACTTGGTTCTCAAAAATGTATTTTTTGACAAAGGAGGTATTGGATACAAGCCTTACATTAAACAAAAATATTTGAAAAATTATTTTGTGAAGGATACCTCTTTGAATGATTTTAAAATTGCATGCAATTATTGTAATGATGTTGGCCACATAAGTTTTGCATGCCTTATTAAGAAAAACACATATATTGGTGTTAGAAAAGTTTGGGTTCCAAAGGGAACCAAAACTAATATTGAAGGACTCAAAATGATTTGGGTACCAAAGTGCAAAAGTTGAAAATCTTTTGTAGGTACCAAAATTAAGGAATAATGGGTGGTTACTCAAGAAGGATTTGTGGGATGAAAGCACTCAATGGGATGTAGCATATGCATGGATAAAATGAAAGGAGAAGAATATGTGTATGAGCAAAATCGGTATCAAATTTCTAACTTATCTTTTTATTGCGTTATGCACAATTCTTTCCTCAAATCTTTAAAGCATATTTGTGGTTTGTCTTTGTAAGTATGGTTCATTGAAATATGCTTACTTTGGTAAGAAATTGTTGGCTTATTATTTAGAGTGTTTAATGTCCAAATGCTTTAGCCAAGTTTTCAAGACATGTATTGTGTTTTGATCGGATAAGTGTGTTTTGCTTGAAATATAAATGAGTTGATTAATTTGTGCACAACATCCCCTATTCTTTTATGCCTTGATGTATGCTTGATGCTTGTATAAGTTGCTTGACATGCACCAAATTCCCATTCAATTCATGCATTTATTCATCATGTCAAAATGGCTATGAATTGAAATTCAATCACTTTATGATTAATATTTCAATTTCATTTAAGCCAAATATTAATTATATAGAATCATGAATTGATGTTTTAGCATTAGGAAGTGAAAGTGACTGCCTCTACATTTTGAGAAACTAGCAGCCAACTTGTAAGCAATTCTAGGACTAATTGGTTTTGTGTTTTGGGACAAGTAATACATGATTGGAAAGATGAGGATGTGCAGTTTTTATAGAATTTAAAAAAACCTAATTCGGACGTCATTACAAGTAGATATGCTATAATTAAGCCACAAAGGCCATAATTGTCTGAAGGATGCAATGGTGTAGAAGTTTGAATTTTTTTGGGCAAAATAGGGTACGTGAAATGGTGCAAGTTATATATGGATAGAAAGAACCAGATGTCAAGAGTTGAGTTCATAGAAGTGTATGGAACTCGATTTGGATATCTCTATAGAAAGATATGACTCCATGAACAAAGACTGCTCAGAAAACATAACAGAAACAGGACAACCAGTCATGAAGATTCAATTGACCGAAAATGAAATTTGGTTGACAGAAATTTGAATGTTTTTTGCCTCTAAAAAATCTGCAAATTTGATTGATTGAAAATTCAAAATTTGAAAGCTTTCTGCTCCTATATTGCTATCCACTTTAATTAACCTTAATTGCATACTTCTCTCACTTGTTTTGAATACCTTTCCTCTCAAAATATCTCAAAAATACTTTTCTCACATTGTTATTCTTCATTTGGGTACAAAATCAAAATTCCCCCAATATCTATCTTTACCTTTATGAGCATTTGAAAGAACAAGTTGGATATTAGATTATTGTGGGAGATTCATCAAGGAAAACAAGTGAGAGCTCTAAAAGAAGATGAGTCGTTGGAAAACAAATAGAAGCGAGCTTACAAACCTAAACTATCAATAGTTTAATCCTAGAGAAATATGATTTTAGCGTGCATTTTCATTTGCTTGTATTGTGTTTTGGAAAACAGTAATTCATTTTTATTCTTCAATATGCATTCATTGTTTTGATGATTCGTTTTATTGATTAAGGATGCATTTGTGAGGATTTATATGATGTATAATTTATTAAGGGGGAGAATTGATTATCTCTTGTATTGCATTAGAATACATTTTCATCAATGTATTGTATTGTTTTGAATTATTTATATTGTATTGAGGCTATGAATGGAAGAAAAAAGGAAGAGAAGAGTATGTAAATGTGGAATGGTGATTACATATAAAAGTGCTCTTGCTCTTTCTTTTGTTAGATGCATTTATTGTTTTGATAATAAATGATATCGATGATTTTCTGTGCTATTCATTGGAGAATTTTATGGAAGCTTTTTTCTTTCTTTAACATTGCCAAAATATGTATACATATTTTCTTCTTATGATCTTTTGCACTATCTTGCATTAAAGGCTTTTGGACTCTTTTGCATTATATCTTCCATTATATTCTTATGTGTTGATAATGATAAAGCATGTATGAAAATTATTTTGTTATTGTTATTGTTTTTTTCTTAGTGCCAAAAGGTGGAGATATGAAAATTTCGCAAATGTGCTCATAGTTGTCAAAAAGGAAAATTTATGCAATATTTTCATTCTTTTAAATTTTGATGTATGAAATTGGGAAAGTCATATAGCATGCACTACACTTAGGGGGAGATGTGATTTATTTTTGTGTGTTACATTAATTTCACATGATGAGTGCCTTTTGATTTATGAATATGTTAAGCATTATTTCATTATTTGCACTCTTGAAACAAAAAGGGGGAGAAATTCTTAATAGCTTAATCTTATATTCTTCCATCCTTACATTTGATTGCATTTGTTCAAAATTTTAGGGGAGCTTGTACTTTGAAAATTCTTCAAAATTCCTCTAAAATATACTTTTAAATATTGTTAACATGATCTTATATTTGATATCCTTTTTTATGATAACAAAAAAGGGAGTTGTGTAATTGATTGCCATTTGCTTGATTTGAAATGCCTATTTACATGCTCTTGTGCTTTTCACTTGTGCTGTAATTGAGGGGGAGCATGAATTTGGGATGTTTAATGTTTGTTCCATTTATGCATTATCTTTCCTTTGACAATCAATGATTTTTCATCATAAAAAAGAGGGAGATTGTTAACTTTAAGGCTTATAACTCAATGTTTTGATAATAAAAAACATTGAACGACATTTTTCTTGTAGCATTTATTGTTATACTTTTAGCATGAAGAATTGGAATGCAATTAGGAAGATACAAAGAACATACAAAATGAAAGCATTTCTAAGAGTGAAATTGGAATCCCCATAAGCAATTTGAAGAGAAGATTTGAAGAATTGAAGACACATGCATTAGGTAATTTTTTTTATATAATGTGTCTTTAAAATTGAATATTAATTTGCACTTAAAGCTCAAATTTATTTCTCATTAAAACAAATAATTTTTAAAACTTTTTAAAAATTCATATGGCTATATGATTTTGAAGTGAATATTTTGAATATATGAAAAATAATCTTTTTTTATGGCCCAAATTAAAAGATTTTGAAACTTGAAAATCGGACCAAAATGTAAGTTTTTTAAACCTTAAAAATAGACCAAAATGTAAAGTATTCAAAACTGTCAGAAAATTGGTTTAGAAAAACTTGATCGAGCAGAATTAGTTCAAATCAGTTCAGTCAACCGAACAATACCGGTCGCTCAATCTAGCTAATGGTAGAATGTAGGATTTTTGGGTTGGTCAACTGAATCGAATCACTTGGACAACCGAAATGAACCGATCAATCAACTTATCCTTGTAAATTAGTCAATCGATTTTCTGAATTTTCATTCTAAAGTTTTTGATTTTTACTTGGTCAATTGAACAGACTTCTTTTGTCGACCGACATACAAAAAAATTTGAACTCTTAACCCTCTAATGACTAGTAACGGCTACTTTTCTAATTTTTAATATAAATAGTCTAAAATCACTTGAAACAAATTTTGCATCCTTGGGAAACTTTGTTACATATCTTAGAAGTGCAATATAAAGAATTTGAGCTTTCATTTGTAAATTAAACATCCAATTCATGTGCTCTAGTTTTTCATTTGTATTATTCTTTGAAAAAGAGTGTATTTTTCCTTGATAGAATTCTTTTATCAAGGTTATTCTTCATAATTATTGTGAGGGTGAGTGTGAGAGAAACACACTTGGTGTGAGCTTTGAGTAACACCTTTAAATTACTTGGTTGTAGAGGTTGAAGAGGCACTCAATCAAGTCCTTTTAGGATAAGGTTTAAGTGGCACCTGAAAGTCTACTTAGTTGTATTTGTTGGCCTTGGTTTGAAGGCATATTAGTGGAATTTCAAGCGGGTTAGCTTGGAGGTGTGGACATAGGCTGAAATTTGTCAAACCACATAAAAACTATTATGTTTGATCTCTCTCCCTATACTCTTTATTTTTGTTTATGCTTATATGGGTTATACACATTACTTTCACACACTTGAAACTTAAATAGTTGGCATTTACATATTGGTGATAGGATTGTGTATTGAATTTATTGTACTGTACCTTAGAAAGATTTGAATTGCTTGGTGTTGATGTTGGGTTGCTTTAAATTTGTTAAAATCCTTAAAAACCCAATTCACCCTTGCTTACCCCCCCTTCTTGGGTTGCCTTAATGGTATTTCAAATATTACCTTATACGATATACATACATACATATCTATATATATATATATATATGTATGTATGTATGAAAGTCTTGTTCTAGTCTAAAAAATGCTTCAATTAAATCTGTTAGTAATAATTGTTAACATTATATAAAACCCATATGACCTAAAAAGACCTAAACATATAATTTGATCGAAAAAATAAAATCAATTTATACCCAATCTTGATTTAATTAATAGTACATTTCTATCCAAATAAATTTAAGTACTATAAAAATATCTTTTTATAAATTCAAGTACTATTTAAAACTGTCTTCTAATAAATTTAGAAAATGGTAAAAGCTATCTTCTTATCATAGAAAAAAAAGCACGATTTTGACATTCTAAGATATGTAAAAAGAGGACAGTTTGTAATACGTTCTAAAAAAATTTTTAAAACGTTTTGTAATAGTCTTAAATGTGCAAAATTCTAGTAGTAAGCCTTTTGTATAAAATCACCCCATCTCTTTTTTCCATTAACCTTTTTCCTTCGGCTAACAATTATTGTTTTGATGTTAGTTGACAAAACTTGTCTAGCTAGTAGAAATATTGAGAGTAGAATTTCCAAAGGCCATAGTAGGCTTAATTATCTTCCTCGTCATCACAATTTTCCTACCCATCTTCCCTCTAAACTTCTAAAAGAACTTCTTCTGTAGAAGTAAAAGACCCTTTGTTTACACGATCTTAAACCTTATCCAATTCCTTATTCAAACATATAAGAAATTCAAATACTTTTTCTTTCTTGAGCATCTTTGTAAACCGAGCACTATCAATAGCACAATTCTATTTAAGATTATAAAACATGTCTAATTCATACTACAATACTTTTAGGATGTTATAGTACTTAGTTATATATACTTTGATTTCCTAGTTTAGTGTCTTGGATTTTCGTCTTGATCTTATATACTTATATCATATTGCCTATGTCTAAGTAAGTTTCACTTACTGCATCCCACAAATTCTTTTGCATTTGACATGAAGAGAAAAGTGAATTCAATTTTTGGTTCTATAGAATTCATTAGCCATTTCATAATCATAGAACATTTTGACTCTTATAATGAAAATCTTGAATTATCTTTTTGATTGAATTGTCTAAAAGCCTATGAAATAACATATATGTTCAAGGGTAGGTAAATTGGGGTTCAATTTCTGAGACCCAAACTTATCCAAATTATGGAATCAAACCCAACCGAACCAAACTAATTTGGTTGCGTTCCACAATCTGCTTTGAGACTGTTTGTTGTCGATTTCAATTTGTTAAGGGATATACATCCCTAAAGTTTATAAAAATTATAAATAGAGAGCAAATTTGTAAAATTTATAAAATTCTCCTATTTTCTAATGTGAATTTTTGTAATTTCCTTTAAACTTTCTTTTTCTTAAAATTTTAGAGATTTATAAAAAAAATCTTTTTTTTTTTAAGGACCGGAACAATTGATTTAGAATTGAATAAAATCGAGCTTCTATGAGAACCGAACCAAATAGTTTGATTGGCCCTTTTTGCCCAGGCCTGTATATATCTTTCCTTTTCCTTTAATAAATTTAAGAACTTTATGAATTAAAACCATTACAAGAAATTATGTCCATTTAGTCACTTTATGAATTAAAACCATTACAAGAAATTATGTCCATTTAGTCAATTTGAAGTAATCTGCAAGCAACGATTGTCTCCAAAATTTTACTTGACTTCATGTTAACTCCAAAACTTCACTTACACCTGACATCTCCTAGCATCTTAATAGCTAAATCTTCCAAATAAATGAAGTGAAAAAATAATCTCCAATAAGGTGGCAAAGAAATCAAATTGTAACAAGATATATCATTGATTTTGGGAAAGAAATCAACTCTAATTGTAATACATGGATTCCATTTTAAATGGAAATATTTATATATGAATATATATATATATATATGTACGTTACATTATAACAAATATTTATGATATTGAGATTTTTATTATGGAGTATTGATAACGTAGGGAATCATGGGTTTTGAAATTTGCATGGCTTACTTCTAGAAAGAAAAAAAATTGATTTACTAAATATTTAAATTCTTGTCTTTTCTTAATTAGTTTTAGGGTTTTTTTCTAAGTACTATTATAAATAAATATTTTCCTTTGCTCTATACCTCCAACTGTTTTTCTCAAACACAACTAACGTATTTTCTTGCTCTTGGACTTTGGTTTTTATAGACTTAAAAACTCAAGGTAACATTTTGTACTCATTCATTTTTCAACTTGCATATCTTATTTATTTTGTATTACTTTTAATTTTATTTGTATAGTTCTCTCTATAGGTATCTAATAGGCTATTATTGGAGTATTATGTGACTTTCTAAAAAATATGATACTTGTGTTCTAGAAATTTGTAAATTTTGCAAGTTTGTTTCGAGGTAAAAGTAATTTGAGTGATCAAACAATTTTCAAAATTAAGAAATTTGGTATAATGTTTCTTCTGTGTGTAAAGTAGTCTTTTTGTAAATTTTATAACTTTTAGTTTACTATAAAAATAGTTATGACTTTTTTATTGAAGGAATTGTAAAACTAAAATATTCTCGATAGGTTTTTGTTGATTAGAAAATAGAAATATTTTTGACTGGCTATTCTAAGTTTGCCTATATTTAGTTGTGAAACAATAATTTTTCTAATATTACATTGCAGTACAGAAAGATTAAAAATGTCTGATTAAGCTAAAAATTTTTAACAGCTGTCTAAAAATTTTTAACAATGCTAGTACAATCACCAATATGCCCTTATATATTATGAAAAACTGACTAAAATTATAAAAAAAAAAATCATTTGACTTTTATACTACTTATCCACAAAAATTTGGAAAAAATGACTAAAAACTTAAAAATATAAAAATATAAAATACTAACTTAATGTACTAGCTGGTAACAATGACTTTGGCAAGTGAAGATAAACTCATCATTGTTAGCCCTTCTCAACCATGAAATTGGTTTTGAATCCTTTATCTATTTACATTTGCTTTGCTACATTCAATTATTATTTTCCTTTTACCATTTTCATAACAGAGGTTCTTTCAAAATATGAAACGAAACATCTTTATACTAATTTTTGCCCATTTCATGCCAATCTACCATCACCATGTTTGTTACAGTTTCTAGAAGTTAGCCAAAAAAATCATCAAAAGTTTGGTTATACTCCAGTTAATTGATTCTACGACAATCTCCCTTACCTCTCCATTATCACCTGCCTTAACATTAAGCATCTAATTTTCACCATCTCCTACTAGAAATCAAAGAAGAAACAGCCTGGTTGAAAGCATAGCCACTGACTACGGCTTTGGTTTTCAGATTTGTGTATAAGGTTTGGTCGAAAAACAAAAATAGGATTGACTTGAGACTACTTTAGTTATTGCATGTTTTGGAGACATGTGATGAGTGACAATGTCGCGGGCATGTGAGGAGCGGCTACGGCATGGTGGGTCGATGTAGCAACTAGAAACAATGACGACGTAGTTTTTTAGCAATTGGTAAAGGGCGGCTATGTTTTGATTTTGTGAAAAACGGTTTCCTTTTTTATTATTCTATGAATTTTAATTAATATTATTATTAATCAATAATAATATTATTATTAATAATACTTATGTCAAAAAACTTTTGTTTTTAATTATTATTTTTATTAAATGATTCAAACACCTTTTTTTTTTAAGTCAACCAACTTGGGATGAGGTAATGGGTTGAATTGAGTGTCAAGACGATTTTGCCTTTACACTGTTAAAATTTTTTGGACAACCGTTAAAAATTTGTAATTTAATGAGATATTTTTGATCTTTATGTACTGTAGTATAATGTCAGAGTAATTGTTCTATCATAATAAAATACAGACAAACTTAAAGTAGCCAACCGAAAATATCCTTAGAAAATAAGTTTGAAAGTCTTTTTGAACAAGAAACAAGATGAAATTTTTTACATAAGGTATTTTCAAGTATGCTTAACAAACTTGGAAGATTTTAGGTCAATTCAGTTTGTAGTTAGGAGATAAAAATCTTGGAATCCAAGTTGGTCAGATAAAGAAACTAAAAACTCAAAATGTGAGAGGTTAAGTTTAGGTTTTAAAACAGGAGATTTTAGAATTGATTAAATTCTGAAATTTCTATGATTTGAGGTTTAATGAGTTCAAAAATAAGTAGTATATTATTTTTATAATTTGAAGGAACTTAGAAGAGGGGTAGGCACATAAACTCAAAACTCAAAAAATTAGATTGGATTAAACCGAAATCGACAACTTTGGTCCAATTTTAGCTTTCATCCTGTCCAATCTAGTTTTAATTTTCAAAAAATTAATTTTTCGTTTGGTTTTAGTATTAGTCCCAAAAACCCGGACTGAAACTATTTTTTGATACATATTATTATCAAAATAATGACATTTTATATATAATTTAGCAATAAAATGATGTCATTTTGCGAAGGTTTCAAAAAAACATTTTAAAAATACCAAAACCCAAAAAATTGGATAGAATCGACTGGTTCGATTAAGTTAAAAATACATGGTTTGATCTCAATTCTTATTTTCATTCGGCTCAGTTCAATTCTAAAATGTGAAAAGTCAAAATTTTTCATTCTAATCCGATTTTGGCAAAATACATATCGAATTAGACCATGCCCATCCTTAACTTAAAATATGATAAAATTGTTGAATATGATAAAATTATTGACATGTAGTTCAGTGAAGGATTGAACTTAGAAAGTCAGAACTTGGTATAATGTGTTTATAGTTAAGATGAATGAAATGTTATGCTTATGATTAACTTATACTTTGTTATGGTTAGGATGATTGGACGCTTCAAGTGATTTGAGATAACTTTAAAATTTCTGCTTCGGGTAAAATAAGTAACAATAACTTTAAAATGTAAATATAAATTGTTTTTATTGTTTTTGTGAATTGGTTATGACTAGGTCGATATTTCTTTTTGGACTAGCTAGGATTCTGCTTTAATTATGCACATTATCTGATTTCGTTGTTGATTGGGTCACTAGGGTTATGGGTATGACTACTTGACGTGAGCTAATATGAAAGGTACTTTTATAAATAAAAGTTTTGATATTTGGAGACATGAGTATATTTTAATATGTTTACTCAATATGAGTTTCAACACTTTGATAAGAGCAAATTTGGAAAAGCTTTTTGAATAATGATTTTTGTGAATAATGTCTCAATTACTTCATTTATATTACCATCTGCTTTGCAAATGATCTTATTATATTAGTTTTGTTTATTATCTAAACAAATGTTGTATGTCATATGTTTTTACTAAAAAAGGAGGCTTGCAAATATTATATCTCTTTAAGACAAGAAACCAAATATATGTATATTATGAATAGTATTGCTTATTGAGTTAACAACTCACCCCGTTGTTAGTTGATATTTTACAGATTAAACTTGTGTTTAGGTTTCGATGAGTTGGAAGATTTGCTTTGCGAGATATTATTGGAGTTTTCTTGTGTGGCTTTACTAGTTGAGCAAGTATTGTCTTTACTATGTTTATATTTATTAAGAATTGTAAGTTGATAAGAATTAGAATTTGTTATTGACTATATTGGATATATTATAGAGTAAACAATGGAAAATAACCTAGCATAATTTTAAAAATATATATTTTTAATATAAAAATAATAAAGAAGAAAAGAAAGTACCTCTTAAGTTCCATCAATTATCTTTACTGTAAGTTATGGTTTTCAAACCAATCCTCTTTTAGTAGTAGTAAAGAGAAGAGAGGGGTTCTTTTCTAATAGTAGGATCTCTAAAGGTCTCAAAGTTTTCTCAATACATGAGACTGTGATATTTGTTTCCTGCAGCACACATAAAAAGAAAACTTAAAATTTCCTTCTCTTTTTGTTTCTTTTATATCACTCTTTTTAATTAAAATAATTTAAACTACAATGAAATAAATAAATTAATTAATAACATTTATTAATTAATCAAATTTGGAAAATAACTCCTAACAAAAGTAATATTCTAATTAATTCAAAATTAATATTTAAAAGAAACAATAAATAAGATAAATATCTCTTGAGAATTTATCCATTTAATTTCTTAAATTAAATTATTTGGATATTAATGAAAGATATTATTCTTGGCCAACCTTTCCTAGCTACAGAAGGAGCATCCATTAATGTGCAACGTGACGAGATGACATCGAGAGTAAATAATGAAAAGGTCAAGTTTAACATTTACCATGACAAGAAATCTCCAAACAGCACAAACACTTGTCAGAGGGTAGACTTACCAACAATGTTGTGATGGATATGCATAGAAATGAGATGGTAGAGCCTTAGAAAGATGCATATAAAAATGCTATAATATTCAAGAAAAACAAGTCACATGATAGATTGGCCGTAGGAGACACTTTGCATTGGGTCATCATATTCTATTGCTAAATTCAAGACTAGAGTTGATTTTGGGCAAGCTAAAGTCAAGAAGCCAACAGTTGAACTAGTACTATGGAGAAAAGGAAAGGAAGGTGGTGAACATTCCTCTTAGAGACTTATTTTGATAGAAGGAAAGAAGAGTTAAGTTAAAAACATTAAACTTAGCTTTACTTGCGAAGGTTTTCGAGAAGGGGAAGATGAACTTTACGATGCTTGAAGGAGTTATTCAAATTAGGTACTATCCTTTCTTTTTCCTTCTCTTTGCATTTTTAATATTTTATTTTACTTCCAACCTTAGTCAATCTTTTCATTGTATGATCTTTAGTTTTGAATATTGAGGATAATGTTAGATTTCAGTTTAGGGGTGGAGTTACTTTAAATGGATTTTTGTTGAATTTTTTTTATTTTCGTGATAAATATTTCGTGTTCATTTTCTTTTATTAAGTCACTTTCTTTCATTGTGAGAAGTTAGTGAAATGAATTAGGCATGACCAATTGAAAGTGATGAGATATTTAGTGAATATCATAATTTTATCCTTGTACTAAACAGGTTTCATGTGTTTATGCTCATATTTTATACGCACTTCATATCAAAATTGATATAAATCTTGATTTGACGAATTCACATGGTTAGAAATTGATATGCAAGATAGAATAGATTCATATGACACTTTTTGTGAGCTTTGGAGCCTTTGTGTGTTAATTCTGAGTGTTATTTGACTAATCTATATCTATTCTAATTATCTTTTCATTCCAGTGATCTCATCATGTTTTGTTTTGGCAAATTAGCTTGATTTTTCATGTTTTACATATAAGATTGATTATATAACACATGAGAAGGGATTCTAGGATTTACTTAAACCATTTAAACCATTCTAGCCAACCTAATGCATGCTTCCTTAGTTAACCACTTTAAGCCTCAAGTTAATCTTTTTTCCTTCATAAAACCAACAATAACCAAACCTAAAGCTGAAATTATTGTCTTTATCCTTGTGGGAACTCTTGAGCTGTCCTAAAATTTTAATGATTTATGTTTTAAAATAAGTTTAAGGGTTATTGCGTGTTATTTATGTGCTTGTTCTCAAAAAGCAGTATTAATTGATGCACATTAAAAAAGAGAGAGAGAAAGAGAGAAGAGAAGAAAAAGAAAAAAGAAAAGAAGAAAAGGAGAAAAGGAGAAAAGAAAAATAGAAAAGGGAATAAAGATGTATGACCTTAATTTTACTGAGTAATCAGGTCTCTTGCTTAGCTAAGCAACGAGTGCTCCCGTCAAAAAGTAATAAGAGGAGAAAAGAAAGGTGAAAACGAATGAGTGATGATGAGATATGTTGTTGAGCAGAATTTGAAGGTGGATAATGAAAGCATATATGTGAAGTTCCTAAAACTTTGATTTATCTTTTATTCATTATTTCTTGTAACTATCTTAACTATTAGCCTTATTACAACCTAAAAGAAAAGCCCTATGTTGATATTATGTGTTGTTTGATTAGTTTGCATCCATTTTCATAAAAATTGAGTTAGTATTATTCCTTTCATGAGATCACCATCATCACATCAGAAATAATGTATTCTTTCGATTATATTTGAGTTTTTTTTTTTTTTTTCCATTAAAAATCTAAACATAATGCTTGTTTTACATACTTTTGAGTGTTAATCAAAATTTTGACTATGTTTATTTGAAAGTGACCACTTAGTGACATTTGGAGTTTTGGACTTCTATACATGCTATGCTTTGATAATGTAAAGGATGAAATGATAGACGATGATCAATTTATGATAGTCACACACTACATATGAGCATATCTTATGAAGCATTGTTATTACTTAGATAATTGAGTGATTGAGTTTATGTCCTTTTGCATTCTCATTGACCACAAAACTGTCTAGTAAGGCAGCTAGTTTAGTTTACAAATTGTGTTTTTTAATCTTGGAGCTCTTGATTTACTCTCTTTATTATTTGGTTTATGCCTTCTTGTTCTACTTGCTGAGGACAAGCAAATGTTTATGTTTGGGGGTATGAAATAAATGAGCATTTTACTCACAAATTAATAGCTTCGGACTCAAATATTTGTGTAAACCCTCAGATTCTTGTGTTATTTGATGAAATTTTGTGTTTATATGCAGGAAGACAAGAAAACATTGATTCGAGGCAATTAACCTCAAATAAGAGCAGAAATTATCGTGTTGAGTATGGGTTACTAAATGATCTTAACTTTTTCTACATAACTTGAAATCGTATTCCATTGCTTGTTTTAGAAAGTAGACATTCAGAGCTTTCCGATGAGATATTATTTGACCAATACAATAGCAAACATGCACGCACATGCCTAGCCAAGAAAGCGTATACGCCATCCCTTGGATGATAAAGGCCAATTTCGCCTAGAGGGTAGAGCGTGCCTACCACTAACCTAATGCACACATGCCATTGATGCTGATATATGTTCGTAAATTAGGGGGAAAGCTGAAAGTAACCCAAGAATACATAAGAGAATTCAAAGTGAAACAAATTATTCCTAGCCAAAAATATTATCTTATATTATTTATCCCATGCCACCAACTTACTTTTACAATACTTGCATATAGCTTTCTCAATCTCATCACTATCAATTTTATCAAAATGTTTCCACACAATAGACCTTAAATTTTCTTTATATTTTGTAACATTACCATCATCTATTATATGTCACTTACAACATTTACCAATTAAGGTTCTTTCCTTGATGCCATTTTCTACAAAATAAAATTCGATATGAATTAAATTACCATTAAGCAAAGAATAGAATGAAGCAAGTGGCACTAAAAACTGAAAAGTATAATTAAGCATAGGTGAATTTGATTATTATGTATAGAATGAAGCAAAGACTACAACTAATTATAAATGGTTTTCTCATTCAGAAAAGCAAGCAAAACAACAATGAGTTGCGGGGTTCTTTGCTGCAAAATAGCAAGGAACAACAAGCAAATAAGTTATTTTCTTTGCTACAAAATAGCCAAAACAACAGCAAGCTATAATTTTCTTTATTGCAAAATAGAGAAATAAGATAAAAAAAACTGCATTTTTCCTTTTTGCAAAATAGCAAAAATAGCAGCAAATAGGTTGTTTCTTTATAGCAAAACGGCATAGCAAAAGCAAAAAGCTTGAATTTTTCTTTGCTGCAAAACAAAAAAAAGAACAGTAAATAGGTTATTGTTTCTGTGCAACAAAATAGCAAAGTAGAAGCTAAAACACTGCAATTTTCTTTGCTGCAAAACAACAAAAACAGTAGCAAATAGGCTAGTGTTTCTTTTCTACAAAATGGCAAAATAGCAAAATAGCAACTAGCATTAATAAAGCAAGCAAAGAAAGCAACTATTTAAGAACAACTGCGAATGGTACTAATTTCACGTGAAAGCATACCCAAATACAAAACCAAATATATATATATATATATAATACAAATAACCAGCACAAATAAAATTTAAAAACATATAAATGAGAATTATGTGGTTAATTAATTAGTGAATTTATGGATTTGAAGAACAAAGATTAGAAATGATGTCATAGAATTTGACCTTACAAATTTTAATATAGTTGGTGACGCTTCCTACTTCACTTGGATACTTTAATTAGTCAATCGTTAGTAGACCATTAAATAAATTTCAATTTCACGTTTCATACATAAGAACTTGAGCCTCAGGAATATAGTCAAACCAATTATTTGGAAACTAATGTATTACTCTCTCTACAATACATTTTCTGATTATACATATTTTACTATTTTAAATTCTCCAATCAGTCTAGAGTTGGTAACTCTGGTACCCACCATTATTATTGAACCAGCATGCAACTTCAGTATTTTAATTTGATAAAACAAATGAAATATCACTAAGGCAACCTAAGAGGGGGGAAGGGGGTGAATTAAGTTTTCAATGACTTTAACAATTTTGAAAACAACCCAAAACTAATACCAAACAATTTAAATTCTTCTTAATTGTAATACAATAAATTCAACAAATCCATAATCAATATATAAATTATCACAATTCAAGTTTAACTATGTACAATAATAATAATAACCATATAAATCAACTGAGTGAGAGAGTTAAGAAAGACCACCAAATTTTTATGTGGTTTGACAAACCTCTGGCCTACGTCCACACCTTCCAATTCTAGATTTTTACGTGATTTGACAAACGCTCTTTCTTTTGGATGTTACAAATAAAAGTTAAAGTATGTAATGAAGTTGATGTTTGATTTGCAAATGAAAGCTCAAATCTTCATAATACACTTTTAAAACATGAAACAAACTTTTCCAGGCGTTTAGAACTTATTCCAAGTGAGTAGCTAGTATTTATAGTAAAAATTGAAAAAGTAGCCGTTACTAGTTGTTAGAAACTTAAAAATTTGAATTTTTAGTAATTCGGTCGACTAGATGGTCTAACCGAACTTTTCAACCATTCTCCCTCAAATTCAATCAATCAGAATGCATTTTTAGCCGATTGACACTATTTACTATTTCATTAAATAGTTAGTTTCGTTCAATTCTGGTTAGGATGTTTCCATGACAACACTAACTGTGTGCGTTTAACTGCAAGTGCACGGGTTATGAAAAGCACTAACATGATAAGTAAGAGCATTGCCACAATGATTGAATTTTTGAATTAAAGTAAAGCACTATGGCTATGGCAACTTAATTTTATCTAAGCAACCTAATTTCATAAAACAAACTTAACTATAAAAGTATAATCAAATTAACAAACTAAATTAAATAAATGAAAATCTCTATTACAATAGTTAAAGGGTCTTGAATTCACTTACTTAACCCCATGTTTTTCCTAATTAACAATTGTTAATGGTTCTGATTCAATTCATTAATCATGTGTTATAAAATGACCTCGTTCCCTTTCTTAAGTGTCGAATAAAGTCCTATATATAACTAATCATGTCGATATCCTTATTTAACTCGGTTAAATTATACATTTGCTACGCTCGATCTGTAATTATTTACCAAGGACTTGATTACCTCCTGGTCTCACAATATCCTAAGGGTCAATTTGATTATCTAGGTGTTGATCTTCTTCTGGTCTCACAACTCCTTAAATTATGTGTCCTTAATTTGATAAACAAATTAATCTCTCCTAAGAATCAATTTATTCATAAAAAATTAACTAATTCATCAATTAACAAATTAGAGGTGTTAAATATAAGCAAACACAAGTGAATAAAATTATACTACCATTAACAAAATACTAATCAATCAATACATAGTTCAAATAAGCTACATCAAGTTCCTAAGATATAAAACTAAACCTAATATTATAGTCTAAAATATAAAATCCATTACAATTATCATCAAGAAATTAATAAATGTAAACATAGTCTAAAATAATATTATAAAATATAATTTCAAGAGATAAAGTGAAGGAAGAGAGAAACCTCGGATTGAGAGATGCTTTAGGACTCGAATTCTTCAAGAATCTGCCAAGAATCTTCTAGAAATTTTGAACTCCAAACCTCTCCTTCTAGAAAATCAGCTCATTCCTTATGTTTCTCATTGCAAAAGCCTTCCTTGATACTTGGAAATGGTTGCCCAAATGAGAAAAACACAAAACCTTGGTTTTGTTCAAGTCTAGCCGCCCAAACTTCATCCAATGGCCAAAAGTACTTTAGCAATGTCATTTGGCTTATAGGAGGTGTAGGCATATGGAAGATGCACATGGTGGTTAAAGGCAGTGGTGCGAGCACGTTGTGGAATAGTGCAGGCGCACTACCCTTGCTGCCTTAACTCTGATGATTCTTTGCTCATGTTTGCGTGGAGAGGCAGCAAGGCAGCAAGCATGGCGTGGCCATGCCACAGCTATTGCCACAACTACAACTCATACATATCATTTTAAAGATTTGGATATCTAGTTTCTAACGCAACAAACGGAAAGAGATTTCAAGTTGTGTAGACAAAGTTATGCTCGTTTTAATAACCTATATTCAACATGTCCACTTTTGCTACCTATAATATGTCTTCTACTCCTTTGGCCCAATTTGCACCCATTTTTCCTCAATTATACATTGTTTCCTTTCATACATATAAACACACAAATTTATTAAGTAATCACTTAAGCTTGAGGATATTTCATAAATATTTAAGCTTGGATGTTAATAGTTTGTGAGTAAAATACTCACTAATCAGGATGGACCATGCATAATAATCTGGTCCATAAATAGCACTTAACTTTTCTGAAACATTAAAATATTTATATTTTGATCCATTTTCAGTGTTTCAAAATCTTGCAGTTTGGTCCAATTTGTAGAATTTCTAAACTTTTCATTTTAGTCCAATTTTTCACAAATTCGAAATATTCAATTCAAAACTATATACTCCTATGAATTTTTTAAAATCCTTAAAAGTATGTATTTTGATAAAAACTATTTGAGCTTTTAAGTGCAAATCAATATTTAATTTCAAAAACACATTACAAATAAAAAATCACCTAATATTTGTATCTTCAATTATTCAAATCTCTTCAATTATCTCTTGAGGTTTCATTATTACTTTTCTTGAATTCCTTAATTTTAGATGTTCTTTAAATCTTCACAATTGCATTCCAATTCTTCAAATATAACAATAAATGCTACAAAAGAAATATGGTTAGTTAAGAATGTCAATACGTGTTATCATCAAAATAATAGGTTATGAGCCTTATGGTTAAAAGCAAAAATTATCACAGAAAGAACAACCCTCAATAAATTTTATTACCAAAATAAGCCAAAAAATTGAAAAAATAAATGCAAGCATCAACTCAAACAAACCCACAAACAAAAACAAGATCCCAGTTCAAGAACATAAAACAAGCCAGGAAAATGACAAATTAAAAATAAAAATCATACAAAAGAAATAGAATTTGAAGATTAAGGAATGTATTGATCAAAAGAAAATTTTGGATATAAAGGAAACCCCAATCAAAGATAGTGTGAGGAAAGAGATGAGGTTAAACTTGAATGCTTTCCTACGATGCTGTAATTCAAAATGTTAAATTAATGATAAGGTGAGGAAAAGATCAGGTCATTAGTGAGTAGAGGTGTAAAGCAGTGGGAAAAGGGCTAGATGGTGGTTAGCAGGCAGCTGTGCAAATAAACTTAGGTTTAGAATTTCTCTCTTTTTTTTTTTAAAGTTTTAATTAAAGTTATTTTTTCAGTTTTTATATTTGAGAAATTTTTTTATAATAAAAAATATAAAAAATTCACTTAATACACTTTAATAAGGAAGAGGGTTTGGCCAATGACAACTTACAATTAGGGATGGCAAAATTCCCCGCGGGGCCCCAAACCCACGGGGATCCACCCCCAACGGAGTAGAATTTAGATAAATTTTGGGGAATGAGGCGGGGAATGGGGAGAAATTAATCCCCAATTTATTAATGGGACGCGAATTGGTTTATCTCTCCCCACCCTACCCCCACCCCCCCCCCACCCCCCCCCCCACCCCATTCCCCAATAAAACATAATATAAATGTATTATAATTTATAAATTAAATTTTATATATGTAAATATAATTTTATATTATAATTTCTAAAATTATATATTATAATTAAATGTAATTAGTAATAAAAAAAAAATATAGAGTCATGAATTAATGTTATAAAAAATAGAATATACAAATAAAAAGTAAAAGATTAAAAATTAAAAAGACCCTATATTATGTTTCCAATAATATATTAATAATATTTTTTGTTTAAGTTAATTAAATTCTTATATTATTAAAATTAATTTATAAAAATAATATAAAATGGGGAATTGATATGGGGATGGGGAACTCATTCCCCGTGTGGGGATTTTCCATCCCTATCCGATTAAATTTAGTGGGGAATGGGGCGGGGAATGGAGATTAAAATAGAAAACGAGGTGGGGAACGGGGCATGCCTCCCCAACCCTACCCCGCCCCATTGCCATCCCTACTTACAATCCCTGTCCCAAACCCGCTTTCAAAACAGGATGGGCTTTTATTCCCATCCTTGGACTAATTCCCCAATTTTATTAAAAATTCCCCCCAATCCTCGACCTAAATAGCTCGTGGAAAAATTTGCCATCCATGGTAAAAATTGAAAAGTCAAAGGGTGAATTTAGAATGATGGCTAGTATATCATACAAGTGATTTAAATGAGTGAAAAGATGTATTTAATAAGTTAGAAAGATGAAACATCAGTTAACGACTATAGAAACAATGGTTACATCTCCATATACACAATGTGGAATATCATCATAAAAGAAAACCACAACATTTTGAAGAAGAGATCTAGAATAGTTCCAGTAGTCTCTATTTTGTTGATCATGCGTATTGTTCACCTACGAGAACTATACAACCCATACAATTAAGAAAGCTAATGTTGATACTTGAAAATTGATTTTGGGCCTAAGCCCAAGCTTGAGAAAATACTATATTGTTTTAATCAATTAATGTATACAAAAGGCACAAATAGATTCAAATTATTCTTTGTGGTTCAATTATGCGTTGTTGTGTGGAAAGTAAGAGTAAGTTTAGATTTGGCCCAAATCAACGTGATGATCTAAGTTTAGCTACTTGGAGGAAACTAAAGCCCAAAGGATTAATTATATGATTAGGCTAATATACAAAAAATAGAAAAATCCAAACTTTGGAATTCATTATTAGGCATAAAACTTTATTTTAATTAACATAGGATTAATTAAAATAAGTATTTTATTACAAATATAAATCTTTATACATATCTTTTAATTATGATTAAATTATATTAGTTTAATTTCTAGATAAAGACCTGTCTTAAGAAGATAATTTGAATTAGACTGGATTACAAAAACTGGTTATATTGTACTTCAATTATACATCACACACTATATAAGAAGGCATTATTTCACTTTTAAATGAGGCTCAGAATATCATCCCAAAGAGAAACCTCATGATCTTGAGACAACATCCTTCCTTTTTTGCATGTCTGACTAGTAAGCCATTAGTAAATCTTAGATTTTTAACCATCTTTTCCTGTAAGAACTAACCTTAGGTGTAACCCTAACACTTCTATGTTCTTTTGCCTCCTTAAGTGTTAACTTGGTTAGTTTTAGAGACCAAAAATACCTTGTTCGCGGCCTTAAATCTGTCAGCTCGCAAGAAGAAGTATTGAATATCGCCACAGGTAAGTCTATCGTATACTGATTTAGTCTTATAATAGTTGTGACCTATCTTTATTACTTGTGTTTCTTTGTAGTATCTCGCTTGCACACACCATGAATTCATAATTTGAGTCTCGTATCTTATTGAATACTACGGAAGTAGTAGTAGTAGTAGTAGTAGTAGTAGCGGATCCCTCTAATCAGCCCAACCAATTTCATAAGGTTACAACATTATAACTTCTGCACTACCATATAAGATCCAAGGGATGTAGTAGGTCTTATTCTCTATAACTTAAAAGATTGAAAAGAGGTGTTAAAGCTCAAGTCGGACTCAAACGCATAGTGGTGTTAAAGACCATTGAGCATACTTCAAGGCCTACACAAACATCCAATTAGTTAGAACTTGAGACATAGTTTAAGTAATTTTTCTTGCAACAAATGTATCGTTAAATATTCGAATTGTGTAAAAAATAAATATTATAAATCTGAAATAATATTGAAGGTGATATAAAATAATATTTTATTTTATTTTATTTTATTCGGTTTATTTGAAAATATTAAAAATAATATGATTTTTAAAATAAAAAACAAGAGTATATTTAATATTTTTGTCATTTAAAAATTTAAATGAATTAAATTATTTTACTTATTCAAAATATTAACTATTATATCATATTAATAAATGAAATGAATGAAATTATTAAAATTTTATTCTTCTAAATATTTCTACCAAACCCGTTTTACCGTTCTTATTTATAAAATACAGTTTTTAGGAAGTTGTTATTCCGAAGCAATCTTGATATTGAAATGTCAACTAATGGCCCACTTTTGATAATAACATCATTAAGCATTTATTTTCACAATTTCAATTTCAACCTTTTATTATTATATCATTATTTTTTTTAAGAAAGTGTTACATGAATGAACAAGAGGAGCTTTCTTATTTTTTGTGGGGTCGCAATTATACGAATGTTATATCTCATCTCAATGATCCAATAAGTCAAATTTAAAACAAATTTAAATAAAATTGATCAATATAAACAAATTCAATTCAATTTATATAGTCCTGATTAAGGATGGCTATAAAAAATTAAAATTTTAAAATTTTAAATTAACCAATGTTTTAAAAAAAATGATTTGCTCGATTTTAGTTTTAAAAATTAAAACTGAAATTCAAATAAAAATTTAAATTTTAAAAAATTTTAAAATAAAATACTGCGTAATAATTATTGATAACTATTAAAATTTATTATATTAATATTTTCAATTTTCATTAAATTAAATTAATTTAATAAAAATAGAAAATAAATTAAAAAATACTTAAGAAATAAACTACCCGAATAAAAAGAACCAAGCAATATTGCCCCGTTGAATTAAAATGATAACGTTCGATATTTTTTGTTCCAAATTTATAAAAACCAAATATTTTTAATTTGATTTGATTTTTAACGAAAATATAACCGAGAAATAGTGCCCATAAATAATTGCAATTTAGTTCATTTGATAAAGTAAATTAGCAAAATCAATAATAAATTTATGCGGAGTTGGATTGAAGTATGACCAATTCGAACACAACTCAAATCAGACCGTTACTACCCTAGTAAGTTTTCATGTAAAACTATTACCAAACGAAAATATTTGTTTGACAATTTTAGTAAAGTAATACACAACTCAATTTTAATGCCGAAAAATTCAAACACTATATTGTGGAAGGTAAGAAATTCCATACATTATTTCTATCATTAATAAATAGATAATAATAAATTAAACTTTAAGTGTGTGAACAAAAATGTACAACAATTATGAAGACACTCTATATAACATGATAGAGATAGAGAAATCAGGTATGATATTTTTATGTATTTGGTAAATTTTGGCCTACTTTCATGCTTCCAAACTAACTATACCTGAGGGATTCACTAATTTTAATTTTTTATCTTCAAAAACCTCTAATTAACTTATAGGTATCAATCAAATCTTTACAGCACAAGAGTACTATCAAGTATCATTTAAACCTTACAATAAGTGATTTCGAACAAGTATCGCTTATTTTTAATGAAGAAATTATAAAATTTCTTAATACTCTTAAATTATTTATCAAGAATAATAAATATAAACCCTCAATAACTTAATTAAAGAGTAGATGTACAAATTTAAGAGTAAAGTGTATTTGAAATGGAATATATAGTAAATGTCAACTAAAGATACTCTGAATGCATTTTAAGATGTGCAACAATATTTGCCAAGTGTGTAAAATTTGTTTCAAATAAATTTAGACTAATATCTATAATGAAATTTGGAAAATTAGTTGTTAGAAGTAAAAAAAATCAAATTTTCAGAAATTTGATCGATCTTTATGCATAATTTGGTCAATCATTATACCTAGTTTGATCGACTAAAGCCCAAATTCAATTGATAGATTTTTTTGGCCATTTTACCCAAAGTGGTTCAACTTATATAGAGAACCGGTTTTATTGTAAATTTGAAATCTTTTAGGTCGTATTTAAGTTTGAAAATCTCATAGTTTGGTCCTCAAAAGATATAATTTTGAGAGACTTGCACATTGGTCCTTAGAAAATTCATAACTACTTTTTCTCTAATTCGAATGTTTCATTTTTAAATAAAAATAAAATAAAATTGTGAAAAATTATTTCCAAAAAATATAGCAAAACAAATTTTAAAAAATATTCAAATATAAATTTTGATTGAAAATTTATTTTGAGTTCATAAATACAAAATTTTAACCAATTTAGAGAAACAATTACAAATATACTCATTCACCTTGATAAGTATCTTGAATTCTTCAAGCTTCTTTATAATATGCTCAATCTTATGATAGTCAATTTCATTCAAAATTTTTACAATAAAAAAATAACAAAAAGTACTATAAGAAAAAAGTTTTGTTAAATAAAGATATCAATGCTTATTATCACTAAAATAAAGACTTATGAAACCTTCTAGCTAACACAAATTTCATTTTAAATTGAATAAAATAATATAAAAAAAAATTTCAAAAATCACTAGAAGCACACTTTGTTTAGGTGATTCTTTGCAACTAAAATTGGTTGAATGGCAAGTTAAAGACAAAAGGGAAAAGTGTGGTTTGGTTAGAATTTAGGGACTTGTTTTGCTGTTTTAACATGCTCGTCATGTAATAGTAAGGTGTGAAGAAATTTATTGTGTCTTATATATAGTAACTTTTCTATTTAGTATAATATTTTCTTAAAATAATTGAATTTTCCTAATTGAGTTATAAAATAATGTTTTTTAATATGTTTAACAAATTAAAGTATAAAATCATATTTTTATTTAAAAAAATTATTTTATTATTTTTTTGACCAATTAGATCAGTCGAATTTACATTTCAAATATAGAATCTGATTTGAATTTTAATTTTTTTAGTCTGGTATAATTTGTTGATCCATCAAATTAATGAAAAAGAAAATCAAATCAAATTAAATTTGACAAATTGTTTGAATTATATTGAATTTTGAATACCTCTAATAGTACTGATCAATGATTATCATGTTTTAAATATTTATTGAATTTAATTTATACTATTATTAATATAAGAATCGGATAATTTTAGGCTCTGTTTTATTATAGTTCTATAAATATTCATTATTACTCTTCTAAAGTGAATTTAAATTAGAGTATAAACTTTTTTACTTTATAAATGTAAATCTGATAATATTTTCTTATCATATATATGGAATGGTTATTAATTAAAGCTACCAAGGTTTATATAAAATTCATAGACGTGAAAACTTTATATTCAAGACTATAATATATATTATAAGAGATAATTGTTTGAATTATAATAAGAAAGAGAAATTAGTCGTATAAAATTCAAATGCTTAGGTTGGAAAACATCTTGAAATTGGATAGGAGAAGCTAATCACAATTTCATTATCAAAGCGAGAACTAGTCTTTATCAATGGAGTTGTGCACTCAAACGCTAAGCTATGTCATGTACATGCACTACTTTTTTATATTATTTTATTTTGGAATAATAATATTTGTATCCTAATTTTATTGTCGAAACAATTTTACTTCTAATAAGTATCAATTTTAAATAAAAAATAACTAAAATTAGATATTGATCTGTTAAAATTACTAGAATATATTTTGATTTATTGTTTCAATAAAGTCTGAAGACAGAAACGTTATTATCCCATTTCATTTTCATATGTCATCCTCACATCACCTTCTCAACTTGACATATTTTTAATTTAATTTATGTCTATAAAATTATAATTTGGTTACAACTATTACTCCATATTAATTGTGTTCTAAAATAAATAGTGTGGGATAATTTCTTACATCATTCTTTGCTTGCCAAGTGGAAAAGATATTATTCTATTATGATAAGACAAAAAATAAATAAATAAATAGTAATTTTGAAATTATTTATTTAATCTTCTTCCTTGCGATGTTGTTTGAGAAATATATTAATATTTATTGCATAGCCCGCAACAGTTGTTAAGTATTGTACATGGATGAATTACAAATTAATCCTAAATTTTATAGAAATTATAGTTTAGTTCAACAGTTTTGTAGTACTTAACAAATACCCTGACAAACTTTTAAAAAAATGGCATATACTTGTGAATTCAAACCACTCATAGATATTCATTAAAAATAGTTTTATCTTAAATGACATGATATTTATCAAGTAAGTGGTAAAATAGTCACAATTTTCAAAACTATTTATGGAGTCATTATCAACACCTAATTAACTGATAAATACGACGTCATTTAACATAAAATTTTAAGACAGGTAAAATTACTCATTTTATAAACCCTCCTATGAAGTATAATACTCTCTCCTATCATTTCTAATAATAGACATTATTTCTTAAAGTTTCAATCTTATACAAAAAAAAACCTAATAACTCATGTTATTCATTTTATTTAAAAAATAAAAACAATTAAGTGTTTATTTCTTAAAGTTTCAGTTTTTTTTAGTTAAAAAATAAAAACAATTAACGTTTTTAGTGTTTATTTGTATATGATTGAAGTTTTAAGAAATATACATTATTATCAAAGATCATAAAGGAGTTAGGTTTGTTATTCAGTAATTGAAATTTTACAAAAATAAATATATATTGTTAAAAATATAAAATTTTCCTTAAGTAAGACCTAACAATCATTCAAATTAAGATATCACTTTTTCAAGAAACATATGTCATTGATTAATATGTTAATATATGTAATGCACAACCCCATAATAGTTGTTAGTTTTATCCCAGTTTGGTTCCTAACAAGACCTTGACTTGTAAAGCAAAGTTTAGGTCAATATTGGAAGCTTTAACTTTTTAAATTTAATAATGTTGTTAAAAGCTAGAGATTGGTAGATCTAGAATTTAACATTAATGTTGGGTTTGTAATTTAACCTAACTTTAAATGATGTTACATTCCTTACATTTCTAATATTTTTCCATAAAACCTAACTTTGAAAGCAAAAGGAGGAGAAAGGCAGAAACTTATTTACTAAATTACAAAATTTTGGAAATTAATTAATCATTTATAAAATTTTCTATGTTTATATAAATAATTCAAATATATACACAAAACTAAAAGAAATAAAAAGTAGAAAATTTAAATATTAATATAAAAATAACAAAAAAAATTTTCAAAGCTGAATTTGTATTCTAAAAGGAGCTTTGCTTTTGGTCATAATTTTTAGGCTTGAAATGTTTAAAGCCAATAATAGGATATCTAGACAAGAAGCAAGAATTAGTACTTGAATAAAGCATATGGTCAACAACATGCAACAATTATAAATACATACATATATATATATATATATATAATTATTGGGGTAATAATATTTTTGTTCCAAATTTTGCTAAAGTAAAAAATTGAGAAATATCTTGATAATTTTAATGAATCAGTATCTGACTTTAGTTTATTTTTAATTTCATATGAATTTCAATTAGAGACTAAATTATTAAAAAATTGGATAAATTATATTTTTAGTTGTTACTTTGATGAAATTTAAGGATGACAATATTGTTACCTCATCAATTATGTTATTAAATTGTAGTATAGATAATGAGGTATATGTTTCTTTAAAAGTTAGAAAAATTATTATTGTTGCTTGTAGGTTGCAATAACTCATATATATTTAAAATCTAGTTTGCCCACCAAACCTAAGGATTAAGATAGATAGATAGTGATAATTAAAAATCCCAAGATTTTGTGATTAATAAAATCAGCCAAGAAGTAGCTAGGGCCGTTTATAAGTTATCTATCCCTAATCTTGGCCCATATGGAGAGTATCACTAAACCCCTTAGGTTTGCTATAATGTTAGACTTCTTAAAATTACAATAGATCATTGAGATTCCTTAATGTTACAATGGTTAAAAATAATATATATACAGATTTTTTGTTAATGTTTGATATAATTTCCTCTCAAATAATTTATTATTTTATTACAGATTTTATGATTTTTGAAGTCACCACTATTTTAGAATAAAATCACTACATGTTAATTATAAGTAAAAAAATCAATTATAAAAATTAATTACTTTTAGATAACACTTTAATTATCATACTTTAATAGTTGCATAAAATTAGAATAGCTCCAGATATATTAATGAATTATTTTTTATTTTTAATAAACTAACATCATATATACAAAAAAAAAAGAGATAATAATAATAAAAAAAAAACTCAAGGAGTCTCATTAAGATTTACCCTCACCATAATCACCTACTTATTCAACTCTCTCTAGCTATAAAACAAGATTTGTCAATTAATCATATATAATTAATTAACCAAAAATTAAATAAGTCCAATAATTAATAATAGTAAATTGTCCAAACTCTCTTAACAAAAGATACCCAAATCCTTGATTGATTAAAGCTAGCTAGGAACCCCACGATTAGTATTAATCAATTAATACATTTTTGTTGTTCCTTACTCTTTGTTTTTGTTCAAAGACAGATTAATTATATATACAAACCAAGCACTCCATGTGAATGCAAGCTATGTCATGAATATATGTTAGTGTGAGAATAATACCAACAAATCAATCTTGTCTTATTGTGTTTGTAATAGTATGGGAATTTTCTTCTATTTCCAATTTAATTACTAATTAAGGTTTAGTTAATACATATAAGATTTAATTTAGTATTAGCAAATAAATCTTAACTATTCTCTGGGCACACCTCAAGTAGTTTGGGGCATGCTTGACACTTTCAAACCATTTTAAGTTTAAATAACAGTAGGGGGATAAATATTAGTGTTTCGTGAGTGAGATTTCTCACTATTATTTAAAATTTTTTTAGATAAAAAATAAATAAATAAATCTTAGCTGTACTTTGCTAATATATCAAGACAAGAGTACTTAATTAATAAACTTGACAAGTAAGAAAATACATCAAAATTTGTAAAAATTGATTGGATATACATCATAAAATGTAGATTGGTAACGTAAGTGACATTAATATTGTTGACATTAATTAATTATAAAACTGATCAAATTATTCGGGGCAACAATATTTTTGTTCCTAAACTTTGGTATACAACAAATCATGATATATTTTTGATCATTTTAACAAATTAGTCCCTAAATTCATTTGTTTTTCAGGTTGTCCAGTAGGGACTTGCTTCAAATGAGATAAATTTAGATGACGTTACAAGGAAAGGCATGAGAAATGTATAAAAATTAATCCCTAAATTGTTAAACAAAGAGTGATTTAATTAGTACACCTCATTTTGTATTTAAGAGATTGATCATTTCTTATTTGTGTGTGTGCGCGCATGTGTGTGTGTGCGCACATGTGTGTGTGTGTAAGTTTTTAATATGTAGTTAAATAATTTTATCTACAAGTGAATACATATAAATAGGTAATATTTAATAAAAAAACTCATAATTTATTTTTTTTATCATGTCAAGTAGCTAAATTTAACTCTTAATTTGTTGCATACTTATAATATATATAATATACTAATATTATTTTTTATTCAGTATATAATAAAATAAATAGAAACATGATAAAATTAAACAAGAATGGATGATTCATTCTTTACATGAAGATTCTCTATTTTTACTTTATTAAATTTATCGAAAAATATGATTAAATAAAAAAGGTTAGGGGACTTAGAAGGCATCTTCGCTGGTCCTCCCGTATTGTCATCCTTAATTATTAAGGATGAAAATGTTAAACTTAATCAAATTACACCTTGATTTGTTATTTCGATAAAGTTTTGAGATGAAAATATTATTATCCAGAAATATTTTTATAAAATAAAATGTATTTAATTAAGTGATTGTTGTAGAACCAGCGAAGCCACGTGACGAGTTTGAGAAAGCCAAATGAAAAATTATTTTAGTAAATAAAAATAATAATTATTATCATTTGTTTCAGATCAACATCAATATTTCAATCCTACTGGTTTCTTCTGGGCCCCATTTATATATGATATTTGCCGCGTTCGAATGAGTTGATTGCCAACTGTCATCTCCCCACCTCATCTATTTTCCCTTTTTGCCCCTAAAAATCTCTCGTTATTACATAATTAACCATAAAAAGTTTGGAATTTTATCAACCATACCATACCAAACCAATATTAATTAATATATAATATCTTTCAAATTATTTTAGATACTATATATAAATTAATATATAGTAACATAAAAAAAAATTGAGGCATTATAATTTTTATTTGACGTGAAATAAAAATATTAAGTGTTAAATAATTATTAGTAAAATTATGAGTATTAAATATTAACTATATAGAAAAATTAATTTTATACCGAACATATTTCTTTTGAATATTAAATTTAAATTATTATCAGTAACATGATAAATTTAAACATTAATTATTAAGCAAAATTAATATTATATTGGTTATTTTTTTAATTTGAATTAATCTTACATAGAACAGTTTTATTTTTTTACTTTTTTGAGTGTTGAATAATTTAACTGATAACATTTTTTAAGACGGTGCAAAAGGTTTGAGATCTAAATTTTATTCATATCAAATTACAGGAAATTTAGTTATTTTTTATAATATTTAAAAAAATTAAATAATTTTTAAAATTTTGATATGAATAGTATTTAAAACTGGAACTTCTTATATCTCTTACACCCAATAGATAAATTATTTTAAATATATAAGAAAGAAAAAGGAAAGATGGGTGGCAATATTAATGAATAAGTAGGTCATTTGGTAAATAAGTAGTAAAGGAAAGGGCTAATTTTTTTAGCGGGAAGTATGTGTACATGATGAAGATGATTGTGCCTTAAATTTGGAGGGACAGATAGTTGTATTCCATTGCATTGAGGTAGACTTTGATTGAAGCCTTTGAGAGAAGAAGAAGAAGAAGAAGAAGAAGAAGAAGAAGAAAGCAAAGGAATATAGCTTAAGAAAAAAAGATGGGGTATTGGAAATCCAAGGTTCTTCCTAAGATCAAGAAGGTTTTCGAGAAGAATGGAACCAAGAAGGCTGCTGCTGCGGCTGAGGCTTCCAAGTCTTTTGATGATTCAAAGGTCTAATTTTTCGTAATTTTCTTTAATTTATTTTCATGGGAAATTAATTAATTAAGAATTTTAATATTTGTGCTTATTTTTTGTGTATATATACATACATACATGCAGGAAGAAATCAATAACGAGTTTGAAGAGAAGAAAACTGAGCTCCAACCTAGAGTCATTGAAATCTATGAAGCTTCTTCAGCCGAAATCAAGGTCCATAATCATAATAAAAATACTATTATTATTATTATTATTATTATTATTATTAATTCCGAATCAACAGGCCCTGGTTAAGGAACCCAAGGAGGAAGGATTGAAGAAGAACTCCACTGCTGTGAACAAATTCCTTGAGGAGCTTGTTAAAATTGGTATTTATATATATTTTAATTAATTAATTCATAGAAATTAATTATATTTATTTGTTTTATTTATTTATTTATTTATTATATATAGAGTTTCCTGGATCGAAAGCAGCAAGTGAAGCATCTTCAAAATATGGAGCAGGCTTAGTTTCAGGGCCAGTTTACTTCATATTTGAAAAGGTCTCCACCTTTATCATCACAGAAGAAAAACCAGCAGAAACAAAGCCAGCTGTAGAAGAAGAAGGAGGAACTACTAGCAAAGTAGAGAAGGAGATAGACGTAGTAGTCGAAGAAGAAAAGAAGAAAGAAGCAGTTGCTGAGGAGAAAACTGAGTCAGCAGCAGCTACAACTGAGCCTGCTGCTACTGCTGCTACTGCTGCTAAGGAATAAGGGCTTAGACACGCAAATGATTTTCAAGATAAAGCAAGCAACAAATGAAGAACTCTTTTTCTGTAATTAAAACAGACCCATGATTTATTATTCTTTATTTTTCTATATAAGTCTTTTGTTTTTCATGTAATTTTTTTTGGAATTTGTTTCAATATATACAGTCTTTGTTTGTATTTGCAATTTTTTGTGGGTACGTTTATGTGTGAATTTGTAATATTAATTTTTAGTGTATAGAAAGTGGGTGGTGACAAAAGCAATCAATTTTTTCTCTTTATTATATTATATTATATTATATTATATTATATTATATTATATTATTTATCTTTTATATATATATATATAAAAGAAAGGTTAAGAATACTCTTTTTTGCACAAATTTTTACATTATTTATACGTTGAATTTAAACACATCAAACGATTGAAATTAAATTTGACATGTGCATTAATTATAGTATATTAATTATATGGTCAGATTTAATTTGAATCATTAAATATGCCTAAATCGACATACAAATGATATAAAAATTTGTGTAAAAAAAAATCTTTGATCCTTCCCTATATATCTCTGTGTGTGTGTGAAGAAGAATCAATAATCTTATTATTTTCGTATATTTTTACATCATTTATAAACTGTTAGATTTAGGCACATCCAACAATTGAAATTAAACTTTACTATATAATTAATGCACTATAATTAATATTAATGCATGTGTTAGATTCAATTTCAACCGTTACATGTGCCTAAATTTACCGATTTATAAATAATGTAAAGATATGTATAATTAATCCTTTACTCTTTAACAATCTCATAACTTTACATAATTTATTGCATTATTTATAAACCATATTATCTATATACTTTCAATAGTTAAGATTAAATTTAATATATATAATTAATATATATGAGATACAATTAATTTTAACTATTAAAAGTACATAGGTCTAATAGTTTATAAAAAAATAATGTAAAAAAATTGTATACATTTAAGGAAAAATTGATTCTTCCACATAGATATATGTGCGTGTGTGTTTGTCTGTTAGTGTATGCATGAACGTGTGCTTTAAGAGTATTTGTGAGTTGTCTTCTTCACCTTTAGTAGCATGTATATATAAAAAATTGTTTAAGAAATGTGGTATTTTTATTGTGTTCTTAAAATAATTGTTTTGGTAAATATCTATTTAGGATTTTTTTTTATTTAATGTCAATTGATTTTCCCCAGCAACTTACTACAGTCTAAAAGTCACAAAATGTCAATAATTGAAGCCTTAAACTCGATTAGGACTAAGGCATAATAGATAGATAATCTTTAACTACCACCAAGAGCAAAACTTAAAAAACTTAGTGTAAGAATTTATAAAACTAACTATTTAGCTTAAAACTTAAAAATTAAAACTACCATAAATTTAGGCTCTTTAGGTTCATCAACTTAGGCACACAATTTAGGCTATTTAGCTTCACGTACATCCCCTACCTATTCTAACTACCATAAATTATAAAACCAACTAGTTCTCATTCTTATTTGCTTAGTCAATGGATCTAAGAATAAGTCATTTACAATAAGAAGACTATCATTAATACTCCTCTTGAATCCACCATGAAATATTTCCAACCCAACCATATCTTCCTTTCCCAAACAAAATTTCCTTGACATCTTACGATCCTCTCAACATATAACCAAGTAATAGAGAAATATAAAGGATGATTGTCTAAAGCTAGATACTCAACCCTAGGTGAAAGCATGTTTTTATATTCTAGAAGTATCATAGATAATACGAAGAACACAATATTCTAAAAGTCATAGGGTCATTTGTTTTTCATATAGTATTAAAGAAGAATCAGTGCATAGTTTCTAAGGACTATATTACCCTTTGATGGATAAAATATGGCATACAACAACATAACCAAAGACATAAAGAAAAATGGAAAACAAAATGCTTTACCTTCACAAACTCCTACGTCTGTTCCTTCATCCATAAAGGAACCAATCTCCAATCTTTATATGTCATTAGAACTATGGTCCGAGCCAAAACTCCTAATGTGCTAACCAAATCCTTAGCTTCTTCCCATAAGGGACTCTAGCCATGTTGTACTTAGTTAGTAGCTTCCCACCATCAGTGACACTCTTTTTCTTCTTTTTTGCCATGTTGGTCACTCCTCTTGACATAGAACTATTTTGGAGCATGCTTTCCAACTCACTCTTAACTTGGGAGTCACTGCGATGATCATCATCATCAACGTTAACCCTTGAATATTCATCTTTGGGGTTTTGTTTTTTTTTTGTCGTCCTAAAACATTCACATTGACAACCATGTCAGCAAATTTACAATAATAAATAAAATAGAATAATAAAACAACATGTACACCACCAACATACCAATTATATCAAGTAAAACATAATAAAACATAAAACAACCATAATTAATAGTTATAACTTATGCCATTCTTAGAACCAATGGGTATGTACAATGCTTAACTAGTTTCAACCCAAATGCCCTCACCATCTACCCAAGCAAAGTTTATGTCATTTTCACCCACATCATATAACTGAATCAGAGGTAATTCCTTGGTAAATAGTTCATGAGCCATCGTGTTGTCTTCCCCGCCATCAAAGCCTTTGACATGAATGCCTTTACAAGGTGCACGACAAACAATTGCTCACCGACCGTCAACTTAGTCTTTGAAGTAAAACACTTACTTCGCATGCAAGGCGAGTATGAAAGGTTCTAATTTATAACCTTTTCGATTGAGATCCATTAAAGTAAACCTAAGCTCATCTACTTTTACACCATTTCTACTATCAACTTATTTGCACTTGAATACAGGAATTGTAAATTTATCGTACTCAAGTTCTCATATTTCATTGATCACTTCGTGGAATGCCATGTCTCCTACTGTTGGGTGTTTGTCCTTTGCAATTGAAATTTGCATCATCGTGGCAACGACATAAACCCCAATCTTAAGTTTTAAAGTGAAATTCATTCATTACATAACCTGAATAATTGAGAATATAAGGACAACACCCTCGAGATAACTATATTAGAGTCTACAACTTTTTCACCATTGTCTAAGTCCATAAACACCTATAATAAAGAATATTAACATGTAAACCTATTCTAAATGATAAAGTACAATTTAAAAGTGGAGATTGAATAATTAAAAAAAATGGATAACCTATTATATTAACCAATTTGCAAAGCCACAGTTATGTTCATCTTACAACTACTTATGTTTTTACCATGTCATTGATGTTGCCTTTGTAAACTTTTCTTATGTGTGCTAACAAGTTAGACCAACAAATAAATGAGTTTTTGTTCAAGTAGTCTATATACGTGAGTATATAGAATGGATGGTATGATATCTCACTTACTTAATGTACGGTTACACTTTTTTGGTGTCTCGAATATATACAAAATAGGCTAATTGCAATGCTTTTGCATCAATAACTTGCACAAGTCCACTAGATAAATATCTATCAATTGACATCTTATCCTTGTGCGAAGAGGAATATCCAATTGAATGAAAGTTGGTCAAGTACTCGGCGTAAAACTTCATTGCTTCTTCAGAAATATAACATTCAGCTATACATCCTTCAAGCTTATTACGATTATGCATATGACCTTTAAGTACTTTCATAAATCTCTCAAATCGATACATCCATCTAAGATGAACAAGACCACCTAGCCTTACCTCATGCATAAGATGGACTATTAAATGGATTGTAATGTCGAAAAAGGATGGTATGAATCTTCTTAAGCAAGGACAATGTTTTAGCGATATCATGTTCCATTTCATCTAATTTCATTAGATCAATCATCATGCAGTATAAAGCATTAAAGAAAAAGCATAACTGGGTAATTTCATATCTGACATGTTTAGGCAAAATAAACCGTATTGCAATTGGTAGCACTTGTTGCATGAAAACACTAAAATCATGAGACTTGAGACTCTGAAGCTTTTAACTCGACAATTGAGACAAAGTTCCTAAAGGATGACTATGACCATCAGAAGCCTTGATATCCATTAATGTTTGGCAAAATTGTTTCTTTTCTTCTTCAATTAATGTGTAACATGCTGGAGGCAAAAATGTACGCTTAATATCCTTGGCATTAGGTGCCAAGTTAGTCATCATGCTTATGTGAACCAGATCAAACCTTAGATTTATCATAGGTTTATTTTTGTTCGGGATGTTAAGTAATGTGTTGTATATGTTCTGATACACTTTTTTCTCCATGTGAATAACATCTAATTGATGCCATAAACAAAAGTGCTTTTAGTATTTCGACTCAAAGAATATGGATTTCTTCGTCCAGAGTTCATGGTCATCACCATCATTCTTTTCCGCTTTTTCACTCTTATTTTACTCCATCTAGTACAAATCCGATTGACCCTTTCTAAGATTTTCTTCTAATTCAATGATAGAACAGTGGATTCAAACTCATACTCGCCATTGAAAGCTTTATTTTGTCTTCGAAATGGATGATTAGGTGGTAAGAGGCGTCGATGTCCTAAATATGTATTTTTCTTACACTTTTTAAGCTAGATAGATTAAGTGTCTTGCCCACAATACGGACAAGCACAATACCCTTTAATAGTACAGCTAGACAAATTACCATATGTGGAAAAGTCATTAATGGTCCATATAAACATAGCTCGCAAGTTGAAGAACTCCTATTTATGGGCATTATATGCCTCAACACTAATATCCATTGATATTTTCAAATCGTCAATTAACAATGCAAAGTACACATCAATATCATTCTTGGCTATCATAGACCAAAAGTCAACAAGCACAACGTTATGAATTTTCTCTTCCTACATAATCATGGTAGGATGTTGTATGCTATAAGTATAACCGACCAACAACTATATAAAGTACTAAGGAAACTATGTGGATTAATTCCATCAGCAGTTAGGGCAAGACGAAGGTTCCTAGAATTAGACCGAAAAGTTAACCACTTTTCACCAACTAACTTCTATGAAGATGAATTAATTGGATGTTGAAGCTTCCCATCACTTACCCTCTCATGTGCATGCAAGTTAAGTCTTTGGCAATTTGTGAAGATTGAAACATTTGCTTAAATCTAGCAATTGGAGGGAAGTACCACAACACCTTTGTGGGAATCCATTTCTTGATATTATTGAATTCCTTTTTTGTTTTTCACCTAGATATACCATATGTAAGGCACTTAGAAAGGCATTTATATTGCTTCCAGTACAGTATGAAATCATTTATTTCAAATATTTTTGATGTTACCATTTTGTAAACCCATTGAACTGAAGGGCAAATTCAGGAAAAAAAAAAAAGAATCAAGGGGTGATGAGGTATTAAAAAAAATATAAAGGATTATAGAATATTGGCTTAAAAAGTATGGGGGTAATGAGCATTCTCCCTTTTAAAAATTATGTAATATTAATTGTAAATTTTTTTACAACATAAAATTTGTTGTTAAAATGTACTAAATTTTTAAATAGTTATACAAAATTTTGAAAATATTAATTATATATAATTTTTAAAAGGGAAAATGCTAGATTCCCAACTAATTTTTGGGGGTAATACCTCGTTACCTTTATATTTTCTCTACTATTCTATCATCCTCCTAAATTTCAATTTTGTCCTTTAATAATTCAAATATTTTTGGTTTTACCATTAAATAATTTAAACATGAATCAATTGAATCGAACTAGTAATTTGAATCGGAGTTTTTAAAATTGCAAAATAAATTTACATTGCATGGATTTGTATATGAGACTTAATGAAAATAAATTAATGCCTTTACTATTATACCAAATGCATTTTTTTGATAAATTGTTCAGTCTTTAATAAATAACTTTTCTAAATATATATTTAATAAATTTTGTTAATAATAATTTTTTTAATATAAAATAACTTATAATTTAAAAATAGTTTTATAATCATTAGAATTTAAAATATTTTGAGTTTAAAATTATTATTATCATTAAATTATAAATTTTGATAATTTAAATTTAAAATTAATAAAAATTCAAAATAATTTGATTTTTATAATAATTTAAATTTATTTTCTTTAATAATTATTTTAAAATATTATAAAATTTTCTATTGTTATAATTAGTAATGATTCATAATAATTTTTATAAAATTTAATGATTATAAACCTATTTTTAAATATAAAATTAAATTTTATTTTTAATAAAATTTAATATATATGTGTTTTGAAAAGAGATATTTATTAAGATTTGGATAAAATATTATCAAATATTATTTGGTGGAGTGGTAAAGATACTAATGTGTTTTATGGTGGTTTAAGGTTTGAATTCTCACAAATAAAATTTGTTTTGTAATTTTTAAAAAATCGATTTATCTGATTCGGTTTATATTTAAATAACTGAAGGGTAAAACCAGAAGAATTTATAAGTCAAGGGATAATGGTGACTATTTTAAATATTATATATAATTAACATTTTTCAAAAAAATTTGATAGCAAATTTGAAAGGAAAAAAATAATTAAAGGTCAAAATATTATTATTATTTTTAAATTTAAATATTATAATAAGATTATATTATTTATTACAAAATAAAAATGAGGTTTATATGTTTTTTAAACAAATAAAATAGGCAATTTAAAGTAATAATATTAGTCTTCGGGGGATATTTTAACATTTCTTTAAAAGTGAGATATATTTTGATTTTTTCAAAAGTAAAGGTACATTGTTTCAAATCAAATCTAGTGGATAAAATATAATATCCCTAATTTTTATTCAATATTTTGTTTATTTTGGTCATTTGTCTTATTATAATATTTTTAATAGAAAAAAATTATCAAACACAACTATTTTTTAAAACATAGATCATTTTTATAAAATTTATCAAATACTTAATTGATTATTCTTAAAACTAATTATTTTTACAACGCAATAAAAAACAAATTATTTTATAACCACAACAATATCAAATAAACCCTAAAAATTTCTTTTGCCTATTAGCTTTGGCTATTGAAAGCCTTGCCTTGGCACCAAATGATACATATGTAGTCATAAAATAATTGAAGACAAAAAAATTTGAGAGAAAAAGATGAAGACAAATATTTGAGAGAAGAAAGAAGATTAATTTGAGAGAACCACCGTCTAAATAATAAGCTCCTTCATTGTCTTTTCTCCTTTTCATCAATTAATTTAAATACAATTTAGCAATTGTACAAGGAAAAACTGCCATGAATGCAGATCACTTCCTAGAGATAATTGTAACCCTTTAACACAGCTATTAACCCGTTACTGGTACAACTCTTATTTAATAAAATAAAATAAATATAAATTAAAATAATCGGGTTGTTTGTTTTTTTATCTTAATGATTAATTGACTGAATTTCTCTATTTAGGTAATTAAATACGTTAGTTTATTATTTTATTTCAATATCTAATTAACTGCATTTATCTATTTTAGGTGATGAAATACGTTTACTTTTATAACTTCATGATAATTTTAAAGCACTTTTCTATTAATTAAAAATTCAAATTCTTTTTTTTTTTTTGTGAAGGGCCTTTTTTTTTACTGAAATCTTAATAATTTTATTTACATGTTTAAGAGTTATTTGTTTTTCAACTTATATCAGAAAACTTGTTAAAAATATTTTAATGTAATTAAATTGAAATTTTTAACTTTAATTTAAATAACCAAATGTTTGAATAAATTAAATATTTTATTTATCAATAATATACTTAATTTATTATTTAATATTTATATATTAGTAACATAATTTATTAGTTTTAGATTTTTTATGGTATATATGTCAATATGCCAGTTTCAAATTTTTATTTTTATAAAAATAAATAATTTAATATTTATATTTAAACTTTTAAGGTAAAAAATTAAGGATATCAATTGGATTTAGATGTCGATCAATTTCATATTCAAACATCAGATAAAAAAACATTACCTAAATCTTGAAAATCTAATTTTATTATATAACTTTCTATAATACATTTGAAATAAAAAAAAGAAACCATTCATATTCAAATATTCAAATTTATTTGTAGAGTTTATACCAATTCAAAATTCATTGAAAAAAAAAAGCCATCTTCAAAATCTTTTTACTTTTTAGTTGAATTTAAAATTTTGAATAATTTTTATTAAATAATTTTCTATAAATATTTATATTCATGTTTCAAAAATAAATAATAAATGAAGAAAGTATTTCGATTTAAACATTAAATCCATTTAAAAGTTTAGTGACTGTTTGGTTTGACTTTTTAATTAATCAAAAAAAATTTTTTTAATAAAAAAACCTCTTTTCAAACTTTATAATATCATTTAGTTGACTTTAGAGAAGAGTTTTTAAAAAATTAAAAAAATCATTTTCTTTTTAGTAAGTGTCCATTCGATTTTTTTTTAATTATTCAAAAACCTTTTAAATTATAAAAGTCATATTTAAATTTTTTGGTATTATTTAATTGGCATCGAAAAAACGAATTTTAAGAAATAAAAAAAATATTTTTCTTTTATTAGAAAAAACTTAAAATCTAAACTTTTAATAGTAAAATTTTTTAAACTTTTTTAAATAGGTAAAATTATTTAAAATATTATTATTTTATTTTAAAATATTTATAATATTCTTTTAATATTTACGATATTCTTTTGGAATAGAATATTAAATATTTATTTAGTAAAATAATTGTTTAAATTTTTTTAATTTTTATTAAAATTTTAGTTATAAAATTTTACAGATAAATATTTATTTTAAAATATTTTTTTTAAAAATTATATTAAACGAATAATAGAAGAGTCCAAAAGTTGGGCTTCCTGCGTACATTCACATGTAATTTTTAGTTTGAGAACTGGTTCGCTCATCTTATTGGTCTTGCGTACTTTCACTTTCATGTGATTCTGTCTTTGTATTGTACTTGCAGGTAAGTTAGGGTGTAGGGTTTATTTCCTTGTGTTCTAATTTTAATTCTTTTCTTGTTAATTTAACGTTAATTACATCGAATTTTTTGTTCTCCTATATTCACTTCAATTTTGTAGCAATTTCTAGTTTTGGGTTTTGTTATCTATTATTATTATTAAACCCACATAATGGATTGAAGAAACTCACGTATCATGTTATGAAGCAGGAAGGGTTTCAATTTGCGTTAGTTTTACTGCAATCTTGATGATTTTTCATGATAATTCTCTATTTTTTTGCTCATATTAGATGGAGCCACCAAGTGGATTGAATCTTGATGAGGGAAATTTGGGATTTGGAAAGGCTGAAGGTGATGTTTATGGAGTGGATGACTTTAACCAAATGATTAAAACTATATTACACAGAGTTAGTACGGTGAGTCTTATTGACTGAATTATGACTATTAGTGACTTTATGATTTAGTTGCAAGTTCTCATTTCATCTGCTTGTTGCTATTGTCTATGTAATATTTGTCTTGGTGTTAATTTGTTTATGATATTCTTGTAAAACACCGCCTGTAGAAGGCAAAA